>NEWO01000001.1:3899401-3923679 GCA_003013225.1 Phalaenopsis aphrodite
TAAAAATTCTTGTTTTATTGATAGATTTTTTAGTGATGTCCAAGTAACATTTATCTCTAATTTATAATCATATATTACACTCAATGCCTTCAAGTTTAGCATATGAAATCACACTATTATCTTAATATCCATGAAGTTCTTATAATACATTTACTACAATTTGCTTGCTTACTCCCTTACCAAAGAAGAAAAATTTCACTTATAATAGAAGATGGCAACAAGGAAAATCTCATGGCATCAATTCTATTTAGAGCCATTTACTAGCATGCCACACAACTTTCATGTATTTACATATCTAACATCAAAACATTCATTCATATTTACTTGCATACGGCTCAAATCCTTAACATCACATCAAAGATACCGCCGTCATCCTTTTAAAACTGAAATACATTTTTTTTCATATATAGGTTTATGACACTGAAATGTTGTAAGGGTAAATATCAAACTTTGGTTCTAGATACGTAAATTCATAAGAATTGTGTGGTCTTTTTGTAAATTTTCCTTCTATTTTTTTGTGATTTTAGCAGAAGTTATGGTTTGACAAAGCCTATGGTGGCCAGGCATATTCATATGGCTTTATGGTGGTCAAAGGGATATTACCCCCAGCGTATGCAATGGGGAATTTTAATTTTCCTTCAAAATTCATAATTTAAAGTCCAAATAATACGCATTGAAGAAAGATATATAATATCACTATCATAAAGTTAAAGTGAAATTACAAGTTAAATAACTAAAATAAATGCACAATAATGTATGTTTTAAATAATGATCTAAAATATCTACATGAAAAATATACTATCTGCAGGCAGAAGAGAAAAGTATGACGGAGGCAGACTCACTGTCATGAGAAGTGAGACCTACTTGATCAAATGAACAATGTTGTACGAGCCAAGCCAACTGGGCCAAAACAGAGTGAGCCGTGAGGCAAACACGAAGACGATTGGATGATCCAAGCACGAGTCCTCTGACCGAACGAGATTAGAGAGTGTCCGAGCTAGCTGCTACATGAAAGCCAACTCGATGAGATAGTCTATCTTCCAGTACAACTGATCCAAAGGAACATCTAGTTTCACAAAGTATTTCAAACCATCTCGTGAAGATCCTAAAAACTCCTTACTAATGATCAAAGATAGTCAAACATGCTGGATCAGCCAACATAATGCTATTGACTAAGTTCAGCTGATCGAGCTTACCTCATTGACACAAAGTTAACTAAGGTTAGCTAACCAAGCAAGAAGACAACAAAATAAGAAGTCTACACTTATAAAATACCATAAATATCCTAGTACAAACCCCTTCCAAATATAAGCAACAATGTAATATCACTATTGTACTCTCCCCTATAAATATAATAAATAATTTATGAAGAATATATATTATTTAACACTACTTATTATTGTTCATCTTCCTCTCTCTCAATCTCTCTCTCTTTATTTACGCTCCATTTTCTGGGTGTGATTCACGGGCGTGATACACGGAGAATCTCTGATTCAACACATGCATACAACTTAATTCCAAGCTTCAATTTTAACATATATGCCTCATTTTCAAAGTAATATGAATGATTTGATTGGTTGTAATGCAAAAAAGCAAAATTGAACTGTTAGATGTGTGGATGCATAAGAATTGGGTGCTATATGGTTTGCATGTAAATACCCCTTATTATATTTAGAAAAATTATCATAAATACCACTCAATTTTTTTGTATTTACATATCTAACACTTAAATTTTAATTTTTTAATGCATCCACCTTATCCATGCATGAGAAATATATAAACAAGTGTAAAATTTAGGTGTTAAATATATAAATACATAGTAATATTGGGTGGTATGAATGCGTATAAATGTCCATTTTTTATATTAAATGTGAATTCAGTAACTCGAGTATATCACATATCACAGATTGTTCGGAAGCAACTCGAGTTATAATATGAATGTCCAATCAAATCTTAAGATCTGTTTGGGACAGTTTTTTATCTGTTTTACGTTTTAGACCATCATTATAATTCGATTTCTTCACCATAACTTTGCAATCATCTTTTTTCAACATACCCTGGTAATTTTATCATTATTGTTATTATATAATATTGAAAAAAATATGTAATTCATTCAATGAATAAGTATCAGTCAACATTTAAGAAAAAGTAAAATTTTCTTGGACCATATAATAAAAAAAATGGTCAAATTGACTTAAGTGACAGATTTTAAATATATATATATATAAGAGTGTGACTAATATACAAATTATTTCTCTTATTGAAAGGGCATTTTCAAATAAGGTGTTCATTTTTTTTTTCTTTTATATATAATTATGGAAGACACAATATTGTGTTGTTAAACAAGGATTTTTGTTTTTTGATTGCAAAAAATAATAAGTAAATAAATAAAAATGAAAAAAATATATATAGCAAGGGGGAAAAAATTCTTATTTTAACCCTTACAACAATATCTTCCTTTCAACCAAGAGATTCTGACATGAATGTTCCTCTCTCAACCCTTCAACACTTTATACCATGCAGGGCTCATGGCGTTGTGCTTTATTTTGTATGATGCTTATTTTTCATCTTTGGACAGATGTAATGCCCTGATACCATTTGAACCGGCAGATTCTATTTAGCTCTTCTATCTAGAAGGAGAGACAAAGAAATGTAAGTGTGCTCTATAAGAAGGATGAGAACATATTCAAATGCGAGATTGTGACCAAGTGACACAGCTAAGGATCAAGAGAAAGAGCAAGAAGAATGATTAATCAGAATTCCTCGTTTTGTTGTGCGGACGATGTGAGAGTGAGTTTGGGTTGAGACGAGTGGTGTAACGGTTCTATTAAAAAAGTATTAATAAGAAAAAATAAATGGGAGAGGAAACGAAAAGAAAAAAAAGATGAGGCGAGGAGTTAAAAGCAGAAGCGAGAGAGTATGGGAAATGAATGAAAGGGAGGAGAAGTGTTAAGGTCGGGAAGCCGAACAAGTAAGCTCTCCTATAAATGTGTCGTATGAGGGAGGAAAGAGTTGAGTACTTGTACTTTTTAATCAATAGTGTTAATTTGTTTTATTCTCAAATAAGTTTGCACTTGATGATATTTGTGTGCGCTTTATTTTGATAGAGATCTTATTTTCTTTATTTGTTATATCATTATGAATGTTGTAGTTATTTATTTGTGCATTTGGTATATGTTTTTTATAAGATGTTGAATTGAATATGATGAATGCATATGTTTATGATAAATGTTTGTATGTGTATGATTGACTATAATGGAAGAACCCTTGATGGTACTATTGAGGTAGAGCACTGATGTATCTGTACATGTAAATGAAAAATGATATTAATATTTATGTGTCTTAATTGATACGATTTTAGACAGTAACTCTTGTGACAGTTGTATTGATATAAAATAATATTGATATGATAATGATATAGACCCCTTTGAATAAAATGTCAAATGTTTATATTGATTTATAAAGAAGATTAACCGATATTCATATTGTTCTTTTTCTTTCTTGTATTGTTGCAGTTTAGAAATATAAAAATTCATTGGCTCATTTAGCTCATTGTTGGTTTAGCAAACTATTCAGGTTTAATTAAATTATTAGAAGATGAGCTATGTATGAGATAACGTTTATAGAAGACACGTACAACCATCAACGAGGTAATTTTACTTGTATCATTTTAAATTAATTTGTAGTGACTCTTTTATTTGTTAAACTGTAGAAAAAATATAGAAAATTTAATTCACACAATCTGATCGACCATACCGTTCTTAGTTAATTCCAAGCTTCTGGTCTGGAGTCGTGACAAGTGGACCCTTGCAGGCCTCCCTCTTTGATATACAGAGTGTGAGTGAGGAAGTTGAAGAGCACTCCTCTGCAAAGCCGCGAAGGCAAATGATGAAGCTAGGGAGAGGAGATGAATGCGAGCTTGATTGATCCTGTATGACTATGTTGCAGTGAAGACGAGGGAGCCATGGTGTGTGAAGTCGAGCAATGCAGCATATAACTTGTAGCAACAAGTTGGGGTTTAATCAAGTGGACATATGAAGTTTGGACAATGTAAGAATTTAAAATGCTTCAAAGGTAGCTATGAGTTGAACTTTGAAGAAGTGAGTGTAGAGATTAATAGAAACCAAATTGATTAAAAAACTTTGCTAGGATTTCTGAGTAGGTAAGGCATAATTTGAAGGGGATTTCGCTTTGCATTTCAATGTTGGAATGTGTATCCAACTTCTAGATGTTTGAAACTTTGTTTGTAACAAAAGTAATTGACTTGGTAAACCTTTAGATGATGAAAAGATTAATGAATTTAGTTTGGTTGAAATGATATCATAGGAATTCACAGAGTATGCTTTATATTACATGAACTTTTGATCTTTAGTATTATGCATGATTTTCCCATATTAGTATCATATACTTAATAACATCATCATTGTTTATGTTATATATATTGAGACCAAGTGATAATTTTTTTTTTGAAATACATTAATGTTGATAATAATCATAAACATCATGTAAATGAGAAGCTTATTATAAAATTTATGAATAATTAATAGCAATATAATAGAGATTGCTATTAATTGTAGTTTATTGAATTGATTAAATTTATATATTAAGTATTTAGTAATTTCCTATTAAATTATTATGAAAGATAATAGTATTTGAAATTGAATTGAATAATATCAAATTGAACATTGAATTAATCTAAATGTGAACTTCTCTGTAAATTCTAAAGAAAAACTTTGATACAAGTCTCATTCATTGTTTTAACATTTTCAATCTTATTAATACAAATGTATGTAGCAAAGAGCAAACTTTACCTTGAAGAATTTGCTAAATAAATAAATATATATATATATATAATAAAATAATAAAATTAACCAGAGAAATATTATGTGTGGAGCCTATATGACATGTACATCGTATACAATGAGTACACGTACTCGTATTTTTTTCAGTATTGGAATATAATTCTACATTCGAACTCAGCACATAAGATTTTTTTTTTTTTTAAAGTAACATCTTAACATAATTAATAAATATTAATACAATGCAAATAAAGGTATATAACCACAACATATAATCATGTAAAATTAAAAATGAAATGACTCAAAAGTTAAGCATTTGAGCATATAAAGGAGACCACTGCTCAAGCCAAGGGCTTCTTAGCTGGTTAATGAAAGGGTCTTGAAACCAGTCAAAGCTTCCATGGCTTGGAACCTGAAGCTCCGGCAAGCTTGGGAGCTGCCGGCCAGTTGTTGGTTCTGATATCTTCATCTTCAACTCCGGCAAAGACGAGACCTCTCCCGCGTCCACTGGTATTTCTTGCTCCTCCATCTCTTCGGTAAATTTATCAGCGGTAAGATTTTGTAAGGTTTCATGGCCGGAGGAATTTGAGGAGGTATCTGCCATGTATGCTCGGCTTTCTTCTTCCATGGCTGCCCTCTGTTCTAACTCTCTTAGTGGAGTGGCTTTCCTGTAGACTTTGCATAGAACTATGTCTTCCTGTTCAAATAAAATTATAACCAAAATCATATCTAGACACATTTGTTTTTTTTCTTTTTTTTGTGAAAAGAAATTCTCCCATATGACATGAATGGTTGGGGTGTGAATTTAGCTCGGCCATCTTTAATCACCCCAAAATTGATTCGAATTTTGGCTCTAATCGAGATTGGATTGAAATAAATGAGCTGAGCCTATTTGTCAAAATTTTGGATAAGATTTTTTTTTTTCTTTGGAGCCGATTTCGAGCCAAACCTAGTTCAGCTTGAAATTGAATCATTAACAATCTTAATAATATTAGGGCTTTGAATTTAGTAATTTAGTTTGAAAATTATTAATCACTCAAAAATTGATTTGAATTTTAGCTCGGATCAATCAAAGGAGCTAAAATTTTTATATAAATTAATTTTGAGCTGATTTTGAGCCCACCCCAACTGGCATCGTTAACAGCCCTAAATGTTAGGGTTTCAATGAATGACAGAAATACAGACCTTAGGCATAGGAGATACAGAACCAAAGGAATTGGAGGCATCAGGAAGACGATACTCATTCATAATCCAATCCGTCTTAGTACCGCGCGGCGCTCGACCTCCATAATAAACCAGAGTCTTCTTCAACCCAATAAGCCTTCTCGGATCCGCAGAGCTCCGAATATGACGGTCCGATCCCGTAGCCTTCCAAAACCCTCTCTCCGTGGTCCTATTCGGCCGGCCCCCATTACCCTGCCTCCGATCCCTAGGCACAAAAAAATACCATTCCCTCTCTCCCATCTTCGCCATCGCTGCAGCCAATCAATCAAGATCAATAAACTTCCAATCTATTCAAATCATCACCATCATCAGGAGCAGAAATAAAAATATACAGCGGATTGCTCAAATTCAAGTTACCTGGGAGATCCCATGGATCGTACAGATAGAGATTGACGGTGGCGATTATGTCAAAGTTGAACTTCTTTCCAACGGCGGCTCGCCGGAGATAGAAATTGAGTAGTTCTTCTTCTGTTGGGTGGAATCTGAATCCAGGCAGCTCAATCTCTGAACCATTTCTCTCCATCTTCCTTCTCAAAAATAGCTCAAGAGAATTTGGAATGGGAATGCCGGGTGCGGTCGTTGGCTATATAAAGGAGTAGCATATTGGTCCCACTGTGCTCTGCATTCTCAGTGCGCCACGTGTCACTGTGCTACGTGTCGTCTTACGGCTAACCTGGGCCCACACGGTTCGGTGGAGTTAAAATTCCTTCAAGAATCCCCTAGTAAAATTAGTTATTAGTTCAAAGAAAACAAGTATTTTTTTTTTTTGGCATTTGCAAAATGCCACAAAATTCTTATATAATTATATATAAAACACCCAAATTTTAACATCTAAATTTACTTATTTTTTATACTTTAAAATAAATTTCTAAATGGAAAATAAATATTTTGATGAACAAAAATAATGTTGAAAATCAGTTTTACTACTTAAAAAAAAAATATATATATATATATATTTTTTTAAAAATAAAAATTGACTGGTGGGCCCCACAAGGAGTGGAAATGTTTTGTCGTGGACTCGTTTACTTATCCTTTAAATAGTGACTTGTGTCCTATTGGAACAATTATTTGCATCAAGGAAATTGTCAAATTTGGTGCAATTATTTAATTATAAAATTATGCATGACATATTATAATTGTAATTTATTTGTTATTTCCTAATTTACGAATTTACCATGATAAACTTGTACCATAACTAAACCTTCCCATTCAATAATGTCTATGTATTCATCTATATATGTAAGAAAAAAATCATAAATATCCAATAATCCAAAAAACCACCTTGGTACTGAATTTGTCAATATGAATGTCCCGGGTAGGGATGTAAACGTGCCGAGCTTGAGCGAGCTCAGACTTGGCTTGTGTTCGGCTCATTCGAAATAGCTCGTGTTTGAAATTGGCTCTTGAACAGTGTGTTCGTGTTCGACTCGATTTAAATGTTCGTGTTCGTGTTCGTGTTCGGCTCGAAATTGACTCAGAAAAATTAAATTGAAAAAAATATATGAAAAGTGCGAGATTCGAACTTGGATCAAATATCTACAAAAGAAAACACTAACCACATTACAATACGAGATGTTATGATTTAAACTTAAATATAAATATATATATATATTAATTTCGCACTAAAAAGAGCCAAACACGAGCGAACAAAGAGCTGTTCGTATTCGGCTCGTTTATAATTCGACTTTTTAAAATTTTTTTTTTGTTCAACGAGATATCCGCAAACAACGAGCTTTTTTTGACAGCCCGAGTCCCGGGTGGTCTCCATGTAATTATCCCATCAAAATAACTTTATTTCCCTGGCTTCCAGGAAGTGCAAAAAAGCCGTGTAAAATGCAAAAAAATTGACATCTGTTAATACTCTGTAATATAATATATTAATTGCATTATGAGAAATTTTTTTAATTAAAATGTAAATAATATTTTAATGATGGATTTGCTTGAATTAATGCAGCTGTACATTCATTGTTTAAGCTTAATGATACTTCTTAGAATCTTGTTAATTTGATGGGAGTGTTTAACTTGTAATCTTAAATAATATTGTCTATAATCGCTGCATTAATTATAAATTGCGTGTAAGATTTTAACCAGCGCTCTGTAATTGGAGGATTTGGTCATGAAAAGGTGGCAGAATGCTACAATTGTGACGAATTCATTTGTAAATATTATAATTCTTTTTGCAATTTTGTTTTTGCAATAATGTGGATCTTTTATGGATCGCAGATTCGCAGTATTTATAATTTGAGTGCATGGCATGATAACAGCTTGTAATTTGGCTGGGAACATTTTGTTTGAGGGTAATTACATGGAGACCACCTGAAATTTGTTATTTACAAATTGACGACGGCACTCTTTCAGTTAGTTTTCAAATTCTCGCTCGAATATCAAAATTCAGCCCATATTTATCATTTTTATCGGATTCTCAATAGTTTGATCGTGGCACGTGTAATTCAAAAAAATCACCTAGGTGTTAATTTGTAAATATCAATATTTTAGATGGTCTGTATCTAATAATCCTTTTTTTTGGGCTTATTGCATCTAAAATATTACTATTTAGTAATTTATCATCGTCTTTTATCTAATTTTCAAATTCTCACTCATATATCATAATTCATGATAAAGTCCCACTCCATTTTTTTCATTTTTATCAATTTATCGATGGTTTGATCATGTGACACGTAAAGACATCGGTTCAGTAGTATTTTGTAATAGCAATATTTTTAGTATTATGTAGCAAAATAGTGGGGATATGCTAATAATTATCATATTAAAATGGCTTTAATTTTATCATATATATGTCATTAATTTTATATATTAGATGATATATCACAACACAACTATACATAACTAGATTATATTACTAAACTTAAAACATAATATATTTGAATTCTTAAATAATACAACTAGATTAATAGATATGGAAACTTGAGAATAATTTTGCTTAATGTTTGGAGGATGATGTGAAATCTCTAAAAAATATTTGAATGTCTTAAGATTAGAAATGTGTCGGCACAGATCTTGAGGAGATTTGAGAGATCAGTAGATATACAGGTACAGTTAAGGGGGACCTATTGGCAAAAGATCAAAGGAACGGTCACTTGTCTGGAGACGACCTCTAAAGTGAGGCTAGAGGTCGATCGGATGAAAACCATTCAAACTAAGGACAAAGGCAAATCAAGCCGAGAAGAGTCATTGACCTATGTGTCACCATAACCTGATTCAAGGTAAGAGTTCAGTATCGCTAGCTATCTCATAGACGCTCCTGAGTTTCCCCATCAGCGGTCAAGAATTGGTAATAGCGCAAACGATGAGCATCCCAAAAGGACTCCCTTATCAAATAATGAGTTATCTGTCAAATCACATTAATTTATCCTCAAACGGTAACCTCGATTTAGCACAGTCGAACGAACATATCTTTCAAAAACAAGACCAATTGTTTTCAAATGACAGATTTAGAGGGCAACCGAGTAGTAAACTTAATGTAAAATAACTAAAACATCTTGAAAACAACCTCCTCTAAATAGGATAATCATTTCGTGAGAAGGGGCTAAGCAACAATTCAAATATTGTTCATTAGTGTGCATCTTTCTCTCTCTCTCTCTCTCTCTCTCTCTCTCTCTCTCTCTCTCTCTCTCTCACTCGCTCGTCTTATGCTTTATATTTTTGGTGTGATTCACACGCATATTTAGAGTCAGAAATATTAGAAGCAAGAACAAAAGAAAATAAAATTAAATACTACAACTTCTAGTAAAAAAAAAAAAAATGATAGCCTAATGTCCATGTGACAATCAATTTTTTTTAGATGAAGTAGTCCTAGACTAAGACAAACTCATGGGGTCTAACCTAATCAAAATAGGGAAGATAATATTATAAAAACTGACAATCACAACTATATAGTACTAGCTTGGCCACAACAAACATATTTGGGTCACAACGATAATAATTATTAGCTACAATACTCATAGTTTGTTACAAAAGTTATTGTTAGTGGCTACAACAACTATAATTGACTGCAACAATCAGTGGGGGTAATTGATAACATTAGGATTGTCAAAACGACTCATTGTTCACGAACAACTCTTGTTCAGCTCGTTAAGTAGACAAGCTGAACATGAACAAATTTTCTCAGCTCGTTATATAAATAAACAGAACTCAAGCTCGGCTTAAATGATCTTAAAAACTCCATCAAACTTAGATGATCTTATCTAAAATCCACACAGATTCATGCCTGAATATATAAATTTCTATGTAACATATCAACACTTAATTTAAGCTCCACTTCAACTAATCTATAATTAAATAAACTTCTCAATGAGATACATCCAATAATAATTAAAATTGTCTTGATCCATGTATAATTAAATTAAATACTCTATTTGAGAGGAAAGATAGAGAAAAGAGAGATAGATGTAAGACATAAGCTAAGACTCAGAGATTATCTACTGAACTAGAGCCTCTAGTAATCTGAACATCAAGCTTGTTGGAGGTTTTTGAAGCGCTAAGCTTTCTAGGAGAGAGATATATAAATATCCTTCAAAACCCGAAAAAACTCTTGAAAGAGATGAGTTCAGAAACTTTAGCAGGCGGGCTCCATAATACACATAAGAAATTCTATACAACCATATTTATCTATACATGTACATAAATCATTCTCTTTGATTTTTAGGCTTTTTCCTACTAATCTTCTTTTTAAAAAATATAAATTTCATTAAATATCACAATCTTAACAAAATAAATAAAATAAACTCTGACCTCTCTTCCCATTGCCATCAAGACTTCCAATTTCCATTTACTCAGAGCTTAATGCCACAATTGACTTGAGACTTTCTAATCCTTTGTGGTCTTTCACAGACTCAAATTTCTAAGCCGCAGCCATGTGAATGACATCACATCCCAGCGGCTAGTGTAGACTCTCTGGTCAATCATTTCTAGATTTTTCTTCGATATTAAGAAATATCGAGACATTCTCATAAAAAATCGTTAATGCTAAATTCATATAGCAATAAAAAAGAAAATTTATGATATATATATATATATATATATATATAATTTAGTTCCATAAAAGCCAAAGTTTTCTGAGTACTCTATATTGTATTAAGATGGTGTGGTCAGGTAAGGAGTTAAATGAACCAATGGACTCGTTGAACACTCTGAACTTGACTTGAATAAGACTCAATCATGTTCATTCAAATTTAGTAAATAAACAAACTTGAATAGTTTTTAAAAGATCGAAGCTTAAACAAACTGAACATGAATATGGTCGAACTTGTTCGTCAATATTCATGAACAAACTTGTTTGTCATCCATTAAGTAACTTATTAAATACTCAATATTAAGCTCTTTAATAACTCGTATTATATATATGATATATTACTTAAATAAAATTTAATTAGTTATAGTTTATTTAATTATAGAATAAATAGTATTATATTATTATATCAATAATATATTTACTTTAATTATTAATTATATATTTATTTTAATAATAAATGAATAGTAATTTAGAACGAGATATTTAAGGTTAAAGAGAGTGCTATAAAATATTTTTCTTGTAGGGTTTTCTTAACTTTGAATGTAATGAGTTCATTTTTTATGAACATCACACTGCATTTACCAACACCATTAATGTGGGTTGGCTTATTGTTATTATTTCTTATTAATATGATTAAGTAAATAATCATCGCTATAACTTTTGTGATCAATTTAATTCTTCCTCTTACAAAATTTGAACGAGTATAGTCCTATCCATATTAATTTTGTAGCTGATTAGTGAAATTCAAAGATTTTAGAGTTCATAGTCGACAAAATAAAAGTGATTAGAATTGCAAAATTATTTATTAAAATTTTTCATATGAAAAAATAAATTCTCATTTGATTTTTTAGCTCGTTTAAATACTAGTTCACTTGTCATAACCAAATCAAGTTCAAACATTGAAAAAGTTAAACAAATCAAGTTTGAATAATGTTTGAAAGCTCGACATAAGCTCATGTTGAACATAAATAACTTATAATTATACCAAACCAAATTTGAACAATGATATACTCAACTCAACTCGACTCGACAACTCTAGGCCAAAGTGGCAGAACTAATACTTAGGGGGGTGGGGGAATCAAAAATTAAATAAAATAAATTAAAATTAAAATATTTTTTCCAAATAAAATATAAAAAATGAAATGAAATAAAAAAAAACTATCGATAATTGAAATAATATAATTTTTATTAAACATTTGAATTTATTGACCATTGGTTATAACAATAAAGAGTAACAAAATCCTCCAGCTTGTAGTAGATGTGACGAACAATATACTTGAAACCTTAGAGCTAATAAATTCCACCACAATTCAAAAAAACTTATCCCCTAGAATTTATAAATTATAACCTAAATTTTGTAAAATTAGTAAATTCCATCCCTAAAGTAATCCTTCTAGAAAATGAAGACTTGTAATTTCTTTGCTTTAGATTTTATTTAGCTTTCTAAAAAATATAGGCTTAATTTATATCAAAATATGTTTAAGAAGTCTCAAATTGTAATGTGGTTTTCTTAATGAATTGCATCCCTTCTTTTTTGTGTATTTACATGTCTCAAGCTTAAACTTTCATATTTAGATTTGTAACCCTCCAAATTTTAACATAACATACAAAATAACACTATTCTTTACTTTTTAAGAGTGAAACACACCTTTTTCATACATAGTTTTAGGACACCAAATTATTATAAGCATATAAATTTTAGTTGTTTGATATGTAAATACATCAAAATTGTATACTTTGCATGTAAATTCCCTTTTTTTTTTACGTAGCACCAAATTATTATGTATTTATGTATCTCAAACTTAAACATTAATATTTACAGAGAAATCACCCTCTCTATGTATGAAAATGTGGATTTTACCGTGAAGATGTGTAGTTAGTGTTGTTTTTTTATGTGATCGAAAAGAGTTGAGTGCTTGTCCTATAAAAATGAAGCACTGGGTGCAAGACGTAAATGCAAAAGAATTGAGCGTTGCAAAAAAAAATAAAATATCTTTGTATATTCGCATGTGTAATATGATAATTCCGATTGATTGATTGAACATTTAGAGGAAAAATGAAAATACACGCTTTTCTTATTCATTCCTTTGTAAAGAAGTCAGAACAAATAATCTTAATGTACTGATGATTTATAGCTGCCTCGATGACTCTTATGAACTTCATAGTTAGCATCAACCAATAAACTATCTGTGTAGAGGTTGATGGCCATATTGTAAATTTACGAGAAAGGAAAATCTACATACACACCACATAATTCATATGTATTCATATAACCGACACCCAAAGTTTGAAATATAAAATTAAATTGCAAAACATGATAATACAAACATGTTTGAAGCAACGCCAACAATAATAACAGAAGTGCAGAGATTATGAAATCAAATAAAACCAAAATTTTCATAATGGATTTTAAAGTCAGCAAGCTTTTTCTCAACCAAAATCATTCAACTGCAATTCCTTCTTCATCACCCGACTCATATGTTGCATTAATAGCAATATTTCTTTGATCAATTTATGGGGCATCCATATAATTTTCTGCCAAAACTATGACCTTTTTATGCCTTAAAAATAGTACAGAGCAAGTTGTAGTCACAATATGTTTTCACGCCCTTCGAATTTATTGAATAGCTTCAACACATTTTTAATAACTTTGTCCAAAAACTCAGTAGTAAGAATAAAAATTTTAGGAGCAATATCAATGTATCATGCATGCGGTAATAATCTATGGAAAAACTCATGAGATAAAATTTTAACTTTTCCTTCTAAATCATTTGTGTTCATGTTGGTTGATGGCTTCCTTATTGAAAGTAATATTGAAAATGAACTCGTAGAAATCTCATTATCTTAGATTCTAAAATTACTGCAAGTTAATGAGTTTAAACAGACGAAATCTTGAATGTTACAATTTGAAATGATAAACGAGACATATGAAACATGTTACTTTATTCTCATCACAGGTTAATGAACCTCAAAAAGTGATATATCTCTATGTAGATGTCTTGCGCACTAAAAAATGTGTAAATCAATATATCATATTTGTAACATATGATCTAACATACCTTAAACCTGACAAAGAGATTAGGCTCCAGGCGATGGCTAGGGTGTTGTGATAAGAACCTTCCAAAAGTGATGGAAGAAGAATGGCGAAGCAAGATCATTATAGAGGATTGTGTGGTGGATAAGGTGCTACAGCTTCCACACGAGTGAGAAAGATGATGGATTTGAGGAATAGAGTTGATTTGTATGGAAGAATGAATAGCAAAGGGAATGATGAGGGAAAACGAGCGTCACTAAGAAGAAGATGAGGGCTTCTGATGGAACCGACGAAGATAATCGTGACATGCCGACTGAGTGCTACTTTTGAGGATTTTATAAATTTCAGATATTTTGGCTATAAAAAGATGAGTTTGGATGCTTCATGTACCAAAAGATATGTTTCAAGTGCCCTCAAAAATAAAAATCCCTAAATTTTAATGGCATTTATGTAAAATTTTCTATTTCAAATCATATAATTCTAATTTTATTCCAAAATGGGTTGCACCTCCACTTGCAAGGGTCCAATTTCCAAACCCTAAATTAAACCAAACGAAGAACTTCGTCGTCTCTCTCCCCGTATCCGCCAACGCGGCCGACTGTTAACACTTTTCGCGGTTGAGCTTCTGCATGCAATAGCGTCTTTCATAGATGGGGAAAGTAGCGAAGGGTTCGAGGAAGGGGAAGAAGGCGTGGAGGGCGAATATAAAGACCGACGATATCGAAGAATACTTTGAGAAGACAACAAAGGACGCTCACAGCGGCGTCTCCTCCACCATAACCTCCCTCCCCAGTGAATCTCTCTTTTACGTCGATAAATCTACAGGTTCCGCGTTATGTTTCACTTACAGCTTCGTGTCATTTTCTTTAAATGGCTACTGCACATTCCGAATTGGTTCAGCAGCTGATTTTTTCTTTCTTTTAAATTCCTTTCTTAGATGTTCCTGTGAAACGGAAGATTGAAAAACACAGGCTCAAGGTTCTCCGCCATGAGAGCTTGCTGCAAAGAAATCCCTTTGTGCAGCCTGTCCCGTCTTCAATTTTGAAGAAGTGTAAAGAGCGGAAAGAAATAAAATCAGTAAAAGCTGAAGTTAGAGACGTTTCAAAGGTCTGCGATTAAATATTTTTTTTTGCATTTAGTTTACCTAGTGCTCTTATTGTTTTTTTCTGGCATTTTCCAGACACAGGATCCAGCATTGCAACTTGATTTATGGAACAATGAAGGTTTGTTTCTGGATAGTTAGCTATGATACATTGTATCTATTTGCATTGACAAACTTGTAATCTCTTTACAAAAACTTGCAGGTGAAGAAAATGCGAAGGCCAAAAAGGTTATCCAACTCTGTGTTTCTCCTTTCTTTAATTTTTTTTACTCTTGCAATTTAAGTCTGTTTGTTTTTTTTTTTTCATTAAATTTCCATTGCTGGTTTTTATGTGAGATTCTTATTGGAAGCTATATGTCTGATGGTCTTCCTTGATTATTCCGTAGCCAAACCTTGCATAACTTAGGACTCTTGCATGATAAAATTTTGGAAGATTTAGATACATACCAATAAATTCTTATGTATTTACATACCTAACAGCTAAACTTTAATTTTTAAATATACACTACCTTACGAGTTATATGTGTATGAAAAGGTGTATTTCACTTTTTAAAAGTTAAAATAGTGGTATTTTTAATGTGATATGAAAAATCTGGTTGTTATAAATAATAATAAAAAAAATTTAGGTGTTAGATATGTAAATAGTACCTCTGCCAAACTTCAGTTGATTTGAAGCTCTTAATTCAAATTTTAGTTATTTAACATTTCCAGTTCATCTATTATTAAGTTCAGTCAATGACTCACAATGGACTTTTGAGATTTTATCAGAAGTCTGCTACTTCTCTCATTCCGGCTGTTGAAATGGAGCCGCCTGGATGTTCATTCAATCCTCCATTTGAAGCTCATCAGGTATCTAGCTCAGATTGTCCCTTCTTGGCCCATGTGATTGATTGAATCTTGTTAACTGGATGTTGTCTGAGATATTAAGTTACTGTATTTGATCCCTTCTCTGGCATTTTCATCCTCATTGAGCACAATTATTTTTATAGGATTCATTGGCTGAAGCTGTTGCTGATGAAATGCAAAAGATTTATCGTGAAGAATTGGGTCCCCAACCCGTGCCGCTTATCGTTCCAGGGGAAATAATTCTGGAGGAAGATGTGAGTGCTACTCTTTTTATCTATATTTACTTTTTTTTTTTTGAATTTTGTTAAAAGCGGCTGAGCATTTTTAAAATGACACGATGCTATATTGTAAAATAACTTTGCGATCATTTTTACCATCAATAGTTCAACGCTATATATTTAGAATTTATGGTTTTTGCACATAAAAAGTGTTTGTACGGCGAAGTTGAAACCCTTGGCTTTATTAAGATGTGAGATTTACACATCCATACTAATAGTACAATTTTTATTTTTTTCTTCTTTTTTGATGGTGTTCTCTACCTTAATGGGATTGTGTGCACTGCTCCTGTTGAATATTGAAAACATGATAGAAAGCATTGTTCTACTCATATTAGAGGTTTTCTCGAGCCTTATAGCATTTCATTGGATGTGTGCCACACTTTTTTATGTGGCATTTACATAATGTACTTTAAAAATGTGTCAGCGTTGATCCTGAGATGATTTAAAGGTCCATAATTAAAGAGCATGATGAAGGAGGGCTCATCGATAGAAGACTGTGAGGCCCCCCTGCTTGACCTAGTGAAGCTGTTCAAGCCAAAGCCAGCAATACCAATGCCGATCGAGTTACGAGGAGGACAAAAAGACGACCAAATAATCCAAGCCAAAACCATCTGTTTAGAAACGAAACAAAGAGACATTCGAGACAACCACTATCTTCCATATATCCCTCACTAGTTATCAAGGATCGACAGCTAAAGTAGATCAAGCCGATCGATCAAAGCTGACCAGGCTCAGTCGATCGAGCTAATTCCGTTGACCAAATCCGACCATGTTCAACCCAATCAAGCTGATCTTACTGACTTGAAGTCAATTCAGCTTAGCTGACTGAGTCAAAGAGCAACCAGACGATAAGCTCATACCAATAAAATATTAGAAATACCTTAGTACTAAACCCATTAAAATAGGAGCAAAAATATAACATCATATTGTACCCTCTCGTCTATAATAGAGATCATTTCATGAATAAGATACACCATATTACTGTTCATTATTTTTCAATCCTCACTCTACCTCTCTCTTCCATTATGTTCTATTTCTTGGGTGTAATTTACAGACAAACCATGATTCAACATATACATACTACACAATTTTTTTGCATTTACATATCTAACCCCTAAATATTTATATTTACTTGCATAACACTGAAACCTTTAATATCACATTAAAAATACGATCATCACTATCTTTAAAAATGAAATACATCTTTTCATATACAAGTTTATGATAGCAAGATGTTCTAAGTGTAAATATCAAACTTTTGGTGTTAGATCTGTAAATAGAAAAGAATTGTGTTATATATATATATATATATATATATATGCCCTTTTTTATAATAATTCTCTATCGTGCACAAGATGATTCCAAATAAACTTGGATCTAAACTCTATCATAGCCATTGCTCAATTCTAACAATTTTTAAAACAAAAAAGTCCTATAGTCTAGAAATGCTCATTGAACTCACAAGCATTTTCAATCAGAGTTTCAATCCTTATCGAATTTGGGCCAGATATGACTATAGTATCTCCTCTTTATCTCCTAGTTTCTTTTGCCTGTTGTTCCCACTTATGAACTCACTCGAACCTATCCTCTGTCATATCTCGAGAAACCACACATGCCTCTCCCAAAGCTTCCCTGCTCCTCCCTTCTTCCTCCCTCTCCATTAAACTCCACGTCTCTCTCTTTCTCCCCCCCTCCCCCTCTCTCATTCTCCATGCCTTCTTGAAACCATTGACATTGAAAAAAAGCGAGGTCATTGCGCCCGAAGCTTGCTAAACTGCATGTGAAGAAGAGAGGAGTTCAGGAGACTTGAGGATTTAAGTTAAATCCATTCAATTTTTAGTAGGATTTAAGATAGAAGGGAGGAGAGACGGGATTTAAGATATTGTAAATTTTAATGTTAGCATTTTATTGGTGACAGAATTTAAGTTAAATTTTACTCCAATCCTCTGCCAAATAGCCCTTCTCTTCTTATCCCACTCTCTCCCCTTTTCTTTCTGTCTTACTCTAACTCTCTCATTCTCTCCTTTTCTTACTCTCTCACTCTCTTCTTTCTCTTTTTCTCAACGTTCCTCCATCTATTTCTCTGGGTTGTCACTTTTTCTTACTCCTTTTCTCTCTATATATGGAATAAATAAAAAGAAAATTAATAGGAAAAAGAAGCAAAAATTTGTATGTGCAAATCTATCGTAGTCTCGCTCAGAAATATTTTGACACGGCTTGTGTATGAAGCTATACAATGAGACCACTTAAAACTCACAAAATTCTATTTCTAAGAGAAACTCGTAAAGAAGCTTGTGACACAACGGGTAAGCTTTATGCATTCTTTTTTTAGCTTGACTGAAAAATTCAAAATTACGCATAAGTATTGTTCTAATGCGACAGAAAAATTCTCCTATACCTTTTTAAGCAGATGCATTAAGACCCATAGACATTATCCTTGATATGGTGGGGTAAAATACTTGGCCGTGACGTCTTACACACCACCAATGCATTTCATGGCATGTTGGCCAGGCCCATACTCTTCGTAGATGCGCCTTATGTGGGGGTTGATGCTAGGAGGCTATCGAAAAATTCAGTATAGATGTTTAAAAACAGAGAACAGGAATTCTTTGGTCCTGAAAACACGATTAAATTGTAAAAAAATGCATTAAATGAACATTCTAAGTGACATACAAGTCATGCTGAATTAATTGAAGAGAACTATTACGTAACATAAATTCAAAACTTGAACTGGATATAGAGGGATTTGCAATGAATTTGAAGGTTTGCTTACAAAATCAAAATTTTTTATCTATGCTAAGAATTATCTTAAACATTCAGAACCTTTAAGAATAGTCACAGTGATTGAACTTGAAATTAATATGATCTAAGGATGGTTCATTTTCATAGATGGAAGAGCGATACATTTAAAGGTCCCACTTGAATTAAATCTATGCCATGGAAAAACAAAATCACGTCTTTTTAAAAACACTTAATTTTCTCGACCAAATCTTCAAACCAACGAAGTAAGCATGTATAATGTGAGTAATAGGAAACTCAAAAGGAAAGTGACATGCATGCTTTAATGGCAATTAACTTGAACAAATGGCACTACATGGCCTTACACTAAGTGAATATGTGTTCATATTAATGGCCTCAAGCAAAGCAACATAGCACAATCTACTTTGCATCACAAGTTATGCATATCACTCCAAAAGGTGTGCACATCAATTATCTAAAGGCAACCCTCATCCCAAATTATAGTACGTTCACATGAATAAAATTCTTTCCAAGTTAAATCAAATGGTTCATTATTAACTGCCACTAGCTTGGAATTTTTTTCAAAATGTCGTGCACAAAACATCAAATCATCGAAAGTAAATTTATCTGCATACGCTCCAATAAACATATTCAATATTTTTAATTAACATTACAGAATGATGTGCGAACTAAAAAATTGAATGAAATGAATTCAAAATTTACCCTACATTGAGAAGCAAGCAACTCTTCTAGAAGATCTGTTATTATTTTTATATACGTGAGTTCTCTTTCAGAAGTAAAAATTATTAACACGTATTTACGCTCTAAAACATGCTATCTATCTATAGAGCAGGGTCGTAAATTCCATTAAAAAAATTTACTTCCCAAAAACTAGAGTTGGTAAGATTTTTCTCAAATAATAATTTTGAATTCTCCTATGATGGTCTAGTACAATAAATTCTTTTCCATTGACTAGGAACCATATGCTCAGTTGTAAAATTTGCTAAAAATATTTTATCTTACATAAGTTCTTAAAGGTTTTTAATGAAGAAATTCAATTTTAAATGCAAACTCACGGCATTGTACTTCTAAATTTTGACCATGAGTTTTAGCCTCTTAGATTTTATCCTCTACATGCAAGATAGAGTCGTTAGGATAAACAAACATTTGAGTGAACTCTAGTAATGCAAATCCTTGAACCTATTTCTCTATAATTAAGTTGGTAAAGTTGGCGAGGTTAACAAAAAATTAATAGAATACCCCTAGGGGGCTAATAATCCTTTAAAGAGTGATCAATAAGTTAAAGATGGATATTCCATCTACGACACCTCTTCATGCCAAAAAAAAGTGGTCCAAAAAATTATATGCTCTCTTTTTTGTTGGTACACTTTCGACAAGCTTTGCCTTGTATCTTTTAGCTCAAGTTTGTTCTTTTACTTTGTATATTCACTTATTATGGATTTTTTTATTTTTTTTGTGTTTTTCTAGTATGATCGGTGTCCATCTATTATTCTTATGAAGTGGCCCCATTGTTTGTTTCATGATAAGATCCCACTTAATAAAGTCATTTACATGCATGGCTTCATTGTAGCACTAATACTCTCTCTCTCATCTGCAGGATGTAATGGAGAGTATGATAATAACAAATAGTCGTATTTTTAGTATATTTTGGACTTTTGATTTGGATTGTGTGTTGAGCTCAGGTTGTAATTAACTTTTCTATGGTGTTTAATATCTTTATTCTTGCATAAGTAGCTCGTCTAGTTTAATATGCTATTTCGTGGAAGTTGGTCTCAATGATTGACTTGTTTGTACATTTTGTAATATTTGTACCGTTAATTACTCTTCAGATATATTTTCCTAAAATTTATATTTGAACGCAATATCTAATGAAGTAGAACTTTATTTTGGTCTAGTTTATTTTTGACAATTTGAACATTTACATATGATAGACAACTAAAAATTGAACATTGAACAATGACTAACAAATTTTGATCATTGGAGCTTTTTTAGGAAGCACAAAATGTGAGGGCAACTAAGGGTCCTTGCTTGATCATATGTACTAATATTTTACACTTTTAATCACCGTGCTGTTCATAAAGCCTTGGGAAGACTTGCATGAAGCTCCTTACACATTCATAGTGGGTTTTATTCATTATCAATTTTACTCCATTTTGTTGTGGAGTTTCTGAGAGCTCTGTTCATAAGGATCTCATTAATTGTGCAATACTTTTTAAAATTATATTGAGTTGTACTCCCCCCCATCTTTGTTTGATCGTAGACACTTGATTTTATTTCCAGTTACATTCTTCACTAGACTTTTCCACTTCACAAAAATTGAAAACATTTAAGCTTTTTGTTTGGTAAAAAAAAAAAAAAAACAGATACCTTCCTGGTTGTCTTTTTTAAAGGCGACATAATAAAATGAATTTGTCAGGGAAGTGATGGAAGATAACCCTCATTCATCTGTGTGCGCTAGCTTCTACTATTGTTATGCTGTTGGTGGTTTAGAGAATGCTTGTCTGGTGTCCCAAGTAATCATTAAAGGCACTTTTTATTACTTTCTAAATTACAACATTGAGATGAATATGACATCCTTTTATATAGCTAGCTACGCAATGGAGATGAAGTTTGTCCTAAAAGTAGGGATGTGCTTGAATCTATTCAGATTCCAGTTATTTTCATTTGTTGTCTTGGTTATCACATCTTCAATGCCATAATATTTAATATCGCAACTTCAACAAGGAGCACTTTGTCATGATTATGTGATAAATACTTTATGGGGAAAATTGAAAGAAACATCAAGTCCAATGTTCATATTTCCATTAGAGAATCCTCATTAAATATCTGATACATCCTGAATGTCTTCCAAAATGATATGCTTTGTGTTTTCCTTTGGCTTTTTGACAGTGTTCATGTTTTTTCTTCTTGCATTCTTTCGTTATGTGACCAGCTCACAACAATACCAATATCCACTCAAGCCATCCTTAGATTTGCCTTTGTGATTTGTTTGGGAAGACTTGTCACGAGATTTTTATCTATTTCTTCATTTTTGTTTGTTTCCCTTGTTTTTGAGATCTGCTCTTTTTGTTAACATTTTAAATTGAGGTTATATTTTCTTCTCACCTTTCCCGCACTGTCTAATATTCTCTTTGAGGATGAGATCTCTAACATCACTGAGCTTCATGGTGAGTGATCTATAAGAACTATTGATGGCTATTACAATGTCATACCAACTCTCAGGTAGTGATGATAGAAATCTTAAGGCATAAATCTCATCGTTGAACTTGATGTTTATAACATTCAACTATCTTGTGATTAAATTAAACTCATTGATATAATAAGTGATTGAAGCTCCTTCTAATATCTTGAGACTGAAAAGCTTACACATTATATGCATCTTATTGATTGTAAAGGAAGTTTCATCTAAATAAAACAGCGAGCACATTCATTTTTCTTGCTGTCTGATCTCATTGATGAATGATCTCAAAATAAATGCACTTATTACACAGCTTACACAATTTATTTTGATGTTAATGCATAAATTTGGAGATATAGGACTAACTACAATACTAATCTCTTAAAATCAACAACATATCTCATAGAATACAAATAATTTTTTTAATAATATCTTTTAAAATTTTAATTCAACATTTGATAAGTTGATCTCAATTATATTTATTATATTTTGTAAGAATTTGACGGAGAAAAAATTAATTCCATAATCAGATAATCTTAACTAGTCGTGTGTAGGGTTACTTGTTCCCTTATGATTGGATGCTTCTCCATCTATGCTTTACATTTCAATGCTACCAAGAAGGCCTCAATCACATCTTGCTAAGATTTAATTGAGAAATATTGACTCTAATTTTTCCAAGTCAAATGTTGTGCTCTCTTCCTTCTTAAGTGGATTCTTCTCAAATTAAGCATCACATTTTAGATCTCTATTAGGAACTTGCTTTCCTTGATGTAATATGATTTGTTTTGTCATTAAGGGACTGTTTGGTTTGTTGTAAATGAAATACAATGAAAAAACTTTGCAAATTACTCAGATTACAGTATACTTTGAACATTTTAATGTTGTTTGGTTGTTTGTAAAGCAAATGCAATGACTTTATTTTTTCTGTTTGGTTAGATGCATGTAAAGTAAAAGCAGTTTATTTTGAATACTTATGATCTGTTTAATTGTGTGTAAATGAAATGCATAGTTTTTATTTTTCATATTTACTAACTATATATCATAAATTTTTTTAATCTTACATATTCAATATTTAAATATTCATTTTTATTTATATAATATCTTAAAATTAATTTTACTTTCCAATGAAAAATTTAATTTTAAAAAATTATTTATATAATATTCTATATGATTTGCATCAAACTAACACTTGCCGAGTCATTTTCATTTTTGAAATATTAAAAAGACCTACACTTCCATTAAACTTGTATAGATATTTGTGTTCCTAATCAATTTATGTAGCTTCATTTCTGGGTATGTAGACTTACACCATGAATAAAAATAGTACTAGCTCGACACAAAGGGCCAAACATTAAACTAGCAAGCAGCAACTAAATGTTCCTATGTTTTTTTATAATAAGTTCTTTTGTACACAGACAGGTCGATGCATTTACACACGTTTGAGAATATAATTAAAGACAACAATTCAACTAACATTAAAGTCAACAACTGTATATCCATGAATTAGTGTCGGATTTGGGCATGAGTGTCTCACTCATTGAACACAT
This sequence comes from Phalaenopsis aphrodite, assembly GCA_003013225.1. NCBI lineage: Eukaryota > Viridiplantae > Streptophyta > Magnoliopsida > Asparagales > Orchidaceae > Phalaenopsis > Phalaenopsis aphrodite. Next base: position 3,923,202 of record NEWO01000001.1, read on the forward strand.
TTTGTCTAATGACTTGAAACCAATGAGACCTAGTGAGTAACTGAGAGTCATTAGCAATTGAAGCAGTACATGATGTTCATTTGAGAGCAACTGTAATGAAACATAGATGAGGATCTCTCTAGCAAGGCTTTTATTACATTTTGATGAGAAATATGGTGAATTTAACTCTATGACAGTATACGAACATACTGCTAGTTAACAATATCCAATCACACCTTCCAGCTTACGACAAATAGCTTTCCTGAGCTCTAGAGTCCCAACATTTAAAGTATAACTCGTGTAGCCCTCACGAATCACATTTATACTAACCTAAAACCAATCTCAAATTAGTTGAAACCAAATATCATTAACCAGACTAATGTGAGATATGAGATCTACGTTAGCGATGACAACAAGGGTGTCAAAATCGGGCTTGTCGGCAGCGAGACAGTTGACCGAAATTCCAGCCTATACAAGCACAGTGGCCTGATCGGTGATG
>NEWO01000001.1:3924451-3949799 GCA_003013225.1 Phalaenopsis aphrodite
TAACTGGGCTTAAACAGAGCTCTTTAAGTTTGCATGCCATGAATGTCTTTTCAGTCAAATCCACGAGCTTTTATTCCATTCGTTATTTCAAATGAGCTTTAAAATCACTTATTAATCAAAATTTTCGTATACCACCCATTTGCTTAGGGGCTTTCTGAGATTATTTCTGTTATTTATTTTTGATATTTTCTTTTCATTTTGTTTCTTTATGCTTTGATTTGAAACAAAACGTAATTGGCATGTTGAAAATATATTTTTGTTGTATTCAAAATCACTTAAAAAAATTAAAATGTGTTTTTAAAAGTAAGTAAATTTGTTTGGAAAAGAAAAAACAATAGGTAAGCGTGAAACATATATGTTCTTAAAACATAACAACAACAAAAATAAAAACAAAACAGAAAATAAAATTAAACAAGACATTCGTTGTTGTGAAAAACATTTTTTTGTCATGTCTTCACAGGTTTCAATAACAATATATGGTTAGCGTTTTCTTCTGTACTCATGATTTTTGTTTTTCTTTGGCACAGAAATATTTTCTTGATGCAGATGATGACAACGAGAGCGATGCAGAAGATCAGGATAATGCTAATGATGAGCTTCTTGCACAAAGGTCTGCCGGCCTGTAGTTTTTTTATAGCAACCACCACAGCATTTTGATTGTTTTTTCTTTTGTACTTTGGTGGTGATTTAGAGCATGAAAATTCCATCGAATTAAATGTGGCATGGAAAAAGTATATTATCACTCTATAAGTGACTGAGTTAATTAGGACTGCATTCTATTTTGGTTCCTGATATTTAAGCATAAATTGTGCCAGTATCATGCCACAACCTAAACATCATTAAAAAACATCAAATTACACGTTAAATATTTTCTAGATACACTTTGTATTGTTTTTCTTTTCTCTTATATTCTCTTCTTCCTGTCCTTGCCTTCCCATCTCAACTTTTACATGGTTCTTATGGGTGGGTTTATGTTGTTTGAGGGGCCGTTTGGAATCAATTTTGATTTTGGTTTTTTATTTTAGTTTTATTTTATTTATGTTTTTGCTTAAAATGAAACATGTTTTATATGTTATAATATAATTGATTTTAAGACACTCAAAACAACATTTAGATATTACGAGTACTAATTTTAAAAACAAAATTTATTTATTTTTGAAATCTAAAAATAAAGCGTGCAAAAAAATATACCAAACAGACATGTTTCTAAATAAAAACAAAAACAAAGACAAAAGTGATTTCAAACAAGCCCTTAGTGTTGTATTAGGGTGATTTGGTTTTGGTAGAGTGGTTCTCAAATCCACCGATCTTTTTCAAATTCTTTTTTTTTATTTATATGTCTGAGCCCGTTGTTAAGTTGTTAGGAACATTTATTTCTTAGGTGTTTTTTGTTTTTTAGTACTCAAAATGCATGGGTATTTCAAATACAGTGTAATAATTCATTGCATTATAATTGTATTTCAAGATAATTTGGTTTATTATAAAATGAAATTATGGATTTTGTGTTCTATCATTCTATGAATCTTTCTAGCAAAGAAATTCAATATGCTAGCTTTGTGTGCTGATAATGTTAACATGAGATTGAAATTTGCTTTTTCTGCTTGACATTTAATCTTTTCATTTTTACTTGAATGTTGAAATGAGAAATCTCAAAATAGTTCCTTGACTCTTTTTAGAGGTTCATTTTAATCCCGTAGAATAAAAAAATGTCGATTTAGTCCCTAAATTATTTTAATGAGCGCTAAAATAATTATCTTTGGGGATTATTTTAGCCCATGTTAAAAGAGTGAAGGGACTAATTAGGCACTTTTAAAATCTAGTACTAAAATGACCCCATGTAAATAATCAGGGGACAATTTTGACACTTCACTCATTATAGTATCTAACAATCGTCTTTTGAAGAAACTTTTTAGTTTTATATTTTGTTTTTTTGTTGATGCAGAAAATCAAAAACAAAGAAAGTGACTCGAGTAGAGTTGAACCGAAGAGCCAAACTTAAAAAACATATGAAAGCTGAAGCCGAAGCTAAGAAGCGAGACGACATGTCCAAGCAAATCGATTGGTATGAAACACAGCTATACTTGTAACTTGGTGTTTATATGAAAATACTTGTAAGGTTTCTAACTTTTAACATGAATAGCTTATCGGATATAATCAAGGAAATAGCAAAAGAAGATGAGGAAAAGAATAGCAGGCATTTGAGGCGGGTTATTGCGAAGCATGAAAACCTTAAAGTCCGACCGCCGCGGTTAGGAAAGCACAAGTAAAACTCCATTTCTCTACTAAATTATCACTTTCATAACTTTTGAGACCTAGAACCTACTTCACTTGGTATAATGGAAGATTTATGTGCATGCCACATAATTGTGTATTTATATATCTAATACCAAATTTTAACTTTCATATTTATGATAGTTTACCTTTGCATGAAAAGTTATTTTTCACTTTTAAAAAGTTAATAATAGTGGTATTTTTTATTATTAAATATTTAAGTGTCAAAATGTAAAAATCAGTGTTTCATTTGTTATATATGTAATAAATAGTAATTTTGTGTTATCTATGTAAATGCTCTTAGTATAAATTCATTCAGTTCCAAGCATTTGCCAGAACATTTCTATTGTCAGCTAATCTTCACTTATCATCCAGCTACAACTGTATCTTACTATTTTTAGTTACATAAATTTCTGCAAAATAGGAGTAGAAAGAATTCATTAACTAGCATGCTGCGTTTAGAACATTTTGGAATTTGATGAAGAGGAAATTGCTGAAATGAGTAGTCATAAATAGAAAGTTGCAAATTAACATGAATCGTCTAGTTTTGAATGCCTGAGGAACTGATGTTTCAAAGTTGGTTGCTTGTGGATAGAAAGATGTATTTTAAAAGGGAAATTCACATATTTACCACTCAATTCTTATGTATTTACATATTTAACACTTAAAAGTTTAATGTTTTCTTTTATAACTCTCTGATATTGTACTTCTATGCATTAAAAGGTGTATTTCTCCTTGAATAAATTAGTAAAGGTGGTATTTTTTATGTGATGTTAAAGATTTGAGTGTTATGCCTTTATGTGAAAGTTTAGGTGTTAGATATGTAAAGAATTGTGCGGTATGTTTGTAAATTCCCCTTTATAAAATAATTATTCATTTTTCACTTGTTTTGAGTTGGTGAAACCTTCGCTTCTGAAATATTTTGAAAGAATTCGTGGAACTTGAATTCAAATATTGTAATCTCTATTTTTTTTTTTCAAAAAAAAATTCAATCTTCAAGCAACCAAATTTCCAGCACAAGCGTAATATAATTTACACTCCCACCCTTACTCTCTCAGATTTGTACCAGCTTCAAAGCAAGTCCTTTTAACTGAAGAAATTTCTGGCTCCATTAGAAAGCTGAAGGTGCTCCTAAACTTTGTATAATTTGAAATTTCCAATCAAAGTGATAAATTTTAAAACTTATAATCTCTTCTTAATTTGTTAAAGGGCTGTTGCACCCTTGCAAGGGACCGTTTCAAAAGCCTGGAGAAACGAGGCTTGCTTGTTCCAACTGCTAACGGTAACTGAAGCTCTTTGAAGTCTCTGTTTGAAATAAGAGTAGAGGATAAGCTTCCATGGATTTGTTTTTGGTTCTGATTTTTTTCTCCATTTACAGGGCGGAGAAGAAGAAGACGATGAAGTTTACTATTTGATTCTTTACTGAAGATACAATGGAGAAATGTGCTTGTTTTCATGGCGGATCTGAAGGCTTCTGCTTCTAACAATCTGTGGGGCGAATGCTTTAATGGATGTTCATTGGGAGCAATAATCTTCTGTTTTTCTCCTGATGCTTTATTTTCTTCATGGAAAGCCATGTGCTGCAGAACTCAAGAACTAATGGTAGCAGGATAGATTTCCTGCATTTGTTTTATACTGCTTGGGAATGATTTGTAATTTAGTTGTTTGTTGAATTGTAGAGAATTGTTATTTCAGATTTTATCTCTTCATCTTCTCCATCCCTTAATTTGGGAAAAATTTTCTATCCAAACTCCGGGTGTAGCTCTGCTTTCGGACTCCCAATAATATACCGTCATGTGTGTTATATTGGGTTCATCTAAAAAAAATATTAAAGTGGAAACACAAACTTTTCAATAACCCCGGAATAACCTCCGCGGTGTTATTTTGGGGTCATTGGAGTGAAATATATGAGTTTCTCTTCAATAATCCGAAAATAACTCCAAAATAACGTCCGCGTTTTTATTTCGGGGTTATTGAATTAGAATCATAGATGTCATTTTGGGGTTATTAAAGTGAAACATAAATGTTTCTCTTCAATAATCTCGAAATAACCTCCGCAGTGTCTCAGATGTGATGGTATATTACTGAAGTCCGCACGTAGAGCTACATCCAGAGTCTGGACAGAAAAATTTTCCCTTGATTTGATTCGCCGACCGATTTGCCGACCGAGGCCATTATTGTTATTTATAGATAGGATTTTATATGCACACCATGCCATTCTTATGTATTTACAAATCTGAAGTTTAAAATTTCATATTTACATTTATTGTCTTCTTGGCCTCGCAAAGTTATGCATTAATAGTTATTTTTTAGTTAAAAAAAAGTTAATGATAGTGTTATTTTTTGATGTAATATTAAGATTTGAGTGCCGTGCACATAAAAATGAAAATCTAGGTTAGATATGTAAATATATAAGAACTCTGTTCTATATATAATGTAAATATCCTTTTGTTTAACCACATAGCCCAAAATAAATCCAATTTAGAAGCCCCATTATTTACTTGGTTGAACATGTCGTATGGTTTAATTATTTAAAAATATGAGCTGCAATGAAAAAGCATCAAATAAACCTAAAATTAATTTATAAACTTATATACTTGCACACGGTAAACATTAATTATTGAATTTAATAAATAATTTAAAAATAAATTTAGTAATTTTTAATTTGTATAAACAGAAGTATATTTATGATTTTTATAAATAAAATTTATTTGATGCCATGCAATTACTCAAATTAAAATTGATTGAAGTAACATAAAAATTAAAAATATTGAAAAGTTTAAACTATTGGCTTCATTTAAACTAAAATGAAGAAAAGGTTAAGATATTCTGATAAATTTCCTATCAGAATATGCTTTAAATTTATCAAATTTATTTAATGATTAATATTATATAAAATTTCATTAATTATTTAAAAATTATAGTGAATCTAAAAAAAAATTTAATAATTTTTTAGATATCAAAAGTAAAAAGTTTGGATTTCTGCCATTTTTTATTTTTGATTTTTTTTTGGGACATTTACATATATACCATCCATATTTTATATATTTACATAGGAAACACATAAATCTTACTTTTTTATATTTATACCAACCAACCCTTATATAATGAGGAAATATTACATCAGGACTTCGCACGTAGAGTTACATGCGGAGTTCAATGAAATCACGTCACAAGGGAATATTCCCGGTAACACAAATAACACCGGGAATATTCCCCCCCTCTCCACGTGTTATTTAGGTGTTATTGTATGTTACTCATGTGTTATTGTGTATTGAAAATATTCTTGATGTTATAATAACACAATGACACATCAATAACGCTTGAATAACACACAATAAGAACTGAATAACATGAGAGAAATATTCCCCTGCGTTATCGGATCAATTTTTTTTTCTCACATTCACATGTGTGGCGTGATTTCATTGGACTCCGCACGTAACTCTACGTGCGAGTCCTGATATAATATTTAGATAAGAAGCACTACTATTTTAATTACTAAAAAGTGAAATACAACATTTCACATATGAGTAAGGTGCATATATGATATATATACATTATATATATATATATATATATATATATATATATATATATATATATATATATATATATATATATATATATATATATATATATTTCTCTATCTCGAATTTGAATTCATCTGAGTGTAATTAGCATGGAATGGAATGAATATGTCGTGGTCCTTTTTTTTAATGTATATGCAAATCTTCCTCCGTTTAATTTTTTCTTCGGGAATCCACTTCCTTGTTCGTACAAGAGATGGTAGAAGGTTCTGACTTTTCGTTCTCGGTTTCCTGATCCGGCATTGGACGAAGCAGCTTTGTTTTGTAAATCTCTGAGCCGCTCTCTCACTCTTTGTTTTGTCAATCAGGTAAACTTCCACTTAGATCTCTCCATCTCTTTCTTTCTTCGTATCTTTCCTCTAATCCGCACTCATTTGATTGTAAACCCAATGGGTTGCTCATAGATATTTTTGATCTACTGTCTGAATTTCATTCCAATGATGTCTAGCAAACCCTATTTTTGGAATAATGTGGTTGCTCGTGGAATCCGAGCTCGACTGCGAAGCTGGATTTGGTTTATTTTCATTCGGCGAAGAATTGCCGTAATGTGAATTTGAGATTGTGATTTCATTTGTTACGACGAAGAAAGGATTGTATCTATTTATAGACATTGAAATCACGGGCTTGACTTTGTTTGACTAATGAAAGATTCATGTTTGAGAAGTTAAAATAACTTTTAAACGCAACTGCAAGAATTTAATGATTGACAAAAATCTAATGAGTTTTGTGATTCGTTGTAAAGTGCAATTGAAACTATGTTTTTGTGTAAATTATGTAACATGTTTGATGTCTTGTTGGACATTCCCTGGCTGACATTATCAGTTATCGAGATTTTAATTGTTTCATGGTTATTATTTTCTTTCATTTTGAAACTTATTGCTTTTAACTTACTCGCAGGAATGTGATTAAGTTGTAGCATTCTGCTATTGTGGCGCTGGATTAGTGTATATTTTATTAATCTAGCTTATTTGTTACCTTTTATAGTTCCTTGCCTGAGTCAACATGGAAACTGGTGAAATGACTGATATCTCAAATCATGAAGAGAGATTTGATGAATCAGTACAAGGTCTAAGGGAAGATGCTGCAACAAAATCAAACCAAGTTGTTAATGGGAACCCAGAGTTGGATAGTTCTGATGTTAATTTTGGGAAGCATAATGATGTTCATGATGGAATTGAAATCTACGGGGGAACCTATGACCAACTAACACAAATAGTCATGGAGTTGAGTCTTCAAAATGATTATTTGAAAGCTCAGATAGAAGGCGCGAAATCTCAGGCCTTAAGATCTGTTGAGGTTGCTAAGCCAGACAATGGAAGTAAAGATGAAGAGGCTTCTAAGATAATTAGACACCTTCAAGAGAGGGTAAACAGCTCGAACAAGGAAATTCAGGAGCAAAGAGAGACACAAAAGGCAGCAGAAAATGCTTTGGAACATCTCAGGGCAGAGTATTCTGAGGCTGATGGAAAAGTTAAAGAGCTTTCCTTAAAACTTATCGAAGGTTAGCTGGCCTTTCAATTGTATGCTTCTTGTCTTTATAGTTGTATTTTAAGTTGGGTTTTTTTTTCCATAGAAGTGGTTACATCATTTGTTTGATGCTACTTTTTGTATTCAGCCTTGGTTGAACTTGTCAAGTAGTATTGTTCTTTTTAATAACCACAATAAGGAAATACAAAGTTTTTAGTTTGATTTATAAAAAATATACTAAGGTAAGATAGTAAGGTTATACTTTGGACTGGTAAATGGCTAACCCTCAACGTTTCTCTCACTCGATGAGATCTGATAGATGGATATGAATCTCTGAATGCAGTTCCTATTCTTGTTTGAAATCTTCAAGTGGTGATTAGCACCTTTCTGATAGTAAAATCCTCTAATTTTCCTTGTATTAAAATTAGTGTAAACTCTTTTATCATAAGATTGTAGTTTCAGTATGAAATTTGACCTCTTAACCTTTTTCTAAGCTTTCAGAATCGTGAGAATGACCTAGCTGTTTTATGATTATCATAAAAAATTCACCATTTAATAGGATTTTCTTGCTTATCAATGGATGTTTATTGTTGATTCGGAATTGCAGAATTAACTTCTTCTGGGTATCTTTCCATATTAGTTGCTTTTTAATCAGATGATTGAAATTTTTGCAACTCATTGATTCAAGCAATTTTGAGAAAATCAGATATTTTTTATGAATATTTAATTCTGACCATTCAAATCTTAAGCCATCATGTAGTTCAACTTTTGTAGCTCAGCAACTTATGGAACGTGAAATAAAAGAACGTGATGAGAAGCACTTTGAACTAGATTCCAAATTTGGAAGGCTTCACAAGCGTGCGAAGCAAAAAATTCAAGAACTTCAAAAGGTGATTGCTATTTGCTTGATTCTTTTATGGCTTGATATTTCAATTTGTTATTCATTTTCTCCTTTTCAAATGGTGCTCATTCTGTATATTTCACGAACCTTTGTTGAACATTAATTATTCAATGCAATTCTTAGGAAAAAGATGACCTTGAAGCTCGTCTCCATGATATCAATGCGAAGGCTGAACAAACATCATCTCAGCAAATAGCAGCACAACAAGAAGTGGAACGGACTCGCCAACAAGCAAATGAAGCATTGCGTTCAATGGATGCTGAAAGGCAACAATTACGTGCAACGAATAACAAGTAACCTCCTGTTGAGGCTGTATAGTTTTCTAATATTTACACTTAAACTCTCTGTGCTGCAAATTTCATCAAAACTTCACTTGATATGAGAAAATTCCTATGATTGAACCCAGTCCATGGGAGCTGATGGTTTAGGGAACATATTGAATGTTCAAATACATGAATGCTGAATAAATATTTCGGAAATTTACATATGTAGCACACAATTCTTTTGTATTTACATATCTCACATCTAAACTTTCATATTTACGTGCATATCACTTTGGCGCTCTAAACCCATGATACCAGAGTTAACCCAAACAACAATAGGAAGATAAATATTATTGTTGAATTCAAATAGAAAATTACAATCGACTCGTAGAAAACTGGTATTGCAATAATTGACAAATCAAACCCAAGCTAGGGCTAGATCTATGGATGGTGGTGGTAATCGGCGAAGGTTTGGGCCTCCTAAGATGTGGGATAGCGGGGCAGCAGCAAAAGGGGAATGCGATGGGCTGCGGCGGCGAGGATGGCTGGACAACAGTAGCGCAGCAAGACAATGTAGTAGCGGGGTTGCGACAACGATGCAAGATGGTTGGAAAGGCTTGAGGAAGATGCTGGGATTGCCGAACAACAATAGACATGAAGGCGAGGGGTTTACGGGGCTGCGACAATGAGACGAAAGCTTGAGAGGAGATAGAGGAAGGTGTTGGGATGGCTGGAATAGTGATGGAAGCAATATGGAGGGCTGGAATTGCAGCGGTAGCAAAGAGGGAATGATAACGATAGCTACGGTGGACTGCCAGACAACAAGAGGACAGCTGTCGCCGCTGGAATATGGGAAACTTCAGCGAAAACAACAAATAGGTGTTGTTCAGGGGCGGCTGGGAGCGATGTGGGACGGATGCGAAAGGGGATAGGGAAGGTAATCACCAGCTGGAGATCAAGATACAGCTGAATCACCACCTGAAATCCTAGGATATAACCTTCAAAGGGAAGAAGAGATGTTGGTGGCTCTCCCGATACAAAACACACGAAACACTATTCTAAAACACGAAAATAACATACTTATAGACTTAGGATATAGAGTGGTCCTCATAGAGTGGGCGACAACCCCATGCAGTCAGGAGGGCCATTTGGTCCCCAATTCCTTTGGATCGAACTGTTCGGACTGCGCACTTGCGTGATCCTTTGGAATAGGTCTTGTGCAGTCTCGCGTGGGAACAAATGGCCACATCAATCCATGCATGAAAATGTGTATTTCACTTTTAAATGTGGTAATAGTACTATTTTTTAATTTTATATTAAAAATTTGAGCTCTGTGTGTAAATATGAAAGTGTAGCCATGAGACATGTAAATACTTAAGAATTGTGTTCTATGTATGTAAATGCTCCTAATATTTTCTAGACACGGGACTTGAGATGATCAATTCCTAGTTTCGTCATGCTTTGAATCCTTAAAATGGTATAAAGGGTGTTTTGATGGCTGCTTTCATTGCATAATTAAAAAAAAAACTACAATTTCAGATTTTTCTGGTGGAGAGATGAACTGACGGCTATTGCAAAGTCAACAACTCGAAGGAAACTTTGAAGTTTATGAACGTAAAAAAAGCTCTATATAGTTTCATGTCTAGAGTTGCCTCACTGGTGGTTACATTGTCAAATCTTGGTAGCGGGATCTATCAGCCACTTTGATAATTTACTGTGGTTGGCAAACACTGTTCTAAGAAATTGGGATCCATTGGGAAAGCTGATTTGATCATGATGAGAATGGGCTTCCAGGATAAAACTTGTCTTTGTTTTAGTGTGATTTATGAAATGCAGCGTATTTGGTTTCTGTTATGTCTTACTAGGAATTCCTTGAAGACAGTCCTTAATAGTACGATTCCCATCAGGCTTCTTAAAAGAATTTGGAACAATTAATATTGATGCATTTGTATATTAATCCTCCATTTTTTCATATTATTTTCATGGCATGAATGATAGATTTACATTTTTCATATTATTTTCATGGCATGAATGATAGATTTACAAATGGTCGACCCAAAAATTTTAAGAAATGTTGCTTGCTAGTAATTTTTTCTTCTATTTGTTAAAATTAGAAGTTTTTGCATCTTTTTTCTTATCTTCGCTTATCCCGGGTGATTACAGCGATGCTTGTTCTTTATTTCTCTTGGTGAAGTGCATGGCTGCACCTTTCTCATGTTTGCTCTTTATCATTTGTTTTTTTGGTTTTCTTTATGTATTTTTCCTTTGGCTGAGGTTGGATGTTCGGTTGACAGCCAATCTTAGAGTCCAAGGCAAAAGATATGAAGATAAATCCAAATTTGATCCCAAGTAGTTGGGATAAGGCTAATGATTTCCATGATGATAACTCATGGTCTCATTGATGTGAACCATTTGCAGACTTAGAGACAATGTTGATGAATTGCTTCGCTCGTTAGAAGCCAAGGAAAGCACTTTAGAGGGTCTGCAGCAATCTCTCTTGGATAAAGAGCAGGTGTGCTAGTAATTTATGACAAATTCTACCCTATTATTTTTATTAGGGATAGGTCGCACAGAACTTTTAATATGAGATTCATTTCTTTTTTCCTTTTGCTATTGTCACATATATGCTTTGCATAGCTTCTTCAAAACTTGTGTGGTTATGTATATACAATTCATACTTACCTTTGAAGATGTGAGTTTATGTTGTCAGGTCTATGTTGATGTCTAAATCAATTTCTTTTATGCTATCATTTTTGGAAAAAAAAAATCTATCTAATTGAATGCTTGTTAAATAGAGAAAAAAATGGGAAAGAATGAGCGTTTGGAAGTGATTTTTGTAATTAGAATTTGTATTTCTGATTAGCAATATACAGTCTAAAATAATGAAGTTCACAGTTTTCTAATGTGTACGATGCTTTATTCTAAATTTTATTTGTGTATTTTCTACCACAATACAACTCTCAGAAAACCGCTCGCTTATTGGCCTTTTTTTTTCATTTCTTTTCTTTTAAGGTTTTGAGATTAAGGTAATGACCGGCTGACCTATTGGAGATCAGCAGTTAGTTAATTAATGACTAATGAATCTGACAATATTTTATTAGAATTCAATTTCTTATTGTTGAACAGTATTCATTTTTTTAAGAGTTAAATTAGAGTTCGTTTTTAGACTTTATTTAAATAGATATTTTTGTACTGTCGTGCATGGTCAAGTACATATAATGCTTTCATTTATTGAAGTGTCCATATGTTTTGCTGTTGAATTTTACCGATTACCATAGCTGGGATTCTTTTCAGAATGCTTAAGCAGAATTTTTTTCCTTGGAAATATTGTTGTTTTTTCAATAGTTTTCTATTATGCTCTTTCGTTTCCCATTCAACGTGGCATCTCAGATTAGAAGAGAGCAGACCAAAGAGGGGAGAGTAATTCCTTGGGCAGAGGCCTGCTGAAGGAGTGGCTCCTATTAGGTTTATAAGATAGAAATACTCTATAGAAGAAAATGGAGATCAGAAAGAACTCAATTCCATGAGCAAAGAGGGGCTTATTGGCTTATAATAAGTAAAGGGTTAAGTTTAATCCTTTTGCTGTAACGCATGCAGTTTATTTGGGAACTCCATAATTTAATCTGGTTGTGATAGAGCACTATTGGGATGAGTAATCTCCTGAAAAGTTATACTAGTAAGGATGGAGTAGTAAAGTTAAGCCTCATATGGATGGGTTAGGTCAAAACAATCATTACTTTACATAGTATAGGTTGGGTTTGAATTGGCATTCGAGCTAGTACTTCTGTAGTACGATATGTGATTCAAGTATGAACCAAGTGGGAGCTGGTAAGCTTTCGACCTTTTGAATATTAAGAGGGTGGTCTGAAGAGAGTGTCAGAGGCCCATACAAGGAGTAACCACTTGAAGGCTTTTTGATGACATACTTTTAGGAGAAACTGGGGATGATAAACTAATTTCCACTTCAAAAAAGGAGGATATATTACTAGGCTATATGATAAATGGTTCGACTCGAATATACCTGACATCTTTTGCATTTGGTGTAACGGGAGTTCATTTGGAACCTCATATTTAAGCTTGCTTGTGATAGAATACTCTCGGGATGGGTGGCCTTTTAGCAAGTTGTTTGGGTAAAAACCATGAGTTTCGACCTCGTGTGTAATGAGTTTGGTCAATGCAGAAAATACCTCACATGCTGTGGGCTGAGTTGCTATATTCAATGCATGTACTTCATTAGTTTTAAGTATTTGCATTTCCAAATTTTAAAATTTGGTAGAAAGTCCTCTATATTTTTAGAGTATTTTTTTTTTCTATGTTTTATGTGTCATAATGTACTTGGTGGATTAACAATTACATATGACAAGCAGTCTTATGTAATCTATTGGGTAAGCTTTCTGACAGGCTCTTGCAGAAACTCAGAGAGCATTGCAAGCCTTAGAGGAAAAACAACAATTGTTGATTTTGGATCTCTCTGCTAAACACCAGAAGGTTTATTTTTGATTTAATATCTAAGTTTTAGATTTTTTTTTCTTGTTTATTTATTTTGCTGTTACTATTCTCTTTAGCAAGTAGGAGGCCTAGAAGCACAACTAGCTGATGCTCTAATTGAAAGAAGCAAAACAGCTGAAACAATAGCTTCCCTCCAGGTAAATTAAAATTTACAATGTGTATGGTTTTATGGTTTATTCTTGTATCTGGGTTTTTTCCCCTCACTCAGCGCTTAAAACATATTCAAATATGTTATGAATGTATATCTCAACTTTGTATGCAGATCAACCATTTTGAATGCTACAACTAATTTCCAGATTCTTTTGAAAAACATTAGGCATGCATCCGACCATCCATCTAAAACGTCAATTAATTGTTCACATTTTGTGCAGTATAGAAGTGTTCTGCATATGATGTTATTGGTGTTAATTTTGTCATTCAGTATATTGCTGGGGACATGAGTGCAAAGCAAATTTGTCTTTTATTATGCAGATTGTTTCAGCTCTATGGTCATTCTAGTTTTCTTGAAATAGGCTAATGCTTGGATTGATGGCCTTGATATTGAATTTAATTATTTTTTAAGGGGAAAGAGTCATGATTTATGCAGATGCTTCTTGCTGAGAAAGATTCAAAAATTTCGGAGATGGAAGCTGCTTCATCTGATGAAGCTGCACGTCTTGGAGCTGCCTTGGAGGAGGCAAAAGGGGAGCTTGTTCAACTCAAAGATAAGCATGTATGATTTCAGAATTTTCTTTCCTTCTTTCTTTATTCTAAGATGGCTTTTCCTGCAAGTGAATTTGAATTGTGGTTCTACTTTTTATATTTGTAAATCATAGAAGAGTTTTGAATTAATCAGTATTTACCTCTAATATTTTGTAAGTTGCTTACACTTTCTCTTTTAATTTCTATTCTCTAATGAGGCATAGTTAAACTTCCCTCTTTCCTTGTTGTACGAGAAAGATTTTTTATGGTTTTGTCTGGCTGAGGAATGTATATTGTTCAATTGCCACCTACTGCATGCATTATGTTTGGAATTAGAAAATCATGTTTCGAAGTTCCATTATATTATGCAACTATATTTTGATTTTTGGATGTGAAGGCATGCTGTTGTTGCTTGCTTGCTGCATGTATCCTTTCGGCTTGTAACAATGTGTCAAAAATAATCTTAAAACAAAATGAGAGGTGGGTTACCCAGTTTGAAAGGAACATAATTGATTGTATTGATCTTAGTAGCTGCACTACCCGTGAATTTTAAGAATATAAGGGGACACGAGTCATGTATTATGGCAAATGTCATTTTACGTAGGCAATATGTCTATTTTAGCCTACTTAAACTGAAACTGTTGGGACTTGTTAGAGGTTGTGATTAGGGAGCACGGAGATTCAAAAACCACTTGATTTCTCCCCTAGTGATAATGATGTACGAGTTTCACCACCGGCATGCTGGATTCGCCGTGGATCGAGGGGTTTCGCATGGATCCTAGAATCGATCCTGAGATGCAGGATTCCACAGGATTGCAGAAAATCGCTCGATCGCGGGTTATCCAATAGGGCCCGCCTAGTTTCCTATTCCAACCCGATTTTCTTCCTTTTGTTTGATTTTTTTCTATTTCTCTATTTCAAATTGGTTATTTTCAATCAAGGAACTTTTATATATTTTGTATTTTTCTGTTTCGAGGCAACTAACTTTGGTTTTATGTATGTAATCCATTTTTTATGCTCTTTGGAGTATTGTATCCTCTTTCTTTTGCAAGTCATGTATTTGTATCTTGCTTAGGAACAGGTGGTGGAACCTCCTCGACTTCTGGACCGCACTATTTTGCAATTCGACTACTGATTTTCAGTTGGAACAGTCGTTGATTGATGTCAAATATGCGGTCCATAGGAGATTTTGTTATTCATATCTTTTCAAACACTGTCGATGTCACATATTATCCTTTCCTTGTTATTCTACAACCACCTTCTCGCTAAATTTACTTCCCAAGCACCTTCTAGGAGCCCTAGAATAGTATTATCTGGTATTATAGCATGACAAACTCTAAAAGTTTAGGGATTTATCGTTTCAACCTCTACCCAAAATTCCACATAACTTCAACCATTGACCAACTCAATACCCTAACCACCCCTACCCTGATTTATAGCCCTAAACTTAAAATGTTCAAAATCCAACTTTCCTTTCTCTAACAAAATTTCACCCTAACACCCACCACCAAAACCTAAGGCCCCAACCAACCTTGATTTGCAATCCTACATTCGTCTGAAACCTTGATTGAGAGTAAATGACACAATGTCTCCCAGTAGAAATCTGCAAAGAGGTGTTCATGGGTGTACGACAAAAGATATGTGGCGTGAAATCCTCCAAATACGACATAGACTTATCGCCTTTGAGTGGAGATAATCCGGTGTGATTACCCGTAGCCATAACAATAACTCTGCAAATCGAGAGAAGGATGTGAATACTTCCATCAATCAATTCTCAATGATGAAGAAACAATGCCCTTTAACATGAATAATCAGAGAAGTCAAGATTTTGGAGTGGAGATTGACTTATTGGATTTTGAAGGACGTTTGAAACTGAACCAGTTCATTGAGTGGCTTCAAGTAGTTGAATGAATATTTGAGTACGAGGATGTTCCACCAAATAAAATGTTAAAGTAGCTGTCATAAAGTTAAAAAAGAGTCAATCTTTGTGGTGGGAGATTCTAAAGCATCTTCAACAACAAAAAAGGGAAAAATAAAATTACTATTTGGTCCAAGATGAAATGAAAGATGCAACACAAATATCTACCAATTCATTATAGGCATGATATGTTATTGAGACTTTATCACTTGCAGTAATAAGATTTCTCAATAATGGAGCATACATCTGAGTTTGAGCAACACTTAGTAGAGCTTGAGGAGAACACTATAGCTCGATATCTGACGGGTTTGAGATCGTCCAATGACATAGTGGTATAGTTGTGGCCTTATTGGATATTACAAGATGTTCATACCCTAGCTCTAAAAGTGAAGAGACAACACAACAATGTAAGTGCACACTACACGCCAAATAGTGTTCAACCATCATATCAGCATCAAGGGTGCACCCAATAGAGCACCAAGCTGACCCAACAAGAAGAGAAACCTGTACAAAGTGGAGAAAAATTGGATACCGCCATTGCTCCCAAATTCATCATTGTCAGTAAATGCTTTAAGTGTCACGATGTTGGTCATTTATCATCTGATTTCTTAAATAGGAGAGGGATCTCTTTCATTGGGCAGGGAACAATTGATGAAATGAACATTGACACAACAGATGAAAATTTCAAAAAGGTGTCTCAACTTTCAGTCGACTAGGAAGACACTAGTGATTCAATCCGAGCCATGAGAGAAACTCCATCTGGATTGACATTGATTGTTTTAGAAGGCAATAAGTTCGATAAGTTAATACCAGAAAAATTAGCCACTATTGAGGGAATCGTTGGATATCTAGACTGACAGTTTACTTCTTTGGTTGTTGCCACTGAGAGTTGTCCTGCATACCACAAATTTCATTCCAGAGTTAATTCCTCCAAACAAGTTTGTTTATTTGGATGCATCTAGTCGATTAAGAGAAGTGGAGAAGCAGGTTACATATTTAATGGCTTGAGTCTTGGCTCGTAAGAATACTTGACTATATGTAGTTCCTGTAATAATCGAAAGAAAAATAATAACGTTATTAATATTAGAAGTTTCAATTAGTACAATTGCTTTGGGTAAGAACGAAATGCCTCAACAATTTCATTTAAGGAGAGTGTTCTGTTCAAAGTGAACGAATAGAGAAAACGAGAAGGGAGGCAGAGAAGAAGGAAGGAGACTCATAGAGATTGATAGGGAGAGAGGAAGGAAGAAGAAGAAAAAAGTGGAATGCTTGCCTATGAAGAAGGAAGGAGATTCACAGGGATCGAAAGTGGGAGAAGAAGGAAGAATAAGAAGAAAGTGGAATGCTCGCCTACGAGGGATGAAGCTGAAGGCAATAGACGTCAACTGCGATCGTGAACGGCTTACCTGGGGAGCTGATTGACGCATACGAAGGCCAGAAGATTGACGACGTGTGCAAGCTTGTGCTTTGCCATGTCAGAGAGTGCATAGGAAGAAGGTGATGCTTGAGATAGCGTTGAACTTGTTGCTTGGACTATTCCACACAAGAGGAAGCTAAATGAAAGAAGTGTTGCTTGCGGGCGAGAGGTCTCATGAGTTGCTCGACTTTGTTTGATGTTACCTGCGGTCAAAGGAGGAAAGGAAAGGAGGGCTACATTCACGCCCTTTACGGATGAGAAGAGAAGGAAGTAGTGGCATTGCAGAAAGAGGAGTTTCACGTGGGTTAAGTGAAATGAAAGAAGTGTTGCTTGCAGGTGAGAAGTCTCATGAGCTGCTAGACTGTGTTTGATGTTATCTGTGGTCAAAGGAAGAAAGGAAAGGAGGGCTTCATCACGCCCTTTACGGATGAGAAAAGAAGGAAGTAGTGGCATCGCACAAAGAGGAGTTTCACGTGGGTTAAGTGAAAACCAAACCGAGGCAATAAGGTTAGGGTTATGTTTTATTGTATATAAGATATTTGTTTAATTAATTAGATGATATTAAGTCATACTAAACTTTAGGAAATAAAGATTATACTTTTTTTAATTGAAAGTTATTATATTTAATTAATGTCATGAGGACTTGCAAGGTTTGCGGTGTAGGTTCGGGTTAGAAAGAGGCAAATCAAGCCATAGAATGAATGTTAAGGTAAGGATTCATGGATTTTTTAATGGAAAGATGTGCCCATATATTGCTAGATTGTTCTTGACTCGGGAGATGGGTCTCACAATCCTGTGACCGCAAGGCGCGACGTCCGGGTCATGCACGCTCGGCAAAATCGAATCGAAGGACCTTTTTTTTTAATTTCTTTTTGATTTTCAAAACGATTCCTTTTATTCTTCCTTTCTAGTTCATTCCTATATATGAGTTGTGTTGGGGTTTGGATTATCAGTATTTGCGTGTGTTTATTTGGGACATCCACCAACATCTCTTGCTTTCCCTTCTAGGGTTGTATCCAAGGGTTCAATGGTTCTCCAGCCATATCTCACTCCCAAGGTGGTGCTTATCCTTTCCCCAACCGTTCTGCATCGTTCTCACATCGCTTCATCTCGCTCCTAATTGCCCTTCACTGTTGAAGCCACCCAAAACAGCAGCCTAAGCTATTTATTCATGTAATTTCTACCTTCCAGCCACCGTCATCCTCTTCTCTGTTTGTTTCCACCAAGCAAAATAGCGAGGAGTTGTTGTCCCCGCGCTCCTCCAAGTCCTTCTTGCTGATCTCTATCCATTCCAGCCTAGCGGTGCCCCCCCCCCAAAAAAAAAAAAAAATCAACAATACCTGTTGCCGCCCCTAGACTGCCGACCAGAACTCCCATCCCTTTGTTGTTTCCTATAGTCCGTGCATACTGCATCACTGTTGCCGCTCAGAACCCGTTCTTCCTTTCTATTTTCTCACTGTCCAACCCTCCAACATTGTTGGCACCGCCCAGAAACACAACTACCTATTGGTTCTTTGTTGTGCGCTTTCCAGCCCACCTGCCGACTTGTTGCCGCTCAGTAAAACAAGCACCTACTGGTTCCTTGTTGTATCCACCCCTTGCCCCATTTCCCCACTTTGCCACCACGTTTTCACACCTCTAACAACCACCACCGCCGCCTTTAAGTCACTCTAGTCGCGTGTTGTGTCGTGTTTATTATTATTTCCTATTTCAGTTTGTCTTGTTGTAATTTACTTTTTGAATTTTGTAATATTATTCTCTTTTCCTATTATTGTTTGGTTAACAGCGGTACTATTTAGTATCAAAACGAGTCTAACCCAATTCTTATCATAGGATTTTCTAAATCCCCCACTCCCTTCTAAATTTTCCAAACAGACTATAAAAAAATTTTCTTTTGTCACCCTACATCATCCCACACACCCGCTTCCACCTATTCAAACCAAAACCAAAACCCTAACCATGTCACCGAGAAGACAATTGTCAGAAATCTGATTAGGAGGAAATGACATAATGCCGCTTATGAGAAATCCGCAAAGACATGTTCAAGAACCTTCTATAGAAAATATGCAACCAGAAATCCTCCACTTGTAATAGAGGTTTGCCGCCTTCGAGATGAGACATTCCGAAAAGGTCACCCGTAATCACAAGACAGATCTGAAGGATGGAGTGAATCCCTTCCACAGAGCAGCTTCTAGTGATGAAAAACCAATACCCCGGAGGTTTCATATGAAATATTCGAGAAGCCAGAATTTTGGAGTGTTGTGCGACTTGCCAAATTTTGATGACCACATGGATCTAAACAAGTTCATCGAAATGTTCCAAGTAGTGGAACAAGTTTTTGAGTGCCAGGACGTCCCAACAGATAAAATGGTAAAATTAGCTGCTATTAAGTAAAAGAAAAGGACAGTGTTGTTGTGGGAAAATTTGAAGCTCCTACGTCAGCGTGGGGGAAAAGGCAAAATCAATACCCGACCCGAGATGAAAAGGAAGATGCAGCGCAAGTATCTCCTCGCACATTACAAGCAAAATATTTTTTTGGGACTTCACCGGTTACAATATCATCGGGTGACTATCTCATTTTACAGGCAGAGTTCAATCTCATGATCAAACATCATAAGTCCAACCAGTGGGACACCAAGCCGACTTAGCTAGAGGAGGAACCTGCACAGAATGGAGAGAAAGTGGAGACCCCCATTGCCCCCAAATTTATCCTTGCCAGTAAATCTTTAAGTGTCACGAATTTGGCCACATTTCTTCTGATTTCTCAAATAGGAGAGCGATCTCTTTTACTGTGTAGTGGGCAGTTGAAGAAATGGACATTGATATAGGAGAGGATGCAGACTTCAGTGAGGACTCTCAACTTGTTGCACACGAGAAAGGGACGTTAGTAATTCAAGCTAAGCCCATGAGAGAGGCCCCCGATGGATTACCATTGGTCACTCTAGAAGATGTGAGTTTGATAGACTGATAGTTGAAAAGGGACAACCCCTGTTCAATGGATTGTCAGTCATTATGACCACAACTTACCTCTTGGGTGGTTGTCACTGAAAGTAGCTCATCATGCCACTAATTTTATTCTAGAGTTAGTTTCTCCAGACGAATTTATTTATTAGATACACAGTTGGTTACGAGGAGTGAAAGAAACAAATTACATATTTACTGTCTTGAAAGTTATTTTATGAAAATCTGCATCTATATGTAGCTTAAGTTATTTCTAAGCAATATTAATACTTATTCTATTAAGATGTGTTTTGAAATGACAATGTCTGCATGTTTGACTTCCTGAGGTTACAATAACTCACCACCTTTAATATGGCAGACCTGATGTCATATCATTAGAATTCAAAAGTTTCGACATATGAGGTCGAAGCTACACCAACCTCGATAGACTGACGTGGGATCGTGAGTATCGCTATCCCATGACCACGAGGTGCAGTGTCCGGGTCATGCACGTGGGATAGAACTGAACCAAGGAACTCTATTTTTTAATTTCTCTTCAATTTCCAACACATTTCCTTTACCCGTCCTTTCTTTCTAGTCCTTATATATGGGTTGTATTTGGGTTTGAATTTTTAGTTTTTGTGTGTGTTTATTTGGAACAGTCTCCGATGTCTCTAGTTTTCACTTTTAGGGCTGTATCTTAGGGTCGAGTCGTGTTTCGGTTGTATCTCACTTCCGAGTTGGTGATTATCCTTCCCCTAAACTTTCCACATCCTTTCCACATTGCTTCCTATTGCTCCTTGTCTCCCATCTCTGTTGCAGTCGTCCAGAACAGCAGTCTAAGCTTGCTCTTCCTGCAGTTTCTGTCTTTCAGCAGCCATCATGCTCTCCCCTTCTTGGTGCAGCCATCCAGAACAGCAAGCAGTTGCTGTCCCTACCTACTTCAACTTTCCTAGCCGCTTCTCCAAGTCCTTCTTGTTGATCCCTGCTGATTCCACTTGTGCTGCCCCTAAGCAGCAGCCCAGAACTCTCCCCCCCTTGCTGTTTCCTTCTGTCCAGCCATCCTGCATTGCTTTCACCACCCAAAACCTCCTCCACCTTGCTGTTTTCTCACTGTACAGCCCTCCAGCGTTGCTGCCATTGCCTAGAAATGTACTTAGCCGCCGGTTTTTCTTTATCTAGCCGCCTACTGACTTGCTGCTACCCAGGACAGCAAGTACTTACTGTTTCCTTGCCGTACCTGCACCCTTGCTCCACTTCCTCATCTTGCCACCACCTTTCCAGACCCCAACAGCCATCACCATAGAGTCACCCTAGTCGCGTATTGTGTGTCGTGTTTGTTGCTAGTTTCTCTTTCAGTTTGTCTTGATGTCATTTCCTATTTGAATTCTGCAATAATATTTGTTCTTTTTATGGTTGTTTGTTAACTTTGGTATCGGTTCTAGGTGGAAAGCTGTTTTCCACATTGTTTTGTTGCTATATATGGAATTTTGTTGACCACAAATTTAGGATTATTTCAACAGGAAGAAAAATGTTTGTTCTGGTTATGAAAAACCTAAATTTATAACTTGATTCATGTACAAAACTTTCTTTGACATTTGAGCAGTTTTATTCTGATATTAATGTGATATGTTCTACTGTGACTGATTGTGTTTGAACTCATAAAGGTTCCTACTTTAAACAAAATGAAATTGAAGAAGCATTCATCATACAAATTACAAATACTTTGAATATTTGAATAGGATTATATTTGATTATATCATTGCTGTCTAGAATTTTTTTTTTCTTGCCTTCACTTTCAACATGGAGTTTGAAAATTTGAAGCATGTTATTTCATTGTGAAGTTCAATAATATTGTGTTCATGCCGTTAAACTTATAAAATAGGATGACTGATATGCGTCCATACAGTTAAGATCTTTGTTGCCAATGTTTGTCTCTCGGCTAACTTCAATATGCTGCGCTTTCCATGCAGGGATAGAGTGCCAAAATAGTCCCGTCACTATTTACATGGAGCCATTTTTGTTATAGAGTTCATGAAAGTGCCAAATTAGTCCATAGAATTTTCTAATATAGACCAAAATAGTCCTCATGGTGGAATTTTTTAGCCCCCACTTAAAGAGCCTGAGGACTAAATTGGCTCTATTATAGATTCTGGGACTAAAATGGACCCCTACAAAAGGTTAGGGGACTATTTTGACACTTTTCTACTTCCTTGTAGCATACCAGCAAAAATATGCCAATTTTTGATATCCCAATTTGTTGCACTATTTTATTTCGTGTTTCATCTTTCCAGGAGAAGGAAAGGTTAGATTTGGAAGCTGGAAGCCAAGCTCTGAGAGCTAAGTTGGAGGCATCTGAGAGCACCTTACTACGGTCTGAGTTTGAAGCTGCTAAAATGAGAAGTATATTTGGTTTTTCTATGGTTAGCAATTACAACCAGTTTACCTTTGGGAAGTATTAGCTTTCAAAGATACTACTGACTTGCAGGTCAGCTGGAATTTGAATCGTCCATGCAAAAGCAATTGCTGAATACTAGAGAAACTGAACTTGTGACCGCCAAAGATGAGGTGTAAATTGTCATTAGATTAATTCAAAATCACTGGAATGCAATAGTCTGTTTGGGAAGTTACATAGATAGTTTAATTCCTGCTCTACATCATCCTGTTTGCTAATATAGTTACACCTCATACCTTATACCTTAAGCTACGACGTTATCTTTCTTTTGGATATCACAGACTTTATGTTGTGAGCTAAAGGGCGTAGAAGGTTTATTAGGTTCTTGTATGCATATTTTTTAATATTTTATTTTCTAATACAGTGGATATTCTTGTGATATTCCTAATGTATACAATATTGGAGCTTAAAAATTATTTCCATTGCTTTCTGTACTTTTATACGACCTCTTATTAAAAACAAAATATTTAAATTTAGACACCTGATCTTGATCAATGTAATTTCGCCACAAGATCTTTCTTGTTTGTTATGATTGAAGCTCGAAAGAGATGTCATTAAAACCATCAATCAGAACTTGTTCTTATTTTTAACTATCTTAGGTGTGATTGTGAAACATACTTAGACAGTATTCATAATTATTTGTTTTGAAAAATCATTCTCCACCTTTCATCTATTGCAGATAAGCCGTTTAGATAAGGAATTTTCTGCTTATAAAGTGCGTGCTCATGCTCTGCTCCAGAAGAAGGATAATGAAATAGCTGCCGCTAAGAACCCTGAGCAGTTGAAAGCTCAGGAGGAAGCAATCAAAGTATGGTATTTTTTTATTCAATAAAATGAAATAACATACTTGTATTGGGCGTTACCTGTTTATTTGTTATTTATGTTTTCTATTTAGGAAGCTAAAAAAGAATTAGCAACTGCATTAGAAAAAAGGGATAGCGCCATTAAAGAACTTCAAGAAGCATTGGACAATCATAGTAAAGAAATCACTGCAAGGTAAATAATTTGATTTTTCAAATTGAATGTGGACCACATAGTTAGATTTAATTTTTAGCAACAAACAAGTGCTTCTAATTTGAGTTGTTTTACTTGAGTTTATGTTGTGATAGTGAACCAGTGGACATTCTTAAGAAGTAGACAAATACTTCTGGTATTTATTTATTTATAAGATTTTGTTTGCTATATTCAATAGATACTTCAACTGTTGTTTAATTTCATGTTTTTGACCCCAAAATGAAATTCTACTGCCGCCGCAGTTTTAACTCTTATTTTTTTACATAGGTAGTTAGAATTTCATAAAAAAGATTTTAATGCTTGCCTCATTTGCTTTAAGACAAGCATGATTTATGTGTCATCTAATTAACATCATTTTTTTTCCTAGTTCATGATTAGTCTGTGTTTTTCCTTGTTTTTAATTAAATTGTAGATCTATTAGTCTTGGATAAATTTAATTCTTTACTCCAATATTTTTGGGCTATCTATTATGAATAGAGGCTAAAAGGCTATGTAATAATGAATTGTGATAATTATGGTTATTAGAAATGACTATTTGATGTTTTGCATTACTTCTTGGACCTGCATAGTTTTCTTATTGCTCGTTTTTTTTCTATATTCCTCAATTTCTAGCTTTTGCTAGCCTTGTGTTGTGACTTTATGATAATTGATATCAGGGCTTAACTTTTTGCGGATAATCATCATTGATGACCCAACAAGATAGCGATCTACATGTATTCATGAACCATAATGAAGGCT
Source organism: Phalaenopsis aphrodite (assembly GCA_003013225.1). NCBI lineage: Eukaryota > Viridiplantae > Streptophyta > Magnoliopsida > Asparagales > Orchidaceae > Phalaenopsis > Phalaenopsis aphrodite. The sequence continues at coordinate 3,948,613 of NEWO01000001.1, forward strand.
CTAGTTTCCACTGATTGGATCAATCAAAGATCCAAAGGCCAATTAGGTTCGAAGTAAACCAAAGGGGTTAAGCTTGACATCACCAAATTTTTTACCAAGCTAGGTTTAAGGGGTCCTAAAATCAAAATGTGTATGAAACACTTAAAGACACCCTAGGTAGACATCTGCCCAAAAGATATAATTTATAATTTATGGGAGTCCACAAATTGAATTAACAAGCCTGAAGTCTTTTGGATTAAGAATTTATAATGTCTTATAATGAAAATTCAGTTCTGGTTGCATTCTAGATCTGTGATTTCAGCATTAGACAGACACCATGCAAGCAATAACGTAGATAATCTTTCAGCCCCATTTATTGATGCATGAAGTATGCCGGTTTAATTCGTTCTTTTTCAGAGATGCTGCTCTTAGGGGTGCTGAAAACCAGATAAGAATAATTACTATGAAGCTTAGTTCAGCTGCGGTGCATCACCAGGTAGAGAGAGAAACTTGGCAAAAGAACCTTGAGAGTGTAGAAGAAAGCTGGAGAGGTAATATCTTTATAAACTATCTTTTGATTGTTCTTTTAAGGTTGCAAATTCTGTAGATATATATTTAGAGTAGAATGAAATGCTTGCAGTAAAATATGCTGCGCTAGAAATTGCCAAACCTGATCACACTGGGAGTGATGCGCTGAGGGAATTGGAAGAGCTTAAGCTGCAATATAAGAAACTCAAGGTCATTACACTAGTTTTCATGCTTTGGTAATTTTTGAACCTGATGGTAAAGATGTTTGCAGGAAGAGCATGAAACTTTCCGTGATATTGCTGAAACAACAGTTGAAAAGAAAGATGCGGAGATTTTAAAACTTGTAGAGGATATCAAAAATCTTTCCAATGCATTGGAATCAAGACCAAAAGTATGCATATGTACCACTTTTTTATTTTATACATCTTTAGTATTGTTTCTCTCTTGCAAGTCCACTCTTATACTTTTTTCTTTTATTTATACAATATTGTTTTGATGATTAAATCTTGGTATATTGAAACTTACTTGATTTTGGTATGCTATTAAGTCATCAAAAAAGCTTATCATTCATGGAAGAAGATTGTATTTGTCTCGCTAAAAAGCTTGTGCTAAATTCATTTGTTTAGTTAGCGAGGCGATATTGAATGGTTATTTATAATTATGTTTTTCTAATGAGCAGA
>NEWO01000001.1:3959854-4012363 GCA_003013225.1 Phalaenopsis aphrodite
ATATCACAAATACTACGAATTTTGTTGTAGCAGATGCTAACCGAAGTGCCTTGGAACCACCTATTGCGAGAGAAGAGGGTACTCAAGTTCTGAAGGAGTGTCAGGATCAAGGTGTGCTGCAGGCTGAGTCTGATCAGCAGTTTACCTCCATCGAGGATCCACCTATTGTTCAAACGAGACTACCTCTAGCAGATGATTGGTAGGTTCACAAATCTAGGAAGAAGAAAAAAGGAATGCCACAGCTCAGTAATTCTCAGGATGATTGTATCATTGCTTTGGGCGGAAGCCCACATATCAGTATGTTGCTGGACTCCTTCCCTAGATCCAGGGTAAGAGGAAGCGTTTTATCCACCGACTACACACACCATGATTATGAGTTATTTTCTTTTTATTATATTTTGGGAAATACGTGTACTTGTAATCCCTGTGAGTGAGCTATTTGTATCCACTCACTAAACCTTTGTATCCTCTCTTTTATATCAATGAATTTTGCCTTTTCAATATATATAATTTTGTTATTAAATTAGTTAAATAAAATTTATCAAAACTTGCCTTTAAATCTTGGGCAAGCCCTAATCTGCATGTGAAATTCGTCTCCTTTCTACATGGATCAGAGCGGTTCCATAGGTTCCTCCTCCCACTTCTAAGCCTAGTGTGCAAATTAAATAAATCATTATATGGGTTGAAAGGATCTCCCAGAGCATGGTTTGAAAGGCTCACTAAGATTTTTCTTGCCAATTAGTACTATCAATGTTAGGCTGATCACACTTTGTTTATGAAATCAAATCAAGAAGATATGATAGTCATCCTTATTGTTATGTTAATGACATTCCTACAATTAATGGCGTAAGGGAACTTGAAATAAGCAAAAAGAATAATGGTTTTGGAGTTTGAGATCAATGATGTTGGAATTTTAAAATACTTCCTTGGAATGGAAGTGGCTAGATCCAAAGAAGGCTTTGTTATATTTCAAAAAAAATTATATCATTCGCTTATTAAAGGAGATAGGAATGTTGGGGTGTAACCAACAAATACTTCTATGAATCTCAATCGATGAGCATCAAAAGGAGAGCGTAAAACTCCAGTTGAAAAGGGGATGTATCAAAGACTTGTCAGGAAACTTATTTATCTATCACATACAAGACATAACATTATTTTTTTTTGGGTTGTAGTGAGGCAACATATGAACGATTCAAATGAAGATCATTTATAAGTTGTCTTTCGAATTAAGATCTATGCTAATGCTAGCTGGGTGGGAGAACTGATTGACAAAATATCAACCATGGGTTACTATTCATTTGTATGGGGGTAATCTGGTTACTTAGATAAGTTAAAAAACAAGTTTTGGTGGCAAGTAGTGTAAAATTCATGTATCATGCCCTGACCCTAAGAATTTGTGAAGAGGTGTGGCTAAAGAAATTATTGGTCGAACCACACATGGAGAACAAGAGAACTTTTAAGATGTTCAGTGGTAGACTATCAACCATCATTATTTCAAAGAATCTGACAGAGCCAAACATGTAGAGATTGACATGTACTTCATCTCTGAGAAGGTTAATAGATGGGTTTTCCAACTAAGCTATATCCTAACTCAGTATCAGATTGTTGACATTTTTACCAAGGCTCTACCTCGGCACCACTTTAGTGAGCTCAACAATAGGTTTGGGATGTATGAAATATGCAACTCAACTTGAAGGGAAGTGTTGACATGCATATATGTGGGCCACAAGAGCACACCCACGGTTTAAGAAATCGTAAGTCCGTCGCTAGATTTGAGAGAGAAGAATTGTATTTCTTTTAATTATTCATTATTTTGTTTTGTTTATTTCATTCTTATCATAATAATTTGAATTTTCCCCCCAATTTTATGAGGGTTGGTTTGAGTTGTATATATATTTTTTATTTGCTTGTGTTAGTTTAATGAGAAAATTAGAGAGTTTTTCCTAGAAAGCTCCTAAATTTCACAATGAAGAGTAATTCTTTTTCTCCTCTCAAAACCTACAGAGTTGAATACATTACATGTACATGTTGGATACATATAAAACACATTGTCTCTAACATGCCTTGATACATGTTCAACATGCTCGATTTTGTTGGAAGCATTTCATGACAAAATCAGGATTTGACACAAGCTGGGCACGACACACCACAACAAAAACATGCTTGTAACAGACACCCCGCCATTGAGACGTTAACATGTCGAGGATTCATAAATTCCACTTGGGCTAAAATATTTCTTTCATTTTTAGTTTTTTAATAATTATTATTGTTAAGTTTTTTTGTGAACTATATGTATATGATATCATTTTTCACCAGGTTGTCTTTAGTAGAAACTAGAAAGTATTATAAATTGTATATTTCATATTAATAATTTATAAAATATAACATTTTGTTCATTATACTACTTTTCATGGCTATGTCGTGTTGTGTTTATGTTGTACCGTGCCATTGTGTTTTTTCTTAATCTAATAGTCTAGATTTGAAGCAAATTAGTTCAAGGGGACCAATATGTCCATCAATTGTTCAAGGGGGCTTTTATGTGACCATTGGTGCTCAGCTTATTAGGCTTGATTAATTCATATTGGGGCTAGCTCAAAAGCTTGAAGAACAGCTAATTCAATAATTCAAGATCCGAGTCTTTGATTCATTTTGGAAAGAATATTACTCTTGATCATACAAATTTATGTATGATGCTATAAGACATTTTTTGAGATTGCAACCCATGGAATATTTAACTTTGAGGTTATTCTCAATAGTTATTGTTCAAGTTAACATTTACATAATAAATAACATTTTAACATGTCGGTGAGGTGCCTTGAATTAGAAAACTTGAGCTCGCTTAAGCTCTAGATTAAATTTTAAGTCTTCATAAAGGCTCTTTTCTATTAAAAACATTAATTTTATTATTTGAGTTCAATTATTCAAATAGCTTTTTTTTAAATGGTAAATTATCAATTTTTCTTTTCAATGAAAATACCCATACAAGTGAAATGTGGAGGAGATTTAAAGAAAAAAGTAAAAGGATTCCTAACAATTTTAAATCAATATTCAGCCAATAAGTTTTTTATGTGACAAATAACAAGCTTGTATATGTCATGACTCGACACAAGGGCTTGATATATACTAAGGCAAGAGCAGGCAGTTGGATTAAAAATTCTCTTTATGTAACATTCAAAAAATTTACAAACATAAATCTTCTAATCTCAAAAGATTCAACTAAACCAATGAGTTTTATTCATAAATTTGTCATAAAATGCATCATTTTTCTTTATTGTACACTTTCCAAAATACAACTCATACAAAAAAATATCATAGCATCTATCTCTGGTTAAAATTCGTCTGTCATAAACAAACTCCCCTCTTTCACCCATTTAATCTAAGAGAAGCTTTCTTCAAACTATTTATCATTTATTTAAATTACTTTAGTGTCATAAATCACATTTAAACATATGCATGAAAAGATGTGTTTACTTTAGAAAAACAAAAACTAATGATATTTTTATGTGATATTAAAAAATTGGGTGTTTATTAAATAAATATTTAAGTTTATGCATTAGATATATAAAAACATAGGAATTATGCTTTTTTTATGTGAATCCTACAAAAATAATAAACTTAAAGGAATAAGAAATCTCAATTTTCATATTTTAGAATTGGCCTTGAGCCTCTTGTTCTAGCTCGACCCTCCACTCTTGCTATGCATTTTTTTGTTTTTTTTTTTTTGGCTTGGGTGTGCGTTGGACTCATCTTGCCAGCTTGAGCTAGCCGTCCTCTTGGTTCTTTTGTTGATTGGCAATTCAGTCTTGGGCTTCTTCGTCGATGCCTACTTCTGTCTCTCCTCTCTGTTAACTTCCTCTACTTTGGGCATCATTTGGTATCTGTAGAATGTAAGAGTGGGAGAGAGAGACAGAGAGAGAGAGAGAGAAAGGAAGTAAGGGAAGGAAAGATAGCAGGAAAGGAAGATTAGCTGAATTTTTTCAGCACGATAATTTGAGAAAAGAGAACATTACAATTTGTAACTTTTATTTCCTTATTAATGGTTCTATTAACATAAGGATCAAAATGAATTGTTTTTTTTATATCGTGGATACCTGCATGCAATTTACCAAGATGTCTATATTATGTTCATTTATCATATAGTCGCTACTTAACATATTTCCGCACTTTCCATTGCCTTTATTTTTTTTGTCTTAATCTGTTATTGGTTTTTCTGGTAGTTTGTCAAGAGGTAAGTATTTTTATTTTTATTTTTTTTTCTGAACTCCATATTTTATTCTCGTGTAGGTCAATTTTTTGTCCTAATTTTTTTCTATAACTAATGCATTCTAACAACAGAAGGCATTTAATTTTATTTTATATCCATCTTCACCTTAAGAAGCAAGATTTAAAATAACCTAATTTTTGTTTTCAGGTTGACCAAAATGTCAGTCCAGATTCAGGTAGCCTGAAAGTTGCATTTGAAGTATCTCATTTAGATGTTTTGAAACGAAATCCCTTTGAAGGGCTAGTAATGCAAAATGCACAATTTAAAGGTTGTTCCTGATTTTTTTATGCTTGGTGTTGTTCAGCTTTTATGAAGCAGGATGCAAATATTTTAAGTGTAGCTGCGGCAGAACAACAGATTCTGGTATCTTTCAAAGCTCACTTATCATAGTTTCTATTCCATCAGAATATATTTAAGTCATCCAACAGAGAAATATTTGAGATAATTTTGCTACTGTGAATATTGTGTTTCATTTCCCTGTCTTTGATCTCTTAAACCCGAAATGTTTAATTCTCCCTCCCTGAGTTTGGAGTTGAAAATTTCTTGCTTTGCATATCATAAATTTGTTTTGGTAAATCTAGGTTTTTTGGCTTTTGCAATTTTTCCTTTCCATCATGCTGATATTTCTGATTACAATTTTAAATATAGCTGCTTGCTAGACAGCAAGCTCAGAGAGAAGAAGAACTTGCACAGTCACAAAGGCACATCTTGGCTCTTCAGGTGAGCTCTGAAACACATGATAATATGCTCCTCTGAAGCATTATATAACATTTTAAATTCACCAGGAAGAGATTGAAGAGCTGGAGCGGGAAAATCATTTGCACAAACAACAGGTATGATTCAGTTTTCTTCATATGAATTTTATTTGCCTTGAACACGATCTGAACTATTGTGCTTGTCTCACTGTTTTCCAAATATATATCATCTAATATTCCACCAAGGTAGTGCTTTCTAGCGTGAATTGCTTTTTTTTTTCCTTTTTTTTTCCTTTTTTTTTCCTTTTTTTTGGTCACATTTGTATCATAAAACACTAGGAACCACTTTAATTAAACTATGTTCCTTGTAAAGGGAAGAATACTGAAAGCTTCATTTTTCTACTTTGTTTGATATTCTGAGTCGTTTACCTTTCTGTCTACCTATAATTTGTGGCCAACTATTATTAATAGGTGATAAGGTGTTTTCTGCAATTATCTAATTTTATGACGACTGCTCCCACCAAAGAACTTCTGAAATTTTTAGAATCATTCCTGATTTTGTCAAATATGATCTGCAAAGATTACTTCGATTCATATTTTCATGGAAAGATTGGTTTGTTTTTTGTAATTCCGAGCAGGAGGCAATGTTGAAGGAAGAGATTCGTATTGTGGAGAGATCAAAGAAACGTGATGGAGTAGATTTGACATATCTTAAAAATGTCATACTAAAACTTCTTGAGACAGGTATCTGCAAATTATGTCTCTCTTCTATAACATTTGGGAAATTTAAGTATGTAGCACACGATTCTTATGTATTTACATATCTCACGCCTAATTATTCATATTTACATATAAAACCTATGCATGATAATTAATATTATAGATTTGTGTTTTGTGTGTGTATATATAAGGTTTTGTGTGTGATATGTAAATACATAAGAATTATGTGCTACGTGTGTAAATGTCCTTAAAATTTCATTTCACATTGTTTTCTTAAAATATTGCACGACTGAGTGAGCATGATTGTGAAAATCAAAAGCACCCAACAGTTGAACCTGCCCCCAAATCAGTTTGGTCCTTATAAACAATTAGCATTTTGAGAGAATCCGATCAACCCATAAAAATCGGTGATTGAACCATTTAACCCTTAATATTGTAATGGTTGTACTCATTTGGACTAGAAATTGAAATGAAGAGATAATATTATAACACAATTTATTTGGATTTAATTCACATGCATTTGTAATACTTTATGATATTTATCTTACATATGTGCTTATTATCACTAATTTATTATTAGGAAGATTCACAAACATATCATTTAATTCATATGTATTTACATATCTAAACGTCTAAAACTTAATTTTTTTACAAATATGCCAATCTATCTATGCATGAAAATGTGTATTTCAATTTTTAAAATTTAAAATAGTGATATTTTTTAAGTAATACGAACTTTTTGGGTGATCTAAATGTAAAAAAAGAAAGGTTTAGGTGTTAAGTATGTAAATACATAGGAATTGTATTGATTATATACAATTAGAAATTTTTCAGCATTATAAACTGAGAAAAGACAACATTACAATTTGTAACTTTTATTTCTTTATAAATATATATTACAACATTTAAATAATTTTAATTAATTCTATAATTTTTAAATTTTCACAGCCCGTCTCAGGGTTTGGAACTTTTTAAGGTGAGAACGGATTGTCAGACGGTGATAATTAAATTTTTATATTTTTATTTTACGAAAATTAGAAAGCTAAATCCTAAAACTGTACCACTAACAATCCCATAGCACATGAACAAGAATATTGGTCACATTATCAAAATCTAACATTTTTTTTAGTTCCTTACTAAAAAACCGACCATCACTGCTGTTGAAAGTCGAACTAAAAGTTTATTCTATATGCTACAAACTTCATATTAGGAAGATTATCAAAAACCTCTCAAATCCACTTTTTAAGATGACGAGCCAAATTTTTATATAATTTCCACTCCCTAATACCCGAAATAGAAAGATGTTGAATAGTAGTAATGGGAAAGGACTCCACCCAAAATCTGTTAGAAATAAAACTATTCAATCTTTCTAAATCATTTCCCCTAGCTCAAGTGCAAAGATTGCCTTGAAAATCCATATCACAAAGGCCATTCTCCACAAGGAAATCAGAGAATTCTATCATTCTTGAGACATATTGTTAAGATATCGTGAAGACTACTCTCTGCAAGAAGGACAGTCCAAGTCATGTAGTAGATGAAAAAGACTACTCAAATTCACTTATGAAATAAAGAACATAAAAGAAATAACCCCAATATCCACTTTCCAAGAGATTGAAAGCTCCTCAAATTCACTATTCTGCAAGAGCATAAAACTAATTTTATGAAGCATCTCATGGCTCTATTATGCTGAAATGCTACGTAATTTCTCAAAAAAATAAACCCAATAAATTAAACGATTGTTTCATATCAAACCTCCACCTAAATTTGTTTGTCAAATGGGTGACTACACTATTAAGTGACGAACTATGGTGCCACAACCAATAACAATTGCTTACATATCTTACCCCTATTATATACGTAAAGAACACAAATAATATGTAAAGTTTAGTAATAGCGATTCTAGACAAGTGCACAAATAATTAAGCTCTGAATCCCGTACTCCAACAGTTATCACCAAATATGTAAAGTTCAGTAATGGTGCTTCAAACCAAGAAGGAAGAAAAAATGAAAACGAGCTACACTGCCAAAAAATAAAGCCAGCCAAAGAAATTTGAGTCGATTTTCTCCTTTGGAAAACAATAAAATAAGCCAAAGAAACCCAAATGAAATTGTCAATCCCTTGATATTTTTCACAGAATGCTTTCCACTACTCATACAAAACCATTTCATCATAAACGGGGAAAACAAGCCATAGAAATAAAATGTCAATCCTTTGATATTCTTGAAAGAATGTTTGCTGCTATTCACACAAAATCAATTCATCGAGAATTCACTTTAAAATTAGCAAGTTACAGAGCACCACACCATACCTAATCGCAGAGAGGAAAATAGAAGGAGAATCGCAGCAGAAAGAGCCAGGTGATGAGAGTAGAGAAGAGAAACCTAGGGCACGGGATGAGGAGATCATCCCAAGATATTATTGCCAAGTTAAAACAGGAAATGCGGGCCACGGAGTTCGACCCGCGACCGGAATGTAATAGAAAAGGATCCGTGCAGATCCTCGAACACACTCTAAACGCACGAAACAAACAGCAGGGGCGGCATTTTGAAAACGCATAAGCAGCAAATAAGCTGCCCAAAACATACCCTAAATCATATTGATATGAAAGTGGAGGTATAAGTGCAGATTACATGACTCTAACCTAGGAAAGAGATAAAATAGGAAAGCACACAAATAGAAAATACATAAAACATGAAGGAAATATGTAAAACAGGAGATGTAGAAAAAGGAAATAAATTAATGCTAATAACTTCTAATATCTCCTTTACTAGGGCTCGAGTTCTTTTGCACACGTGCAGGGATAACGAAAGCTTTTTGTCTTCTTGGTTCAATTCCACGCACCAGGAATCGTACGCCTTCTCTTTCCCATATTGTAACTCGTTGACGCAGTTCGAACCCAAACTTGATCATCTGCTCAATTTGGTTCGCCAAACCTGATCATCTGCTCTTTTTGTCTTCTTGGTTCGCCAGACGACGATGATCTTTTTCTGCTCAATTTGGAACCCAAACCTGATCACAAGTACATGAGATTTGTCTTCTTCCCATTGTCAGTATTGCGGCCTTCTACCACCTCGTCTCTTCTTTCGAGCCGTTTAAACATCACACACGAAGGCAATCCTTCGATCCTTCTGTTGCCTTTCCCTCATCTCCTTACGTTCCTTCTAAAAGGTCCTTGCTCGATATGACTTCTCCAAATACGACTCTCTGCTCAAAACGAATCTTCGGATTATAACGCTATAACAATATATAAGATCGGATGTTACACCCTACTTCTCGAGTTCTTATTTTGTGCGGACACCGCACGCAACTATGCGTGTGGTGTCCAATGGAAAGATGACACCTGGATCAGTGGGCCCCACAACTTAAAAAATTAAATTGAGGCATGCTTACGGCGTGACCCGGCCCAAATCTGGCCCGAAACAAGTAAAAGTTAACAGCACGCCTGAAAGAAAATTTATTTCATCGGAAAACCAAACGACACCCGAGCGAGGAGAGCACGGAGCACCTTCATTTGATCTTCATTCTATCTTTTAGGGTTTTTGAATCAGATAAACTCAGGGTTTTAGAGTTGTTGTTGGAAACCAAAGAGAACCCAGTGAGAATGGAGACGGAAGAGCCCTTGATAATGGAAATCGAAGAGGAATCGAGAATGCAGGCCGAGAAGCTCAAGAAAAAGGAAGGGAAAGAGCGAAAAAAGAAGGAAATCCAAGAGGGTTCATCCAGATAATTTTTATTTTGGTGTTTTTGAATTGTACACATGTGCACACAATAGTACCTTAAAAAATCAACATTAAACCGCAATAAAACTTGCTATTTAATTATAATACAAAACTAATCACTATTTAACAATACTTTAAATCTTACCTGAGTATTACAGAAATAATGTTATAATAATAACAGAATACAACAAAGAAATTATCAGAATATAACCTTAATTTTACACCAGAACATAACCTTAATAATATTAATACCTGAATACAACGGAAAACTTCTATAATATAACCTAAGTACTAAACCTGAGTAACACTAGAATATAACCTTAGCCTAAATAATATTACCTGAGTATTACAGAGATAATACTATAATAATAACAGAATACAATGGAAAAACTTCTAGAATATAACCTTAATAATACAGTGGAATATAACCTTGATAATATTATTTGAATACAACGGAAAAACTTCTATAATATAACCTAATTACTAAACCTAAGTATTAAACCAAGTACCAAAAATACAACAGCAATACAACCATAATATAACCGAAATACTACAATGTTAAAATACAACGTAAGTATTACTATAATATAACCTAAATAATACTATACGAGATCACATAATATTGCTTAAATATTACCATAGTATTCCCGTAATAAAACATTTCTACATAACCCCTTATATTTTTTGCATTATTTTGTTTGATGTAGGTTTGTGAACCCAAGGTTCATGAGTTGTAGATGTCGACCATCTGTAGTTAGAGATGCACTTGATAAGGTCAGGCCTACTGTATCTGACGAGATGAGGAATGAGCTGAAAACCTTGAATGTTGATCAGTTCTTTGCACTTTCATCTTATCCTCAAGACAATGTGGTCACGCTTCAAATATTGCAATGTTGGATACATGAAAAAATGGTTTTCAAACTGGGAGGGAAAGATCTGAGGATTAATCCTGATGAAGTTGCCCTTTTGATTGGCATGTCAAATAAAAGAAAAGTTCCAAAGTGGAAGAAAGTTTCATCCTGTGGCGTTGATGTCCGTCAAATGAAGGTTGATCTGTTGAACTTCGGAACTGGGGAGTCTTTTGCCCCTTTTAATCAATTATATATAAACTATTTGTTATCAAATTTATTTTTTTCGTCTAGTAATTTTAGTGTATCCAAAGGACTTTACATCTTTGGAGAGAATGTAGATATGTTTGCTTCATTTAATTGGCCCGCTGCGCTATGTGAATATCTTATTGAGCAAATAAATGCGGTTGCCATCAAAAAAATGCAGAACCGGCCTCTGGGATATATAAATGGTTTTCTTTTTTTGCTAACGGTAAGTATATCGTATTAAAGCCAAATGCTATTTATTTCTTTGTGTAAAGCTGAATATGTTTTTTTTCACACAGCTCTGGTTTTATGAGCACACTTCTTTGATTACTCCTGCGAATCCTGAGGCTAGAACTCGACTGTTGAGGTGACCAACAACTGTAAGCTTGAGCTCTTGCCAATTTGATATAGCTTTTAAGATGCTGACTGCTGATCAGGCAAGTTACATATATCTTTAATTTCCAATTAAATTATTATGTTGTTTTGAAACTATTAATGATCAAAGCGTTTCTTTTTGAAATTACTCGCAGGTTCATGATAAATTTTTTGATCTGAAAGAGGATGAGCTCAATTGTTATACAATCCAGATGAAGGATTACCTGGTTCAGTTCCTATGACGCAAGTCCAAGGTAGACCAGAGGTACCTGTATCATTTGGTATGGGGCCAGTTGATTCAGGGGACATCGCCCCTGAGCCAGTATACCACAATAAATAAAAGCATGGAATCAATAGTCGAGGTTCTTAAAGGCCAAGAGAAATGGTTCACTGAATTTCAGGGAACCTTGAATACAATAACTGTTGGAGTGTCGAGTTTGCAGGGGCAAATATCGGTGCTACAACATAAGTTTGATAAATCTGAAAATATTCCAACTAATAAAGGCGAAGAGATCGGAGTAGATGATCCCCAGCCAGCCTCCCCTCATGGGTGGAGTCCTCATGATTTTGTTATCCAGCATTCAGCTTCTGTTGATGTTACCCAACATACAGCTTCTGTTGGAGAAGAGGGAATCCAGCCGTTGTCTGTTGTGGAAGAAGGAACCCCTGTTGAAGGAGATAAAGTTGAACGGTCTGTTGTCAGCTTAATACAGAGGGTTAAGGGTAGATGGAGCAGAAGAAAGAAGACAGTGAGTTCACCTTTCACTGCCTTCGAACTTAAGAGACGAAAAACAACAGGTGAAGTCGATGAGGCGATGATGCCCGAAGAAGATGCTGCTGTACATACCACCACCATAGTAGAAGAACAACAAATTACTGAAGAACCAATAATAGACCCTGTAGCAGAGATGGGTCTTCAAATAATTGTATTTCCTGGTGTACATACGAACCTTAATGTAGAGGGACAACATAGAGTTGAAGATGTAGAAGAATCACCTGTCCTAGCACTAACAACTCAAGGAGATCAACCAGATGTTAATGTGTTATTTGGTATTTGTTTTTGATACATTGTCTTATATCATCTAAATTACTTGTGTATTTTAGATGAGCAGGTGATGTGACATAATTTTTTTTTCTTGTAGTCTCTTTCAGCTGTCCCCTAGATCGACTATCCCGGCAGATCTATGGTATCAGCTGAAACACAGACGGTGATCGATCAAGTCATGACGAAATACATCAATGAGTGAGTGAATCCGTCTTTTATAATGAACTTCTTTTAGGATTAAGTGAATGAAGACAACTTCTTTATTATATTTGGAATTTGTATTATTATGCAGGAGTGATATTATGTTGCACTTGAAAGACATTTTTATAGATCGTCGGGCAATGATAGAGTTATTGTTCAATGGCATGATTGCAAATGACCATGTCGACGCTCAAGCGATGATTTTGAACAATAAGAGGAATGCAAATTCATCTCTTTTTAGGTCTTACCTTTATGTATCACCACTATACTGGGTAAGACCGCATCTAAATATCTAAACACCCATATTTAATTATATTAAGAATTTCAACAACAATATGAATGTGTTAACACTTTGTTTTATTATACAGGCTTATCATAAAATGGGTAGTAGTCGTATTATTTATTCATCCTCAAAATATTTTAAAATTTGGTTAAATGCTATGTAGTAGTCGTATTATTTATTCATCCTCGGTACAAGCTTGAAACGATCGCAGACTGGCGAATCCAACAAAGGAATATTCCAATAAAACCGAGATATATTCATCCGTCAGCGCGCGTATATATTTTGGTTGTATTGTGGTAATATTTTGGGAATATTTTGGTAATGAATCTGGTAACTTACAACGTCGTTGCACACGGCTTTGTGCATCTGGTTGGGTAATGAATCATACATTTTTCACTTTCTCTCACCCAGATCAGCGACCAATAAAACCCAGTGTTGGTTATTCAGAACAGGAATCATAATGATATCAGCTTTCAGAACTGCTTCTTTGGTGATATGACCCAGAAATGATGTGGTCATTTGCAATCATTTTGTTGAAATTCTATGGCCTAAAATTCTATGGTTACCCATTTTATGATAAGCATGTATAATAAAACAAAGTGTTAACACATTCATATTGTTGTTGAAATTCTTAATATAATTAAATATGGGTGTGTAGATATTTAGATGCGGTCTTACCCAGTATAGTGGTGATACATAAAGGTAAGGCCTAAAAAGAGATGGATTTGCATTCCTCTTATTGTTCAAAATCATCGCTTGAGCGTCGACATGGTCATTTGCAATCATGTCATTGTACAATAACTCTATCATTGCCCGACGATCTATAAAAATGTCTTTCAAGTGCAACATAATATCACTCCTGCATAATAATACAAATTCCAAATATAATAAATAAAGTTGTCTTCATTCACTTAATCCTAAAAGAAGTTCATTATAAAAGACAGATTCACTCACTCATTGATGTATTTCGTCATGACTTGATCGATCACCGTCTGTGTTTCAGCTGATACCCTAGATCTGCCGGGATAGTCGATCTAGGGGACAGCTGGAAGAGACTACAAGAAAAAAAAATTATGTCACATCACCTGCTCATCTGAAATATACAAGTAATTTAGATGATATAAGACAATGTATCAAAAACAAATATTAAATAACACATTAACAACATCTGCTTGATCTCCTTGAGTTGTTAGTGTTAGGACATGTGATCCTTCTACATCTTCAACTTTATGTTGTCCCTCTACATTAAGGTTCGTATGTACACCAGGAAATACAATTATTTGAAGACTCATCTCTGCTACAGAGTCTATTATTGGTTCTTCAGTAATTTGTTGTTCTTCTACTATGGTGGTGGTATGTACAGCAGCATCTTACTCGGGTATCATCGCCTCATCGACTTTACCTGTTGTTTTTCGTCTCTTCAGTTCGAAGGCAGTGAAAGGTGAATTTTCTGTCTTCTTTGTTCTGCTCCGTCTACCCTTAACCCTCTGTATTAAGCTGGCAACAGACCGTTCAACTTTCTCCTTCAACAGGGATTCCTTCTTCCACAACAGACGACGACTGGATTCCCTCTTCTCCAACAGAAGCTGTATGCTGGGTAACATCAACAGAAGCTGAATGATGGGTAACAAAATCATGAGGACTCCACCCATGAGAGGAGGCTGGCTGGGGATCATCTACTCCGATCTCTTCGCCTTTATTAGTTGGAATATTTTCAGATTTATCAAACTTATGTTGTAGCACCGACATTTGCCCCTGCAAACTCGACACTCCAACAGTTATTGTACTCAAGGTTCCCTGAAATTCAGTGAACCATTTCTCTTGGCCTTTAAGAACCTCGACTATTGATTCCATGCTTTTATTTATTATGGTATACAATGGCTCAGGGGCGATGTCCCCTGAATCAACTGGCCCCATATCAAATGATACAGGTGCCTCTATTCTACCTTGGACTTGCGTCACAGGAACTGAACCAGGTAATCCTTCATCTGGATTGGATAACAATTGATCTCATTCTCTTTTAGATCCAAAAATTTATCATAAACCTGCGAGTAATTTCAAAAAGAAACGTTTTGATCATTAATAGTTTCAAAACAACATAATAATTTAATTGGAAATTTAAGATATATGTAACTTGCCTGATCAGGAGTCAGCATCTTAAAAGCTATATCAAGTTGGGATGAGCTCAAGCTTACAGTTGTTGGTCACCTCAACATTCGAGGTCTAGCCTCAGGATTTGCAGGAGTAATCAAAGAAGTGTGCTCATAAAACCAGAGCTGTGTGAAAAAAGACATTCAGCTTTACACAAAGAAATAAGTAGCATTTGGTTTTAATACGATGTACTTACCGTTAGCAAAAAAAGAAAACCATTTATATATCCCAGAGGCCGGTTCCACATTTTTTTGATAGCAACCGCATTTATTTGCTCAATAAGATATTCACATAGCGCAGCGGGCCAATTAAATGAAGCAAACATATTTACATTCTCTCCAAAGATGTAAAGTACTTTGGATACACTGAAATTGCTAGACGGAAAAAAGAAATTTGATAACAAATAGTTTATATATAATTGATTAAAAGGGGCAGAAGACTCCCCAGTTCCAAAGTTCAACAGATCAGTCTTCATTTGACGGGCATCAACGCCACAGGATGAAACTTTCTTCCACTTTGGAACTTCTCCTCTATTTGGCATGTCAATCAAAAGGGCAACTTCATCAGGATTAATCCTCAGATCTTTCCCTCCCAGTTTGAAAACTATTTTTTCATGTATCCAACATTGCAATATTTGAAGTGTGACCACATTGTCTTGAGGATAAGGTGGAAGTGCAAAAAACTGATTAACATTCAAGGTTTCAGCTCATTCCTCATCTCGTCAGATACAGCAGGCCTGACCTTATCAAGTGCATCTCTAACTACAGATGGTCGACATCTACAACTCATGGACCTTGGGTTCACAAACCTACATCAAACAAAATAATGCAAAAAACATAAGGGGTTATGTAGAAATGTTTTATTACGGAAATACTATGGTAATATTTAAGCAATATTATGTGATCTCGTATAGTATTATTTAGGTTATATTATAGTAATACTTACGTTGTATTCTAACATTGTAGTATTTCGGTTATATTATGGTTGTATTGTTGTTGTATTTTTGGTACTTAGGTTTAGTACTTAGATTTAATAATTAGGTTATATTATAGAAGTTTTTCCGTTGTATTCAGGTAATATTATCAAGGTTATATTCTGGTAGTTTTTCCGTTGTATTCTGTTATTATTATAGTATTATCTCTGTAATACTCAGTTAATATTATTTAGGCTAAGATTATATTCTAGTGTTACTCAGGTTTAGTACTTAGGTTATATTATATAAGTTTTTCCGTTGTATTCAGGTATTAATATTATTAAGGTTATATTCTGGTGTAGAATTAAGGTTATATTCTGGTAATTTTTTCGTTGTATTTTGTTGTTATTATAACATTATTTCTCTAATACTCAGATAAGATTAAAAGTATTGATAAATGGTGATTGGTTTGTATTATAATTAAATAGCAAGTTTTATTGCGGTTTAATGTTGATTTTTTAAGGTAATATTGTGTGCATATGTGTACAACTCAAAAACACCAAAATAAAAATTACATGGATGAATCCTCTTGGATTTTCTTCTTTTTTCGCTCTTTCCCTTCCTTTTTCTTGAGTTTCTCGGCCTGCATTGTCGATTCCTCTTCGGTTTCCATTATCAAGGGCTCTTCCGTCTCCATTCTCACTGGACTCTCTTCGGTTTCCAACAGCAACTCTAAAACCCTGAGTTTATCTGATTCAAAAACCCTAAAAGATAGAATGAAGATCGAATGAAGTTGCTATGTGCTCTCCTCGCTAGGGAGTCGTTTGGTTTTCCGATAAAATAAACTTTCTTTCAGACACGCTGTTAACTTTTACTTGTTTCGGACCACATTCGGTCAGGGTCGCGCCGTAAGCATGCCTCAGTTTAATTTTTTAAGTTGTGGGATCTACTGATCCAGGTGTCATCCCGCACATATAGTTGCGTGCGGTGCTGCACAGAATAAGAACTCTGCTTCCAGGGTGTCAAAGTCGTTCGGCTTCGATAAGGAAACTTCCTCATTTGCCTGGTTATCTGGCTTTAATTTTCCATTGAATTAAGGGGCGTTACATAAATCAACGTCGTTTACGTTTAGCTCTCGGTTGAATTGCAGTTAATCTTTGATAGCTTAAACTTTTCATTCCCTCGATTCAATGTTTGATTTACTTCTAAAAATTTAGGGCTTATTTGTTATCAAGTTTATTTGTTTTTATTATTTTTTTATTTTTTCATATATTTTTAAACTTATGCTTATTTAGTGTATTTTTTATATATTTTTATTTTTCATTTTTAAAATCAAACTAAAATGTTTTCAAAAATACTTGAAATGATTTTTAAGTGTTTTGAGTATTTTTATAAATAATCTCATCTTAATCAAATATGTCAAAAAATATTTTGTTTCAAATCAAAATATAAACAATGCAAAATAAAAAAGAAAAACTAGAAAATAAAATACAGTAATATTCTTAAATGGCCCCTTGACTATTGATATTTGAGTAAACAAGCAGATGGAACTGACCTTTGAAACTGTTTTTTCTGTTTTAACAGGTGAAGTAGAAGCCTTGCTGCCTGTGATTGGAATGCTTCTACAATTCAGTCCTGATGAGGTAAATTCTATAACATCATCTTTATTCAACAATCCAGGTAGTTCATTTTATTTTACTTTCAAATAAAATACTTAATATTAGCAATGCAAGATGCCCATCAATAATACGGGCTGATGATCGACTGGCATCATTCTGACCAATATCGTTTGCATCTTCAACCTATATTTTCCTCCCAAATCTGTAGATAAGGAAGTGCCAACAAGCATACCGTTCAAACGTCGTTGCTTCAAGCCCATCAGCTTCTGTGGAATCCACACCACGCTCACTCTTTTCAAGATTCTCCTTCACAGGATGATATCAATCAAATCCTATCAGTCTGGTACCAGTACAATATGATTGAATCCATGTACGCCGTTCATTTTTGATAATTTTTTTTTTACGGCTAGCGGGCATATGACCTTTTTATATGGGATATATTTTCAATTAACATTTATGTACAGTTGTTTCACGTTCATTTGGGATGGAAAGTTGAGATAAAGTTGTGATGATTTTCCAGTTTTGAACTTGGTATCTGCTTTTATGTGGAGACAGTTGATGAGCAAAAAAAAAAAAAAAATTTTTTAAGTTGTATTTTGACTGATTAATTTCGATTTCAGTGTAGATTTTGCATAGAGATGAGGAATTTTGTATGGCTTTATTTACGTACCTGGAGGTATTGGTGAAAATGGATTACTTGTTTGGTGGCATATATCTTATTAGATTTGAATGTGGGACAACCTATGGCCTGATATTATAAACTCTATACTGGATTTAATGCAAAATCCATATTCGATTAAAATGGACGCAGATAGTTGTCAAAATGGTCATGGTTCAACTTGATTTTGGAAGGAACTATTTAAAGATCAGCTTAATGGTCTTAATTTATTTTTCCTCCAAGTTTTTTTTTTTTGTTCTGTACTTTAAAATGGGTTAAAGTTTTTTTTTTTAAGAAAAAAGCAGATTTTTCCTTTTTTTTTTTTTCTTTGGTTCAAATGACAAGTATAATCAATGTATCACAACAATTTAATTTCTGAAAATGGGAAGGTGATAATTAAATTAATTACTTATTGAAAACTAAAATACTAATTCAAATATGAACCATTTTTTTTATTTAATTCGACTTTTAATTGCATTTTATTTTTTGTTAGTACTAGTAAGGGTGTAAACGAGCCAAATATGAGTGAGCCCAAGGTTTGCTCGTGTTTGGCTCGTTTATATTTCAAGCTCAAAAAAAGTGTGTTCAGCTCGTTTGCTTAGCGAGCCGAACGTGAGCGGTCACGAGCACAGAGTCGTTTAGACAATCCTAATCACGTAGCAATAAGATGTTAAGTATTGGGAGAAGATTTAAAATATTATTTGAATCTAATTTAATATTTTTTATTCTATTTTCTTAATTAATACTTTTAATTAATTATAAATCTTTATAGTCTTGTAGT
This sequence comes from Phalaenopsis aphrodite, assembly GCA_003013225.1. Taxonomy (NCBI): domain Eukaryota; kingdom Viridiplantae; phylum Streptophyta; class Magnoliopsida; order Asparagales; family Orchidaceae; genus Phalaenopsis; species Phalaenopsis aphrodite. Next base: position 3,978,374 of record NEWO01000001.1, read on the forward strand.
CAATTAATTTTTTTAAAAATACTAATTAAATATATATATATATATGATTGGTTATGGTATTTCGAACTAAAATGAGCCGAACACGAATGAACAAATACTTATTTTTTTTGTTCATGTTCAGCTCGATAACTTAACGAACAAACTGAACACGAACACGAACTGTTCGTGAACAACGAGCCGTTTTGACAGCTCTAAGCACTAGGGAGCTTAAAATTGGAACGTGGCAGAGAATGGTCTTGTTATACCTATCATACATAGAAAAGAAATATTGAAACTAAATTGAATAGCTTAAAATGAACTTAAAATTTTAATGGAGCATTTAGTAACTTACCACTCAATTCCTATGTACTTACACATCTAACAATTAAATTTCACTTTTTATATTTATACCACTAAAAACTTTCACATCACATTAAAAAATATCAACTTTTACCTTTTTAAAAAATGAAATGCATTTGATGCACACGTAAATACATAGTAAAATTAAAATTTAATTGTTTGATCTATAAATACATATTAATTGAGTGCTGTGCATACAAAAGCCCCAATTTCAAAATAATCAGTCCAGCCATTCCAACCTTTTAAGAGAAATATTTTTTGACAATTTCATCACTCTACCAATACTTTGTTCTATCAATATTTTATTAAAACAATGATGATAAACTAACTATTTTATTCTCCCCTTCAATCATCCTCTCACCAGCTTCAGAAATTGGTGCACCTTTCATAGTATCCATAATGATTTTTCCAAGCACAATTCTGCTTTCATTCAAATCCCCTTTCTTGAGCAGCTCATAGTTTATCTCATGCCTCTCTCTCCCCTTTTTTGAATGGAGATTTTCTGCTTTCTTTGCTTTGGATGAATTGTCTTCCTCCTTGCAATGACCGTTTATGCAAATATCAACATCAAAGAGTTTTGATATTTTCCTCCCCATGTTTGGAGAAACAAAAACCTACACAATTAAAAAGAGCAAGTTTTGAGTATAACATTATGCCGCATTGCTCGATGATAATCCAAGTCTTGAAATGCAATTTTATTTACCAGAATTTAAATATATATTAAAAAAGGTAAAAAAAGAGAATGATACATTAATAGATGGATCTCACTTACCAGGCCTTGAGCTGATAATGGTGGATTGTATTTGGCCAATGACTGTTGAAGAACCTCTGAATCAGTTAAAGCTTTAATGGAAGACTTTACCAGTGATGCAAACCGTGAAGTTTCTTCTAAAAGAAGTTCGTCTGCTTTATCTACCGAGGATGATAAAATTTCAGGAACGAAGTGAATGAGATTATCAGAGCTTCCTCTAACAAATGCCATAGCTTCATTCCATGTCCCAAAGTACAATAAAGAAGAAAAAGTCCAAATAACAAGAGATTCTTGAGGATTATCTACCAAAGCCAGATGAAAAGCCAACAATCCTAGCCTGTTTCACAAGATGTCAGGTTTTGACCAGCTTGATTGTCGTACCAAAGCAACTTCAACTTATTCAACTTTATAAATCTGACATAATTGGTAAAAAAGAAGATGGTGACATTAGTCATGCAGACATGCTTGTTCATTGAGTCACACGAGCAACACGCGCACTATTATGTGTGCCAAAAAGCACGAGAATGTACAATATAGAGAAAATAATGTCTATAAAAATACTATTGCTGTCCTATATGATGCCTGAGATTTGTATAGATGACACCAAATTAATATGAACGTGATGACATCTTTAGAAATGCAACATTTACTAGGTTTCTTAGAAAGTGGAAGGTGGCAAAGAGCTCAAGCAGATTAAGGGCTCGTTTGGATTAGCGTAAAGTCCCCATTCGTCATTTCAAAAAGAAAAAAAAATTGTAAATCATTTTCTTATAAAGATTTTCAAAAAATGCCAAACAAAAGACATAATTTTGTTATAATTATGGAGCACAATTACTGTTAGGCTTGTCCACTGCAGTTCATGGTCTGGCAAACAGTCAAAAATACCCTCAAAAAGCAGGAATCACATACAATCTCACCAATAGATGGCGCTCTGAAACATTCAATCGGTATGAAATTTATCTGGGCATGATCTAGTATTTTCTATGCCTTGAACTGGGCATGATCTAGTATTTTCTATGCCTTGAAGCTGTAGTAAAAAGATGAAATAAATGACTACTACGAAGGCTTTGTGGGAAATACAAATGTCGTCATATGACAGATTGAAACATTTTTTTTTTAATTTAGATTGTTCAGCATCAAACGTCACATGTATATAAATCTGTATTAAAAGGTATATTGAGCTTTACTCAGAATTAAAAACATGCATTTATGAAATAAATGGCTTTTTTTTAACTGTCAAAGTCAATAGTTTGATCGTGGCACGCGCAAATACATCGTGAGTTAAAAAAAATCATCTGGGTGCTTAATTTATAAATAGCAATGCTTTGGATGATTTGTGTGTAATTATCCCAAGTGTTTAATAGAACTATATGTCATGGGCTGTCAGGTATGTATAACTTCTTAACTACTAGTATTTTGAGAAGGTTATTATTTCTTAAACACATGCACGCAACCTGTAATAAACCAATATTTTGGGAAATAAAAGTTTCTGATTTTAAGCCAAATTTATTAAAAGGACCTTTTTTTTTTTTTGCAATTGTCGAGCAAGTTTTCAGGACTACACAAGTGAAAGCATAAACTTTTGGTTTTCTAATTTAAACAATTGAATGAGTTATCATTTAGCATCTATGTAATTTTTTTTGGTGAAATTAATTGAAGAATTGAGATTTGAAATTTATTTTTTAAAAAAAAAGGTATTTTAGCATTTTATATGAAAAAAGTTCCAGCTAATAATTTAGCCAAACAAATAATAAAGAACTTTTTCATTCAATAATGGACAAAAAAGGTTATATACGCAAGCAGTAGCATGAATGGCAAAACGGAGAATTTTGATGCCAATCTACATGCATGATATCTTTTATCAGCACTGATAAAGACACAGAAAGGATGTAGCTATACCTATGAAAATGCTATTCTGGCTGAATCAACTGGCCGACTGACATGGCAACATACATAAGAAATATCCACGTTATCAAATTACAAATCTCTCTCTCACATCTTTCAATCATATAACACCCAATTCTCAAATCAAGATCATTCAGTTTAAAATTCACAAAAAAATTAGTAAAATCCCAAATTTTAAGATGATTTGTTCATGCATTAAAAATAGTAAATTAAAATTCAATGAACAGTCTAGAAATTGAGATAAATAATTCATTGATTACATACAGTGCTCAAGTTAAATGAAAGTTTTTCAACATACATAGAAAGACAAAACTTCCAGTGGATTTTATTTCACAAAATAAATGTAGTTGTATTTTCAGTGGGGGGCATTACAAGGTATATATTTCTTCATCAGGTTTGATCAATGGTAAAATCTTCAAGAAGAGGGTTTAAATTAGATTACCTAGTTGTTCTTAGATTACATATATAAAATGATAAAGTTGATTTGCATTTGAAGATAGCAGCATTAAAAACTAATTATGTGAAGAATGGATTTTTCATGTAAAAGAATAAATACTACTAATTTATATGCATACATAACTAGTCCAACTTTAGTAATGTATTTCACCAAACAAAATTATCAAATGCACTCTAATATCATTAAAAAACATCTAAATAATTTCTAGCCATCTAAAGGACTACAAATTGAAATTCCAACCATCTTCTTACGAATTGGAGTCATTAATTTAGCAAATTCTGATGCACTTTTTTGATGAGTAGCCAAGCTATAAAGTCTTTGAAATTTTGTGTATCACTAATTTTAAGTACTGTAACAATATTGAGCAATTAAAATCTTACATTTAAAATAAATATTGTAAAATCAACCCGACTTGTTGATTGTAAACGTTTTTTAAAGACTTTAAGTTTGATATTTTATGTCTTTTAAAGAATAAAATGAACTCTTCTTTCATTTCTAATCCTTTTGTTTCTAGTTATTACAATATTTTTAGGAATGAAGATTATTTTCATACTTTGATAACTGCTGATCAAGGTAGGGCTTCGATAAAATGGACTAAAGATCTTTTGCATATCTCGGTTATGGATACTGATGCTCAATTTATTCATTGTCATGTTTATGTATCTTCTTTGGTAAATTTTTTTTATGATTGTTATCTATATTGATAAGAGTGCTAATGTTAGGAAGAAGTTATGGAATTCTATTATCAATATTGTAGAGAATATGACATCTCCTTGGATTATATTTAGAGATTTTAATTGTATTTTAAGGATTAATGATATGGCTGGAGGTGTTTAACCTTTACCGTCCAAAATTTTTTATTTTAATAATTTTATTTATAGTTTTGGACTCATTGAGATGCATAATTGTGGTTATTCTTTTAGTTGGTATAATAATCAATCTAATTATCCTATAAAATGTCTTCTTGACCGTGCTTTTTACAATTCTACTTGGTTGGATTTCTTTCCAAATTCTTTTGTGCAAAGTTTTAAAACCTTATTCGTCGGATCATCACCCTATTTTAGTTACTTTGGGTAGCTCTTCTAATGTTCATTATTAGATTTATGTATAAGAATTATTGGAGCTATTGTCCCGATTTTTTAAATATTGTTAATATTGCATGGAGAATCTCTGTTGATGGGGATCCTATTTTTTCCTTTTTGTAATAGAATTTGGAATGTTAAGCTTGCTTTTTAAGAGTTGGAATTGGAATTCCTATAAGGTTTTATCTAATTACATTGCTGGCCTTAATGTTAAACAGAACAAAATTATGGCTGAGTTGGAAAGTTATCCTTTTGTCTAAATGTCTTTTAGAGGAAGTCTCTCTCATTCAAAATAATCTTTCTAATAATTCTTATTGTAACTATAAGTGGGCCAAACAAAGAGCAAAATGTGTTTGGTTAACTAAAGAAGAAGATGACATCAATTTTTTATTCAAAAAGCTAAAGTTAGACGTAATTCTAACTTTATTAAGAAGATTTTAGTTTATGGGAATTATGTTCAAAATCATGATGATATTAATCATGAAACTATTTCTATTTATTCTAATTTGTTTAATGTTCCTTGATCTAATGATTATATTTTGGGATATTCCTTTCCCATTAACAATGCTATTTCTATTGAGGATTCTTTGTTTTTTATTCAAGATTTTTCTGATGATGATATTAAAATGATTTTCTTTTCTATTGGTTCTAATAAAGCTCAAGGTCGGATGGTTTTACATTTAAATTTTTTAAATATACTTGGGATATTATTGGTAAGGATTGTATTATTGTTATTAAGTATTTTTTCTTTACTTTCAAGCTTTCAAGCATTCGACTATTGTGCTTATTTCTAAGAGTTCTTTGGCTAACTCTTCCTTTGATTATCGTCTGATTTCTCTTTGTAATAGTTGTTATAAATTTATTTCTATTTTATTGGCTAATAGACTTAATATTATTATTCGTAAAGTTATTCATCATTCTCAAGCTGCTTTTCTTAATGGTCGTGATATTGCTGACAATATCATTTTAGCAAATGAATTTCTTTATGAATTCAATTCCACAAGTTGTGCTAAGAAGTTTTGTGCTAAAATGAATATTTTTAAAGCTTCTGATAGAGTTAACATAAACTTTTTAATAAAGAGTTTGCATAAGGTTGTTATTCCTGCAAAATTTATAAATTGGATTTTCATTTGTATATCTAATGTTCATTTTTCTGTTATTATTAATAATGATTTAAAAGGATATTTCTCATATTTTTTTGGTTTAAGACAAGGTTGTCCTCTTTCTCTCTATCTTTTTGGTATTATGGTGGATTCTCTTTCTATTATACCTGATAGACAGTTGGATGAACTTGGTAATGCTATGCATATTAAACATTTGATTTATGCAGATGATCTTCTTATTTTTAACTATACATTCAAATTTTATTATTGAAACTTTCAGAAATATTTTTATTGAATCCAATCTTCACATAAATTTTAGTAAATCTATTATTTCTTTTTTCTAAGTGTTGATGTTGTTTTACAATCAATTTTGCAGTTTATTTGGCTTTACTTTTAAGAACTTGCATTAAAGATTATCATAATCTTTTAGATAAGACTCATTTTTGGTTTGTTGGTGGAGAAAGAAGCTTCTTTCTGCTGCTGATCGTTTTCAATTGGTAAAATTTACTATTTTAAGTTATCTTTATTATTGATTTCGTTCATCTTTACTTCCTAAAACTTTAAGGAAAAAAATTTCTTCTTTAATCTCTAAGTTTCTTCTTACTATTGATGATTTTTAGTAAGCTTCATACTATTTCTTGGAAGAATATTACTCTTCCTAAGTGGGTGGTTTAGGTTTGCCCTCTTTAGATAATATTAATACTATGTGTAAAAGTAAATTATTTGGAAAAGTTATAATTATCCTTCTTTTTTAAGTAATTGGTTGTTTAACCATTACAGTTCTTTATGTCAAAAAATTATCTGTTCTTCCCCTTTTTGGAAAGAACTTATTAAAATTGCTTCTAAAGTCAAATCCTTTTTAAATTTTCATAATACTAATGATTCCTCTTATGTTTTTTTTGTTTTGATACATTGTTCGATGGTAAATCTCTTGTGCAAACTTATGGTGATTATATTTTTACTTGATTCAACATTCCTCTTAATTCCAAGTTAAATGTTATTATTTATAATAATAGATGGAATTTCTCAGAAAATCTTAATGCTCCTCCTTTTTTCATTGAGGCAATTCACAAAATTCCTATTACTAATGGTCTTAATTGTTCTTGGAGGAATGGTTTGTTTTTCTATAAAGATGTTTACATTTCTCATTATAATTCTTTTTCTACTGTTAATTGGCATAATTTAGTTTGGTTTAAAGGCTATTCTTTAAGATATGCATTCCATACTTGGGAGATTATTGTTAAAGGCCTTAAAACTATGGATATTTTACATATTAGAGGATTACATTTCAATTTAAATTGTGTTTTATGTAATAATTGCTTTGAATCAAACGACCATCTCTTCTTTGAATGTTCTTATTCTCATTCCCTTTTGAAAAATTTAGTAAATAGTCATTTTTTTGTTGTACCTTCTGATATTTTTTATTTCATTTATTATGCTGATAACTTTACTTGTAAGATTGGTAAGAGGTTTTATTTATTATCTTTGCAAGATGTGGCTTCTACTATTTAGTTTGAAAGAAATTCTAGGATCTTTAGAAAAAAAAATGTTAAATCTATGGACTTTTAACATTCATTATATTGGTCGATTAATTGGTTACGTCGAGGAAATGGAAATTTTAATCTGATATTTTTAACAAACTTTTTATTACTTCTAAGTTCTCTTTTTCTATCTTGGTTGACTGTTATTACTGTCTCTTTTCGATTCTTTATTATTTTTTTGTTGTTGTTTTGGGTTGTTCTTTATAATTTTGTCTTTATCATGTCTCTTTTTATGTTTTCTTATAATGTAGGGTGTTATTTTGTATAGTTTATTCAAATTTTGTTATTGGTTTTGATGGTTGGCAGGTAAAAATTGTTTTGATGGATGATGGATTTTAAGGACTAACTAATTTTTGTTTTTTGGTTGGTTGTTTTATCTTTGTTTAAATTCATGTTCTACTTTATTTTATCACTTCTTAGAATTTCTGATGTCTTATTGGGTTTTAGTATTATACTGATGTTTTTCTTTGCTCTTATATTTTCTTATGGTTTGTTCCTGGCTGAGCTTTTGGACTTCTCTTTGGTAGGTTTTGTATTTCGTTTGTTTTTCTTACTAAATGATTTTTATTTTATGTATATATGATATTTTACTAATAATTCAGATACCCTCTCGCTCTTTACATTATTAGGCTTTGTTTTTAGGTTTTAAGCTATGATGTTCCCTTTCACACTTTCTGACTTTGTAGTCCTTTAGAAACTATGTCTTGGTATATTCCTTTATATTTAAATTTAGATGGAAACTTGGTTTCAACCATTTATTTTTAAGGATTTATGCTAAAATTTTGTTTCTTTAATTTCTACTTGGAGTTATTAGGTGTTGTTTTTGGATGAGCTGAGCTTAATCTTTTAATATTTTATTTCTTTTGATTCTTTTATATTGCAATTTTCTTTCTTGTGTTGTAGGCTTCGTTAAGAGACTTGATGTTTGGTTATTCTCTTTTGATGAGCGGTTTCATATTTTTTGGAGGTGTGTTGTTAGTGATCAAGATACTCCAATTTTCTGAAATTTGAAGATCTAATTATCTGAAATTTGAAGCTCCAATTTATCTAAAGTTTGAAGATAGTCCTTCTTTAGTTGTGTCGGTTTCTGTGGTTAATAGTGTTGTTTTTATTTTTTTGATTTTTCCTCTTTTGTTATGGATTATTCTATTTGTATTTTTTATCTTATTCAATAAAGCTGGGCTAGGCCCTCAATTTCCCAAAAAAAAAAAAAAATCTTACATTTCATCCTCGTTGCATCAAAACCTAAATGGAAGGAAAGTAATTCTTTATAGGAGTGGAAAGTAATTCTTATAGGAGTGGAAAGTAATTCTTATAGGAGTGGAAATTCCATCCCTTCCTTACACATCATGTTTTAGTTGAAAATTGAAATTGGGTTATGGGTGATGTACCTATTCAATGCTGAGGTTTATCACAAAAATAATAACTGAGACATTCTCATTGTTGCTAATATATCATCAATATTAACAATTGTTTTTGGAAAAAAATAACACGAAATAGAAAGAGAACAAATAACAAAAAAGTAATTTTTTTTTAAGGCGGATGGAAAGAAGACCATGAAAGGGACCTTCAAACAAACTTGAATTTCATTGCTTACCATAAATTGCAACTGCATGGGTGGTCAGCTCTAAGCAGTTTGTCAGCATTCATTAACAATTCCTGCAAAAGAAAATAGCATTGTGAAAAAGCGGTGATAGAATATATAAAATTATGCTTAATAGATGGGATAGTCATTAATGCGAAGGAAAACTAATATGTATATAAGACAGTTCAAATATTACTGATAGAAAGATTTTTATTTTATTTTTGTGTGAATCAAAACATGATGTATAACCAAATTTGAACTGCTCAAACAACTAGTGCAATTATTACTCATAATTTTATTAACAAGGGAGTGCATTTGCCCTAGGATCAAGCATTGTCCTCCCACAGCTCTCATGGGCGAGCAGCTCCTTTGCTCTTTTTAACCATCTCTTTCTCGTTTGTGAGGCCTTGTGCACGCAGCTCATCTTGCACTTTCTATCAAGCCACTTGTCTGCTTCTCAAACTCCCGAACTCAGGCACAGCACGACCTCTCTTGTTCTCTAGTGCCAAGGCCTCATGTGTGACATCTCATTCTTCATGTGCTCAAGTTGTGGCAGCTCATTCTTACTGCACTTTCTATCAAGCCACCCGTCTGCTTCTCCAACTAGGAAAGTCCTTCATCTATTCTTTATCCTATTGTGGTTTTTTGCTTCCCTTTGAATCTGGCACTGCCTTGATCACTGTGCCATGGCAGTTATTTTGACTTTCATTTGAAGTCTTCTCCCCCCATCTTTTCTCATTCTTCTTTTATTTTCTATCAAGTTACTCGTCTGCCTCTCCAACTACGAGAGGCCTTCATCTACTCTCTTATTGTGGTTTTTTTCATTCCTTTGAATCTGGCATTGTCTTGATCACATCCTTGATTCAAGACCGTGGCATGGCAGTTATTTTGACTTTCATTAGGAGTCTTCTCCCCCTCACCCCCCTTTCCTCATTTGCTGTTGGCTTTCCAGCAGTTTATACTACTTTCGTCTTCCACATAGGATTTCGGTTGAAACCCAATTCGTCGCCACCATATATTCTAGTGGCTCAGATATATGCAGAGGGTGGGGTCCCCCTCCTATTTTCACACCTTCAATAACTACTCTTATTACTGACACAGGGTGGGACGCGAAAGAAGTCCCGCGATCGAAGCAATGCGGGAAATCCCACAATGGGATCAGCTCCCATTTGTCATATCTGGACCAAACCGGTCCCTAGGTTTTTTTTTTTTTTTATGCTGAGTCGGTCCTCCTCTTGGACCACTCCTAATTATCTTGTTACTTTTTTTTGGGTTTTATGTTGGCAGTTTTTGGCATGTGTCAGTTTAGGACAACAGCCAGCGTATGTTTTCTCCCTTCGAGGGCTGCATTAAACGGATTGGGTGATGATCCAGTTGTAAATTTCCCAAAGTGATGATTATCATCTCTTATCCCCTTCCGCATACTCCCAAATTGCTCTCGGCCCCTCTTCGCTGATGTGGCGCCCGGAACAGCCTCTTTGTGCTGCTTTTTGCTTTTTGCAATTCATGCTTTCTAGCTGCAATTCATGCTTTCTAGCTGCACTCCACACCCCTTGACTGCTATTCTAGCTGCCCATATCCATTTCCATTGCCGCCTAGCTGCTGCTCTGGCCACGAGGAATGCCCCTCTGCGGCCTTGTCTATTGTTCCAGCATTCTGAACCCACTTCTCTGCCACTGTCCTAGTCCTTCCCACTTGTTGTCATCATTTTTCCAGCCCTCCATGTTAGTTGCTGTTGTTGTTCCAACCCTCCTTTGCTGCCATCATACAAAACAGTCGTGCAACATAGATAACTACTGTTTGCTTGTTGTCTGGAACCCAAAAAAATGTTGCTTTTATGTTTCTTCTTTGCCACCCACCACACCCACCATCCCTCCACCTTCCAGAACCTCGTCGATCACCACCACCATCCCGAGATTCACCCTAACCAATTGTCAAAAGAACTCCCCACTTTGACTCCTATCTGAAGCCAACTGACACGTGAGTGCTCCTGCTTCGGACAAGGGACGCAAGCCTCGACTCGCGCTATTGCGAGAAGCGATAAACGAGAGATGAGCTGAAAGTCTTGTTTTCCTTCGTTTTATGTTTTTTTTTCCTATTATCCTTCATAAATTTGTAGTTCTTTCCTGTATATGTGTTGTATTAAAGTTTGATAGTCAGTTTTTGGTATGAGTTTGTTTAGGACAGCCGTCGGTATTCATTTTCTCCCTTCGAAAGCGGTATCTGATGGATTGAGTGGTTCTCTTAGTGTATCTCTTTCCAGTGGTGATTATCTTCCCCTATCCCCTTTTGAATCCTTCCACATCACTCCCGGCCGCCCCCTTCCCTGCTACAACCGCCCGGAACAACCTGTTTTTGTTGTTTTCTTCAGTTCCTGCATTTTAGCCGTCTTCCCCGCTCCTTGGTGTTGTTCCAGTCGCCCATATCCACTTCCCTTGCCACCTCGCTGCCGTTCCGGCCACCAGAAACTCACCTCTGCAGCCTCGGCTGTTGTTCCGGCTAGTCTGGACCACTTCCCTACCACCTAGCCACTTTTCTGGCACTCCCCCTTTGTTGTCATCATCTCGGATAGACACTGTTGTGGCACTCTACCTAGCCATTATTCTATGCAATGTTAATATCTGCTGTGTACTTGCTATCCAAAACCCCATAAACTTATGTCATGTTGTTTCCTGCTAGCCAACTACATCATCCACCATCCCACCACCTTCCCAACCCTCACCAACCACCTCCACCTCCCCTAGATCCAACCCTAGCAGGAATTAGTGTGTTTGTTGTTATTTCCCATTTCAGTTGGTTGTTTGTAACTTCCTATTTGAATTTCAATAATAATATTCACTTTCCTATTGTTGTGTGGGTTAACTCCCGTATCACCACCTATCAATCTTATTTAGATTGTATTCTCTCAATTTTACTCTCAATTTTATTTCCTATTGTTGTGTGGGTTAACTCCGGTATCAACACCTATCAATCTTATTTAGTGTATTCTCTCAATTTTACTTTCTGTTGCTAGAGTCCAGATTTAACTGATTGTTAATCCCCAAATCCCTAAACCCTCAATTTGCTCATTGTGAATATCGGCAGATGGTTCAATTTGATGGCATCCAATCCTACCACTCCTCCAGTAATATTTTTGGACATAATTCTGATTCAAGTCCCAATCAAATGAAAGGAAATATAATCATCTGGTGCAAAAAAAAACATATCAATGTTCAGAACCAACCTCCCACACTGCTATGCCCTCATCAAATCAAGCATCTTGGAATTTCGCACCAATGTTATTAGACTTGCTTTGAAATTTGAGACTACTCTGCTACCCCTACTTTGTAAAGACCCAAAAATGACATGTATATAATTAAAAATATTAATATTAATATTCTAGTAAATCAAAACTATTGGATACTTTAAGATTTAAACATCAGCAAGTGTGTTTATTTAAACTAAAATGAATTTTTCAAAATAATTAAGTTATTAATTAATTACTTTAAAAAAAGAATAAAATAATTTTTCTAAGAAAAACAATATGAATTGATGGTAATCAGTTCATTGGAAATGACCATTAGCTAGTTCATTGTTACAAGAAAGGGGAGACACAGACGAGGTTGAACAAATATGGAGAGGAAGTTGGTGAGTGGCAGAGAGTGAAATAGAAAGGGAAAGCGCTAGGCAGAGCGAGCTAGAGAGAGAGAGAGAGAGAGAAAGAAAGTGGAAGTGGGGAGAGGGGGCAACTGCAATTGAACTAAGGAGCAAGGAATGAGCGGGTGAAGCACTGGCACTCCAAGGTTTGAGCTGATTTTTGGGGAAGAGAAAATATATTTCTAAAGCTTCCTCCTTTCTTTCTCTTTCTTCAAATTGAAAACTTAGACCAAAATTTATGTATTGTGTTTATTACTATCACACTAAGACTACAAATAATATGTACTAATTTCTCTCTCTCATTGCAAGCTCATCAATGAGCACGAAAAAGGCTTCATTGAACATTGAAGAATTCAAAAAAATATCAGCAGAATGTAAATGAATGAATATCATTTTGAATGCACAATAAGAACCTAGACAACATACGCATTGAATCTGCAGCATATACATGCATATGAACAAAAGGAGTTCATTTTAAAACTCAAAAAGGAAATATGTGCATTCATCAATGATAAAATGCTTGTGCAAATCACAAAATTAGATATGTTCAACCATATCACAAGATGATTTTTAAAATGTACTAATACTTGTGCAAATGCATCATGCATATGAATCGAAAATCATGCAAGAGCATTATGCAGGTGCCCCAAGAGCTATGCAAATCACCACATATTAAACATACGAATGTGCACCAATCAACATGCTAAACACTCAAACCAGCGATCAAAGAGTGTTGAATGGACAAATATTAAACAAAAACATTTGCTCTGACAAACTCGTTAAATGCTCAAACCAAAGGTAAATGAATGTGGTGTAGACTAACATAAAATAAGTTCATGTGTATGTACTCTGACGAATGAGTTAAATGTTTGAATTTAAAATCTAAAAAAACCACGTAAACTAAAAATAAAATAAACTCAAACTCAAATTAACACTCTAAGATACCTACAAATACGTTAAAACATTAGTAATTATAATAAAAATATGAACTCTCATTATTGAAGTTAAATGCAAACGCTTTAAACTATGTGCACTCTCAAACAGATTGCCTTTTTTTGTTAAAATAAAGTCATAGGTCAAAATTAGTTGGTTCGATCCTATTTCTCATAACTGATAAGACTAGTATTTTGGCAATATTCAAGCCATAAACCTCAACCAAATTAAAAATATGAATGATACAAATAATTTTTACCTTGATTATGATTGGGTTAACAAAAAATTCAACCAGAGGTCAAAATTTCTAACTAAAAATACAAATATTTCTAGCAAGATACTTCAATAATGATAGTATAGATAGAATCTTTTAGCAGAAATGGATCTTGTCAGTAAAATGCCCTTGAGTCCTATGCAAATCATCTTGGGGGATAAATTCAAATAAAAAAGTTTACATATACAAAAATATTATGAATATTATGAATTTTAAAGCATTGAAGTGGAATATATCATCAATGCTAAAAAACTAAAATTCAGCCACCCCCCCCCCCTCTCTCCAAAACAAAGATTTATCAAGAAAACAAATTTAAGATTTGCCTTAGTACAGAAGAGGCAAAATCATCTATGGCCACTTTTCAACTATCTCATGTCTCATGTCAATAAAGGCATGACTCGTACCCTCTGACTATGTTATTTTGCCCCTAAATAATACCACAAAAAAAAAGTTCAGCGAGAGCCCTCTAATCGGGTGATTTGTTCCTCAATTGACATTATATTATGATTCTAGCAGAAACCTGTGTTAACCAATGGCTTCGCCCATTAAATTAAGAATCATATGTACTTCATAAAGCACAAAGCTTTCTATTAATTAAGATAAACTTATAATTATTCCCTTAGACAAACCCAGATCTTCAAGTTTCCTCGAACGACACAGCTCATGACTATTCACAATGACTCTTTGGTCAACTTTATTTAGCTAAACTCCTAGTTTAAGTTGATATGGGTCCCCTTGGATGATAAAATCATGAGATTTTAATTGAAGCCATCATCATTACTCAAAGCATCATCCTCTTTAAGCCAAAAATGATGAACTCTGAAGTATACAACCATATGCAAAGCAATTAGTGACTTAACAACTAGAATTAATCAGAAGTTCTCTCGCTATTGGGAGAATAATTAACCAAAAAGGTTGGTAACTATGGAAAACCTGAAACTAGATTTTAAAATCTTCTCAAAATGAGGATATAATCTATGGATGGAGAGATTTAATATGTTTTCTGAAAATTTCATCCGGAACATTAAAAGGCTCACATAAGAGTCAAGGTGTAAATTTTTGAAGCACAGATCACTTCTATAAATACTCAAATTGAGCTTGAACTAAAGCTCAAATAGGATTTTGGTTAATGAGCTCAAGCTCGAGCAAGCTCTAACTCGGCTTGGCTCGATTCAATCTACAAGCAAGTGCCCAGTTAAGATTGACATAAAGTTTCAACCACAAAAACCTACAGATCTCGTAAAGCCTCCTATGGAGACCAGGTTTAGTGCATATGCACATTCATTTGTATAGGATATGCATGATTTACATGTGAAAATTCATAGAAAATTCGCTATTAACAATGATAACTGTAAGCTATCTACTAATGTGAAAAAGAGTTGAGTGGAATTGAAGTACAAGTGCATTTGAATTTAAAAAGGATTCCTTCAACAATCTTTAGAAAATTAAATGCAAAAACAAAAAGAAATCCTTCTACATCATATCGTGCTTAGAACTTCAATTAAAAAGTACAAATAAAAGCTACGTTTGAATTTAAGATGCCTGGCTTTCTCGTGTGCATAAAATAACTTCACTTTCCACCTGAAGCACCAAAACAAATAAGTGCTAAGAAAATCTTACCATTAACATGATAGGCATTTGAGCGGATAGGTTATTACTTTGAGATGCCAGATAAGTAGCCTGTATATGACGAGAGAAGCAAATTTGAACTATAATCTCTCCTTTCAAATAAAAAACTTGGAGCCATATGTGCAGATGATGCAATAAATGTTCCACTCACCTGAGCAGGGAGCAATATTTCAAGCAGTTTAAATCTCTCAAGTAAATTAATAGAGGACACAGCTGCTCCATGTGCCATCATAAAATTCATTTCAAGCATTAATCTTTCCTAAAATGAACAAACATAACTTCCATGTTATTATAGAAGAAAGGGTTGCTTGCAATTTTGCACCACAGGAATATTATTCATATACCTTGTTAAGAGTGAGTACGGATGAAGACAAATCGTGTATTGCAGTTTCTGTTTCCTTAGAAAATTTTAAACCCAAGCGTGCTGCTATTCTCATGCCACGGAGAATTTTGGCTTCACCAAAAAAAAAAAAAAAAAAAAACCACGCCACACAAAGAAACCAACTTAGTAAATTCGCCTATGAACCCGTAAATTAGAAGAATAAAAGAGAAGCAAAATAAAATGAACTAACCACAATCCTCTTTAAAGGCTAAATGAGGTGGAATTACTGTACGCACCTAAATAAAAAAAAGCAAGTGAGAATGAAAACCACCAATCTCAAGGACAGGATGTAAATTAATATAAATTAATAAAGTGTCAAAATAATCCTCTGACTACTTACATGGGGTCACTATAGTCCCGGAATCTATAAAAATTTCTTTTAATATGAGTTGAAATAGTCCCCCACCCATGGACGACTATTTTAGCACCTACTAAAGGAATCTGGAGACTAAATTGACACTTTTATAGACTCTGAGACTAAAATGGCTCCGTGCAAAGAGTCAGGAGACCTTTTTGCCACTTTTCTCTAATGCAAATTTACCCCATATACAATAATAAGAGGATAACCACCTTGGATGCCCTTAAATCTTTTAAACCACCAACAAAGTCATAGATTTTGAATTTGAATGGGTCAAAGAACAAACTGTTGCCAAAAATTATGATAATCAGGAGTAACTTATCTGAATGAACAAGGGCAATTCTTAGATTAACAATACCACGTCCAGCCCAGGAAAAATGTAAAAATGAATTTGCAAGTGACAGCCAATGGGTAATAAAGTTGATTGTAGCTATCATATACTAACCAATTAATTGTGAAATCCCGCTCCATGCAGTTCTTCCAGCATGCTAAATCTCTGTTATTACAATTACTTGATTTTTGAGGTAAAATAATTTCTTTTTGTTTATCTCCACTTCTAGCAATAGTGTTGAAGCTAGACACCTGGCATGCCATCGATGTAATCAACCAAGTGAAATTATACATTCAAGCGGGGATGAAACTCAGATACAGTAAAGACAAACCTCAATAACATTGCCGGAAATGTAAACCTGGCATATAGGGAATCGACGCCCTATAATAATACATCGACGAAAGTGTTTTTTAATCTGCAAGAAGAACATTTAAATACAAAAAAGCATCCGAATACTTAGTGTAAAACCCAATAAGGCACAGCTGTCAATGAAAGAGAGTAGCAAAACCTGTTTTAGACTAGCATTGGTAATCACATCAAAATCTTTCGGTGTTCTTTTCAGAATTAAATCCCTTACGCACCCTCCAACAAGATATGCTACATAACCTGCCCAAGTAAAAAATTTGAAGGGAAGATAAAGAAAAGATTGATAATAATGTTTGACAAACAAGAAAATACTATTCAAACTAAGGCTCCGTTTGAGAAGACTTCCGCCTTCCATTCAATCACACTAAACACCGCTGCCGGGAATATAGATGTTTTGCGGCCGAGCATTTTCGGAACATCTCCAGACACCAAAATAGAAGGACACAAATATTTCACCATTTCAGAATGCTCCTAAGGAGTCCCGTTCTACAACGGGACCGAAGCTCCTTCAAACGGAGCCTAAGAAAGGGCTCTTGTTTTTATATTTATTGTTTCATATTTAGAGGAAGTAGAAACGATAAGTTGGTGACTCACAAAATCATGTAACAAAATTTTGTATGAATTTTCATATAATTTAAGAGTATATCAACTTTTTTCTTTAATCTGAGATTAAATAAAATAAAAGTTGATAAATCAGGCATTTAGCTGCCTTAGTGTACGGGGTTAAAAGGAGAAAGAAACTGCCAAGGGAAACTTGGCATCTGGCATTTACATGAAGGATATTGTGACATAATATTGGTTTGGTTTACTAACATGCAAAATTAATGATCAATGTCAAGAGTTATTTTTTCATTGCATCTTATTCACCATAGAAACGAGCAAATGTTCAAAGATACAACTAATAGACATACACCACTCACTACATATAAAGAAACAGTGACCAAATTTGAAATTTTTCAATGCTAACACTACCCCTCAAGCAAGAGTTTATCACCAGCTCCGGCTTGTTATATAATCAAGAAAATGGTCGATAAAACTCTCTACTAATAGCTCTTGTAAAAATATCAGACACTTACTTTGAACTGAAAACATAAGTGGCAGTCTATTAGAAATGCCAAATGAAATGGAATCAATTACAATATGATTGATTCTTTCATGCAACAGCAGGTTATTGGAAATAAAGATGGTAGCATGATTTTTTGTAGTACAAATCACAAGTTATTGAAAAGAAAAAAATAAGTCCCTTAAGATTGCATTTATCTATATCATTTCACATGCAGATCATAGTTTTGTATTCAGTCATAAACTAGATTTTACTATAATAGTATGTTTCTTAATTTTTCAAGTGGTCGAATGTCAAACAAAATTTTAAGCCGCATAGATTTATCATAGTGAATATTAGTCCGACCAAATTTGATGTGATCAAAGTTTGTGAGCAAAAATCTTGGAAATCTGCCAAAGAGTTTGATTAGCTTGTTTCCATAACATCGTTGGTGCCAACGAGTGGTCAGCCATCGTTGTGAATCTTAGTAGCTTTAAACGAAGTGTCAACGGACCCACAGAAAAATTCCATCATTGTGAATTGATCAAGAACTACGTATCAAAGTTCCAGAGTTTCACAAATTGGTCAAGCATCAGTAATGGCTTGATCTCTCCTCCCAAAGCACAACACAATTTTCCCAGCTTACTTAGGAAGGGCTTCAAGTTTAAATGGACGGGTGACTAAGAAAAAATTTTGAATTAATGAAGAATTGCTTGGCAACAGCACTGATATTGAATCATATGAAAGTTATTGAAGAATTTCTAGTCTACAGTGATATATCACTTCTGGGGTCCTAGAAGTATTTTAATACAGGACAGTTGAGTAATTGTGTATGCCATCCAATAGTTAAAGCCCATCGAAAATATTATCCCACTCCAAACTTGGAGATTTTGAGTTGGTGAAAATCATTTATTCTCTCAAAATTTGGTGGGTAGAAATCTTCGCTGATCACAAAATTTGGAAGTACCTTCCAACCAAAAAGAAAGTAGATTGAAGTAGTGACATTAGCTCACCAAAGATTAAGTTTCATCCCAAAAGACCCAATATTGTCACCAATGCACTTAGTAGGAAGACCCTCAAAATTTCAGGGAGACGACCCAACAAATTGGAGATCAAATTTAATAGGTTAACCCAAATCATTGGAGCTTAAAGGAGAGAACCTCAGCTCATCAATCGGGTTCACCATATGTTGAAGCGAAGGCTGAACAAATTGAGACTGAAGAAAATTGAGCATGAAAAATGTCCGACCCAAATTTCACCTCAACAGAGAAGGGAAGTCATCCCAAAGATGGATGTTTTCTTCACATATAACAAGGGGCATCCTCCATGAAGCACATCCTTCCAAGAACTCCACCCATCATGAAGCTGACAAGATGTACTAGAATTTGCAATCAATTTTGGTGGGATAGATTGAAGAAAGGTCGTATAAAATATGTGACCAAGTACTTAACTTAATAATTATTGATGATAGAGCATCAAATATTTGTCGGATGACTAAAACTCTACCTATTCTTACTTGAAAAGTGAAAATACATTATTTTTTATTTTATAACCAGACTGTCAAAGAATAACACAAGATTAAGATATGATATGGATTATTGTAGACACTCTTTAGCTCACTTCAACATATTTGACAACCACAATTCATGAATTGAATCACTAAGGTTTGCGTGAGTTCATTGTTCACCTTTATGATACCTCAAAGAAAATTGTCTCAAATCAAGATGATGATTTAATTCATGGTTATGGAAGCATGTATAACAAGTAGTGTGAACCTAACTAGCACCACTTTCCACCCACAAAGTAATGAACAAACCTAGAGGACTACGAACTTTGAAAGATGTTCTCAAATTGTGAGGTTCAGACTTTGGAGAAAGCTCATACAAAGATTTACCATTGGTCAGATTATGCTGCAACAATAACTACCAAATCAACATTGGCATGACCTTGTAGGAAGCATTGTAGAAAAGAAGTTTATCGTCCTTGTGATGGATTGATCTAGATAAATGTGAAGCTTTCAGAGAAAAGCTAATGGAAGGGAAGAATAATAAAGTATAACAATGTCTAAGAGAATTTTAAATTAGGTCATATGAATCCTATGATACCAAAGACGGAGATGCTAGCTCGCGCAAGAAGATCAAGTCTTTATAAAAGTCAATTCCATAAAAGGTGTTAAGCAATTTAAGTGTATCAATCAATCGACAACCAACTTAAAGTACCACCTCATTTCATTGGAGTATATAATGTATTTCATGCAAAGCCATACATGCTCAAATACTGAAAACTAACTTTGAGGAATTGTATATTTCACCTAATCTTAGTAATAAGTCAAGCCCATTTGGATTTTAGCCTGACAATAGCGATGAATTTGTAACAGAATTATTCTGATGATCAAAATATCATGGAACCAACAATGAAGCTACTTAGGAGATATAAGAAAATTTAATACTTTCATTTATTTAAGATTTCAAAAATTAAGTGCGAATTTTTCTTTTAAGAAAAGGGGTTATCACAGCCTAAGCTTTAAATAAATATATTTGAAATTATGCTCTTTAGGATGATTGATTTCATCTGATTAAATCTAATTGGCTAGCATCTCCAGAGGCTATCCAAAAGATTTGGCTAGTTTGTTAAACATTTAAGGAACCAATTAGTGGTTAGCCTCGGGCCGAGTAGATTTCATATAATTTTGAGTAGCTCTTGGCAATGTGTCATTCAATCAATAAGGCTTTTAGATTGATTCCTTTCCAATCGAATTGACAAATCCTTTTGAAATGATCTGCTTAGTAGATTTTGACTTCTCATATGAAATCCTGTAAGAAGAATAAATTTGAATTCTTATATATTGA
The DNA here is from genome assembly GCA_003013225.1 of Phalaenopsis aphrodite. Lineage (NCBI taxonomy): Eukaryota > Viridiplantae > Streptophyta > Magnoliopsida > Asparagales > Orchidaceae > Phalaenopsis > Phalaenopsis aphrodite. Next base: position 3,998,937 of record NEWO01000001.1, read on the forward strand.
GGTATTTTTTGGTGTAAATGTTGGAATTATAAAAATTTCATAGTTAAGCGTGCACATACAAGGGCACGCTCAGGATAAGTAACCTCTTGGGAAGTTACAACGATGGGACAAAACCGTGAGGTTATTAGGTAAAAGCAGGTTATATCTTGATGGATGGGAATTTGAGTTGTTACAAATGATACAAAGCATTACACTTGCTTGAAAATGAGAACTAAGTGCAATGCATAAATAAATTTTACACCATGGGAGTCAGCTCTTGAACCCTATATGGGACAAAGTGTGACATGATGGGAGTCATATCTTGACTCTGCAGAGCCACTTCTTGAATCCTTTCAATCTGGTGTGATTTTGGGTTACGAATATTGATAAGGACGTCATTTGCTTGAGTGGAGGAGATTGTAAAATCCCTTAAATATTGTGAAGCCAAACTCTTAAATAATGAGGTGTCTTTGGTGTAATTGTTAGAATTTCATTAGAAACTCTAAAATTAGTATGCTCTTATGGGAGCATTCTTGGGATGGGTAACCTCCTAGGAAGTTATACCAATAGAGCAAAACCATGAAACAATTGGCCAAAGTAAGCAATATGTCAATGGATAACAGTTCAGGCTACTACAAACGGTATCAAAGCATACACCAACTTGAAGATAGGAACTAAATGTCATACATAACAAAGTGTTATGCTATAAGTGCCACCTTTTAAACCTAGTATTACATGGTGGGAGACAACACTTGGATTTCTAGAAGCTATCTCTAGAGTACTATATGCTTGATACATGATTTTTAGATTAAGAAAACTGACAAAACGTTAGCTACCTAAGTTGGGGGGATTGTGAAACCCTTGAAGAAGAATAAAACTAAACTCTTAAATATCAAGATGCCTTTTAGTGGAATTATTGGATTTTTTTCAAAAACTCCAAATTAAAGCATGCTAGTACAAGAGCATTCTCGGGATGGGTCCCCCTGGGAAGTTATGCTAATGGGACTAAACTGTGAGGTATTAGGTCAAAGCAGACGATATCTTTATGGATGGAAGTTCAAGTTGTTACATCTCATACTGGAATCAAAGCAGATCTTCATTAAATCAAGCTGACCAATAATATAAGCCAAGCACTATTTTAAACTCAAGGATGTTAAGTGAATCATAAATACGTAAAAGGTAATAGTAAGAGTAAAGGGAGCCAGGATAATAAAATAATAATTAATTAAGATTACAACTTCCCCCAAGAATGACGATGAACATTTATGTGAAATATTAATGCCATCTCCTTGAAATATATAAGGGCAAGAAATCTAATATACAATATCATTGTCAAAACAAGAAATACAAAGTTGAGATTGCATAAACTCCACATCAGTATCAATGCATAATTTTTTATTAAAATATAAAAACAAACTTATTTCTAAACAAAATATATAAAATACACTAAGAACTTATGATAGATATTGAAAAAGTAAAACTAAGTGATCCTCAAATAATCATCAATGAAAGTGACAATATTATAAAATTTTAAAGCTAGAATAAAGATCCTAAATATTTAAGTAGATTGACTCAAAAGGAAGATTACAATAACTACTAGTAAAAGAAAATAATACAAATTGTTTAACTAGCTCTTGTGTATCAAACTTGAAAAGAGATGAGAAAATATGAAGAAAATCTTGAAGTCCATTGGGAGCGTGGCCCAACTGAAAAGTGTTCGTGGAAAATACATTGTTGTAATAGACTATAACCGTTAAGTATTAGATTTTGCTATCTTTAACACTTCTACCAATTATCTTCCTCAAGTTGAGACTTCGAAAAATACAATACAAGGAATAAAAGTAATGGAACAAATATAAGTTTGGCATTGTATAAAATTGGCAAAAAATTCGAAGAACAATGTGAACAACTAAAAAGATAGATATTTGAAAGAAAGTAAAATGCCAAACAAAAAATAGAAGCAAGGTAGCCATTGGCAATAATGACAGAATTTGAGAAAATAAGTGAAGAGTGGATAGTTGACAATAACCAATCACATGGAAGCAAGGACATGAATCTAACACCCAATACTTAATAAAAAAAAGATGCACCAAATTCAAGGGAAGAGATAGCTTGAGAGGTTGAAAAAATTATTTGTGATTATTGAAGCAACTGAACAAAACCTTTCTCAGAAATAATGAAATATCTAAAAGAGGAATCATTAAGGTGATGAAACTTGAAATAGAAATTGATTAGAGCCACAATCATAAAAATTTATTTATACCTTCGAATTTGATTGTGACATCGATGATGGAAGAGGATTGGATTCATCAAGATAAGGTTGAGAGGTTATGCACCGAGTGAGAGGAAGAACCAAAGAATCCTAAGAGCCGACTAAAATTACTAAGAATAAGTACCCAGTAATGCAGAAAGAGGTTGTATCCCAGGACAATGGGTGGCCAACAGCATGTGTCGGTAGGGTGGCAACAACAAAGTGACAATTTGAAGCAAGGCATAACTATGGAAGTGGGATTGATAGTAAGCAACATCAGCAGCAAGCAAGAATCAAGCTATGTGCATTATAATCATGTGGGATTGTGGGCATGGATTGAGTAGGAATACGTTAGGTAAGAGGGAGAGAGCATGAATCAAGCACATGGGAGGCCAATCGTTGGGGTGTGATATAAGCCTTGGTGGAGGAGAGAGGGTGGGAAGAGACTAGGGTTAGGACTAACCTCACTTAGATAATATGTAAAAGGTAAAAGTTCTTTTTTTGCTTTGTTGTTCTAGTTTATTCAATAGAAAACCACTTTATCATAAAAATTGAAGACCAAATACAATGTTTTAAGGTAAAACTATATAAACATGCACCACTTAATAAAATTATAGTACTTTCACTAAATTGATAATTTTCTACAATAACAATCAACAATATGATAATGTATCTATACAATTACAAACAGTTTGGCCATGTATTTGCAGTTTCTTGTGTATACAAAGAGGCATCTTAAAAGAAAAAAACATTTTCATTCTTATTCTTGTTTAACTTTTTCTTTCATCTATAGAAGCCTTAGCATGTAGGCTATTTGATATATCTACTATTTTAAAGTGGTTCAATACACATAGATTGATAGCATTGGTTGAATACAGCTCTTAATAAAGATAAAGACTGTAGAAATACATTGTTTGGGTATTATTTCTTTAATTGTGATATAATTTAAAGCTATGATATATTATTAGTGGCCAAATCAATGCTAATGATTATGACCTGCATATAGCTACAAGTAGTTGAAGTATAAAGTATGCCACGTATAATTTGACAACATTTGAACGTCACATTTTAATTATAACTGGGACAACACTTATGATGACACTGATGGAAACAATCAATCATAAAGGGAATAATGCTATTGATGATGTTGCCATTGACATTACTGCAAGGATGATAAAAATGCTGATGATTATGCTGAGCTCGAAAACAAGGAAAATATAAACATTATTGTAGGTTTCAGACTACAAAAATTTTATGTAGCTAAAACGAAAGCATCATAATTACTGCAAAATATATCCCAAAAACTTAAAAAGTAATATAATATCAAAAGAAAGCTCTTCGCAGGAACAGGAACGAGTGACCTCAAGCTTAATAGTGTTAAAAAATGAGAAGGAGAAATGCACCATTTGTTTGAAGAGTTTTTAGAACCACCGTTATAGAAGGTAATATTGATTCCTTTTTAATCCCAAAAGTCCTTGAGTCCACGGTCTTCCAAGCTGAGGAATAAAATTATCATTGGTTATTAGATATCGTGTGATGGCTTCCGTGGTAGAGAAAGCAAATCTTCAGTAGTACCAAAAATATACCGTAATAGTTAACTGAGTAGATGAAGAAGACATTGATAAAACCTAACTTAATATAGTATAGTTTATTACTGCATATCAGTTACAGAAGTTCATTTCAAAGTAATGTTCTTAACAGTTCAAAGTAATGTTCTTCCAACCATTTTTTTCATCGTCTACCTTTCTCATCAAAATAACTATGGTTTGACATAATAAAAGCGCGAACGTGAAGTGATAAAAGTCAGTGGGAGATCCCTATTCCGATCGCTAAAGAAAATTACTATGCAGGTTGAAAAAGAGAGCGTTAAACGGAACGAAGGTTAGAAGCACCTTTATCCGAAGGAGTCATAACCATAGCTTCGACTTGGTTGATCTCCATCACCGTCTCGGAAGTATGTTTCCACCTCTAAAAGTAGAACAAAGCAGGAACTGTTTCATGAATTTCCTAGCTTGAAGAAATAGAAGGTACGAGAATCACAACCTGTTGGTTAGAAATTAGGGTTTTCAGGCGGTTGAAAAGGTAAGAACCCGGGCGAATTCCGTTGATTCTAGGGCAGATCGCCATTTTTAAAATGTGTTGAGGACTGGGGTATCATTTTCTTCGTCGTTGCTGCCGATTTTCCAAGCGAGCAATAGAAAAAAACGGCCTAAAAAAAACGTGGAGTGGTTCGGCTGGGTAGCATGGTGCTCTCATTACAAACTTGTAAGTAGGGTTCCTGCGAGGAGAGATTATTGCGTGCGGACACCGCATGCATCTCTGCATGTGGTGTTCGATCCTGGCTGTAGATCACGGTGATCTACGGTCAGGATTATTTCTATTTTTTAAAAAAAAAAATTAAAAATTTTAGGTGGGGCCCACCGAAATACATCAGGACCGTAAATCATGTGATTTACGGTCCGGATCGGCGTCCGCACGCAAGCTACGTGCGGATGCCGATCCGCATGGAATAATTTTTCTCCTGCGAGGCCCGGTCGAGTCTTGATGTGGTAGGAAATATTAGGTATCATATTAGGATTGATATTGAGGTGATACGTGAGATTTATTTTAATATTAACTTAAATATTACTCTAATCTTATCAATTTGCATCTAATATTTTTTCCTAGATAGGAAACATTCTAACGTGCATTCTTAATTTTCTTTTATATATATATATATATATATATATATATATATATAAATTGAATAGATTAAATATTCATATGAATATTGTATGCTATAAATATGTTAGCACAAATTTCGAGAAAATCAGACGAATGATAATAGAGGAGCAAAAGTGAGGTGTCAGACAACGGAACAAATAATTCAACAATAAATAGTCAACTGGCTTTATTGCTTAGTCGACCGATGGAATTTTTTCAGTGGAATTTGTTGATGGATGAAGTTACCGATCAAAAGACCGCTAGCAAAAGTTCTCACACCCTGGTCAAACAAGTCGATGCAGAGAAGAAGATGTAATCGAACACACAGCTAATCGATTTCAAGGTTTTGGACGATCGACCATATGTAATCTTTATTTTTATTATCATGCAATTTGAGTTCAATCAATCAGACCGTTATGGAAATTGCTTTCCTTAGATGTACTTGTATCCCTGAATTGCTATAAATCAGAGGTCATGACATTAATGAATAAACCTTTTGGGGTCTTCACTCTGGGAGATTCTCACATTTATAGATTCTCCTACATTCCTTGGCTCTGTCTCTCTCCCTTCTTCTCTTGGCTCTAACTCTCGGAACATATTCCACAAGAAAATAATATAGAATTCAACAAGTACATAATTTTTTATATAAAATTTAAATTTTAATTTATACTTGATATTTCATATAAATTCAATAAATAAGTTAAAAATTCAAATGAGTATTTGACTTGTTGTATAAATACTAGAATTATTAAGAAATGATTTTATAAATTCAATTAAATAGACAATTGAATAAATTTTAAATTAACATCTAATTAGTTTTTCATGTAGAATTTTTTTTTTCAATCAAATAGCTAAAATAAATATTATTAAACTAGCTTTTTTTATTATTTACGTACATAGCACTCAAAACATGTCTCACTTCTAAGCTATAGAATTTATAATTTCTGCAACTGAATTCCAATAAATACCACAAGCCAAGCCCTCTCCTAAGGCACTCTTCTTCTATGTTTGTTGGTTTTGTTGAGAAAGTGGAGCCATGTCCACTGCGATTTAGGCAAGTTATTAAACCGAAAATTAAGTTTAATAACTTTCTTAATCTCTATTGCACGTCCGATCTCCCGCTTATTTCCTTCTCCGCTGAACCGCGTAACAGCGTGAAGCTCAGCGTTTCTCTTCCTCTCCGCGCTCCCGCGTCGCCTGTATTGGAATCGCTCCTGCAGAATTGCTAAATAAGGATTATGGTTGTCTTGAGTGGGCTTACTAGCTTGGCTATAAATTGGAAAACGCAAAGCCCAGCTGAATCACTCCAATTAATCCAATCTCCTTCCTCTGTCAGGTGGCTTATAGGTGGCTTACGTAATTCTTCTTCCCTTGGTTGTAGCTCTTTTAGTAGAGAGAGAGGAGGAGAGAGAAAAAAAGTTGGAGTTTTTCTGTAAACATCGAGACGCTCGATGGTGTAATTTACTCAAAGTAATAAATTTCTCTGCAACTTCGTGGACATAGGCAATTTATCTAACCATTAAATCTTGTGTCGTCTTTTTTGGTGTAATTTTTCTCGTCCCAAATTCTTTTTCATTGATCGTCATTTTTCACAACAATTGGTATCAGAGCCCCGGTTTGAATCTGAGGAAGAACGATTGTCGGTGACGAAGTGAATGTTTCAGGGATCAAGAAGTTCGACGACACGGATTTTGGTTGCCGGAGGATGCAGATGGAGAACCATCTCTATGGGAAGAAACTTCATCTTCTGTTACTGGGAAAGCGACCAGAGAATATGGAAAAGGCTGAATGGAATTTGTTGGATCCACGAGTTTTGGGGGTTATTTTACTAACTCTATCGAGATCTATTGTCCACAACGTCAACAAGGAGAGGACAAATGCAGATCTCATGGCGGTTTTATCAGGTATGTATGAAAGTCATCGGCGAATAATAATGTGCATCTGATAAAAAAGTTATTTAACTTAAAGATGACAGAATGTGTGTCTGTCGTTTAACACATAAATGATTTCGATACCATCACAAATCAAATTTTGTTTATCGAAATTGATTTTGACGATGAGATACGTGCGCTGGTATTGTTGGCTTCATTGTCGAATAGCTGGGAAGCTATGAGAATGACAGTTAGCAACTCTACAGGTAAAACTAAGCTAAAATATGATGATATTCGTGACTTGTTTTTGGCCAAAGAGGTGCGCAGGAAGGATTCTAGCGAGGCCTCGTGTTTGAATTCAGCACTGAATGTTGATTTTAGAGAGAGATCACAGGACATAAATTCAAACAGAGGAATATCAAAATCAAGGCACATAGGCAAGAGCAAGTCAAAACCTGGTCAGCAAGCAACCTCTCTAGAATTGTGGAAAAACTAGTAACATAAAGAAGAATTGCAAAAATCCTAAGAAAATGAAGAACGTCGGTGCTAATGTGGTGACTAAAGAAGTGCAGCATGCACTATTGCTTGCAATTCATAGCTCCGTTGGCGATTGGATACTGGACTCGGGGGCTTCTTTTTACACATCTTCTCGCAGAGAGTTGATGCAAAACTATGTTGCAGGTGACTTTATGAAGGTGTACCTGCCTGATGGAGTTGTTTTGAACGTGATGGGGATGTGAGATGTTGAAATTACACTCCCTAACAAAAATAAATAGATCATGCAAAAGGTTAGACACATTTTTGAACTGAAAAAGAACCTCATATATGTTTGGCAGTTTGATGAGGGTGGTCATTTAGTAGTGTTCTCTGATAACACCTGTAAGGTTACCAAAGAAGCACTGGTACTAGCTCGGGGTAAGAAAATTGGTACGCTATATATGACTACTGGTTTAATTAACAATATTAATATCACAGTTGCAGAGAACAAAACAGACATGTGACATTACAAACTTGGACACATAAGTCAGAGAGGAATGAAAAAGCTTCAGTCTAGAGGCAAACTACCAGAACTGAAGTCAATTGACATCGGGATGTGTGAAAAATGCATTATGGGGAAGCAGAAGAAGGTCAATTTCCTGAAAAGTGGCAATGTGCCAAAGGCACGAAAACTAGAACTTCTTCACACTGATATGTAGGGGTCTTCCCCAGTGACATCTCTTGGAGGCTCACGCTATTACTTCACATTCATAGATGACCACAACATAAAAATATGCGTTTAATTTTTGAAGCATAAATCTGATGTATTTACTTTTTTCAAAACTTGGAAGGTCATGGTTGAGATAGAAACAAAGCTAAAACTGAAATGTTTGAGGTCTAAAAATGGTTGTGAGTACATTGATGGTGGGTTCAAGGAGTATTGTGCAGCTCAGGGTATCAGAATGGAGAATATCATTTCTGGAACACCATAACAAAATGGAGTTGTAGAACGTATGAACAGAACCATCAATGAGCGTGTCAGAAGGATTAGATTGCACGTCGGACTACCACCAACTTTTTAGGCAGATGATGTCAGCACTGCAGTTTACTTGATCGACAGAGGACCATTCGTCCCATCAGACTGTAAATTACCTGAGGAGGTCTGGAGCTGGAAAGAGGTCAAATTTTCTTATCTTAAGACATTTGGTCGTCTTTCTTATGTTTTAATCAATTATGATGCACGTAATAAGCTTGAGGCTGAGTCAAAGAAATTTTATTTCATTGGCTATGGAGACGAAGCATTCAACTATCATTTCTGGGATGATCAGGATCGGAAGATTATCAGAAGCAGAAATGTGACCTTTAATGAGAATATGATGTACAAGGACACGACTAATACAAATTCTTGATTAGCTCCTTAAGAATCAAAGTTTGTGAGATTTGACGATCTACCAAAGGTCACAGTACAAAGCGAAAATGGGAACGACGAAGAGAATGGGTCTGATGCACCCATTCCTATTATTCTGCAGTCGGGTTCAGAGTCATTCACTACTCCAACCGTCGTTCGTAGGTCAGTCAGGAGTAGGCATTCGCCGCAGTATTACTCATCAACTTCAAACTACATCTTGCTGACACATAGTTGGGAACCACAAAGCTATGAAGAAACCTTAGCAGATGAAAATTCTAACAAGTTGGAGCTGGCCATGAAGGAGGAGATGGATTCCCTACTAGAAAATCAGATATTAGAGTTGACAGAACTTCTACTAGGGAAGAAGACGTTGCACAACAAGTGGGTGTACCTAGTGAAGACTGAGTTTGATGACAGTAAAATGTACAAGGCCATACTTGCTGTAAAGAGCTTTCAACAGAAGTAGGGCATTGACTATTCTGAGATCTTTTCTCCTGTGATGAAGCTCACAACCATTAGGATGGTACTGGCTATGGTTGCTACTGAATATTTATTTTTGGAGCAATTAGATGTAAAGACAACCTTTCTTCTTGGAGACCTTGAAGAAAACATCTACATGTGTTAAAAGGGTTCGTAGTACCAAGAAAGGAAGATTTAATTTGCAAACTAAACAAGAGTTTGTATGGTCTAAAATAAGCTCCTAAACAATGGTACAAGAAGTTTGATAAATTCATGCTGAATGCAGGGTACAAAAGATGCCAGGCAGATCATCGTTGCTATGTTAGGTATTTTGACAATTCCTATATCATCATGGTGTTGTATATGGATGATATGCTTATTGCAGGGGCCAGCATTGATGAGATCAATAATCTGAAGAAGCAAATGTCAGAGCACTTTGCAATGAAGAATTTGGGAGCGAAGAAGCAAATCCTTTGACATGAGGATAGCTCGAGACTAACTCAGAGGCACGTTGAGACTTTCATAGGCTGAATGTGTGAAAAAGGTGCTTAGTAGGTTTAATATAAACAAAGCCAAACCAGTTGACACACATTTGGGCAGTCACTTTAGACTCAACAAAAATTAGTCACCCAAGTCAGAGGAGGAATAAGACTACGTGAGTAAGGTTCTTTACGCTTCAGCTATTGGTTCACTTCTGTATATTATGGTATGCATCAGACCAGATATTGCTCATACAGTGTGAGTTGTGAATAAATGCATAAGTAATACAGGGAAGGAACATTGGGAAGCTATGAAGTAGATACTGAGGTACTTAAGAGGCTCTTCAGAGACTTGCTTGTGTTTCTCATGAAAGAGCCTAGAGGTACGGGGCTATGTTGATGCAGATTTAGCTGGAGACATTGACAGTAGGAAGACTACTATAGGTTATGTTTATACTCTTGGGGACACTACAGTGTCATGGGGCTCAAATCTACAAAAGACAGTTTCTCTGTTTGCTACAGAAGCTGAGTATGTTGCAGTGTCAAATGCTGCAAAGGAGATGATATGGTTGCAGAGCTTCCTGGAAGAATTAGGTAAGAAGGCTCAGAAAGACACTCTTCACAGTGATAATTAGAGTGTCATATTCCTTGCCATGAAATCCAGCTTTTCAATCTAGGACCAAGCACATCAATATCAGGTATCACTTCATTCGATCATTGTTAGATGACGGACAACTACTACTTAAAAAAATTTGTGGAAGTAAGAACCCTGCTGATATGTTGACTAAGGGGGTTATCTTTGAGAAACTGAAGTTGTGCTCAAATTCACTTGGTCTTCTAGCGTGAAGACATGAGATTTGAGTTGTAGAGGTGAATGATATCACGTTTGAAGAAGAAGGGGTGATGCAGCCAACAGGTAGTACAGTCAGTGTCTCAGTCTCTGAGTAGGAGAATTGTTGAGAAAGTGGATTCATGTCCACTGCGACTTAGGTAGGTTATTAAACCAAAAATTAAGTTTAATAATTTCCTTAATCCCTGTTGCACGCCATATCTCCCGCTTATTTCCTTCTTCGTTGAACCGCGTAACTGCGTAACCGCGTGAAGCTTCGCATTTCTCCTCCTTTTCACGTTCCCACGCCGCCTGTATTGGAATCAAGCCTGCAGAATTACTAAATAAGAATTATGGTTGCCTTAAGTGGGCTTACTAGCTTGATTATAAATTGGAAAACGCAAAGCCCTGGTGAATCACTCCAATCCAATCTCCTTCCTCTGCTAGGTGGCTTACGAAATTCTTCTTCCCTTGGTTGTAGCTCTTTTAGAAGAGAAAAAGGAGAAAGAGAGAGAGATATAGAGAGAGGAGGAGAGAGAGAAAAGTTAGAGTTTTTCTGTAAACGTCAAGACGCTCGACGGTGTAATTTTCTCGAAGTAATAAAATCCTCTGCAACTTCTTTGACGTAAGCAATTTGCCAAACCACGTAAATCTTGTGTCGTCTTTTCTGGTGTAATTTTTCTCGTCCCAATTTCTTTTCATTTTTCATCATCATTTTTCACAACAGGTGTTCCCCATGTTTGTCACCTTCTCATGCTTGCTTGTCATTTATAATCAGATTTTTGTCAATTATCTCAGGTAGGAGTGCGACAGAAGGAGGAGAAAGATGGGAGTTTGGAGGCCTTGTACATCATAATCCTTTCGTTACCTTTGTCGAGTGTTGCAAGTAGGAGTGGGACAGAATGAGGAGAAATATGGGAGTTCAAGATGTTTGTATGCCACAATCTCATTGCTGCATTTGTCAATTGCTTCGAGTGGGAGCAGGGTGGAAAGAGGAGAAAGTTAGGAGTTTGGATGTCTCTGTACGTTATGATCCCATCACTACCTTCTCCAATTGTTTTGAGTAGGAGCAACACAGAAGGAGAAGAAACATGGTAGCTCAGTGGTCTTTGTGTGTCAGGCTTTCGCTAAATATTTCAAGTAGGAGCATGGTGGAAGGAGGAGAAAGATGGAGTTTAGAAGTCTTTGTACATCCCATAGTCAAATAGTGGTTTTCGAAGCGATGAGATGTGGCGGTCGCTGGTGTTTTCGAATTCGACTAACTTTAGCAACAGAGTCGCTTAAAATGTAAATTCGAAAGTGTGAGATATGCAATGTTAAAGGTTTCAATTAGAGACAAAATAGAGTGTTTGTGTAAGTATTTAAAGTGTGTATGATTTGTGATGTCTTTATTATAAGTGTGGGAAAAATGAATCCAAGTGGAGTAACATTATAAAATGAATAATCGCGGTAGAGCAAAATAAGATTTTTTACGAGTTTGAATATTCTTTATTTGTGTACACTTTCATTTTGAATTTTAATGAAATTTGTTTGGTTTTACTTCGACATGTTTAGAAACTAAGAGATTTATGTTTCTTTGATTTGGTAGTGTGGTAATTCGTATTTAGTCGATGAAACTTTTTCAAGGCTATTTGGTATTTAATTATATGTTGTCGTGTTAACTTTTCAAATTTAAGATACTTTCAAGTTGACAACTTGAAAAACTCTTGTGCTCTAGGACTATAGGCCATAGACTAAAATAACAAGTAAGTTGACACTTAATTATTTAGTGAAATATGAATGTTGTCATTAGGGGATCATAATCACACAGGAGAATGAGGATTCATATGAGACTTTGTAGAATTAAACTAAACTTAATTATAATATGAGACTCAAACTCTTTATATGTAAATAAAAAGAGTAAGAAATAAGTTGTCTTTATTGTTAATATTAAGTAGGAAGATTCATCGAGAGAATATTGACTATTTATATTATCAAATTCAAATAGGCATGATTTTCATATTAGAGAACATGACCTGATCATATTTTAATTTTGTAAAGTTAGGATTTAGACCTTTTAAAACTTTTGTTATTTCGAACTTGACTTATGATTAGTAAAATAGAAATTTGACTAATTTGATAATGAGTAAAGTTTCTCGTGTGATCGATACTAAGACTCTAAATCCATGTACTGCATAATATACATGTATACTTGTATGATACCCCGTGTTTCATAGCATTTTGGAGGGATCAATGACTTTAGAGTAAGCTTCAATACATAAAAGAATATCATTTGCATACAACAAATGAGAAAGCTGGGGCCCGTTTTTAATGATATTGACACTAATGTCTGGAGTGTAATTCAGAATCATAGGAAGAAGTAATCACTTGATCAAATATTTTACACCATTGATGTGATGCATGTTTTAAATCATAAACATTTTTTTGTTGCATCATATACATTATTTCTTCAATGTCACCATTAAGGAATGTAGTTTTTACATACATTTGATATAACTCTAAACCAAAATTTGCTACCAGTACCATAATGATTCTAATGATTTCAGAGAATTTTGAAAGAAGATCTCTTTATATTCATTACCTTCATTTTGTGTGAAACTTTTAACGATAAGATGCATTTTATATTTTTTCAATATTGCCTTTTAAATCCCATTTTAATTTTAAAATTTGCGTACAAACATATGATTTTATATATTTAGACAAATTGATGATTTCTTAAACATCGTTAGATTTCATTGATTTTATCTTATCTTTAAGGGCTTCTATCGAGTATTTTATTTAACTTGTTTAAAAGAGATTAGATCACTTTTTCATACAATCTCAAGCACATGCTTGTGAAGATATGCAGCATATTCTTTTGAAATTGCTATTCTTCTCTTCCTAGTTGATCTTCTTAGACTGGGATGTAAATAAACTAAGAACCAATCACGTAGGCTGGAGACAATGTCTCTATTTATACTTAGGTGCATAT
>NEWO01000001.1:4021898-4094748 GCA_003013225.1 Phalaenopsis aphrodite
AACCACCCAAATCTTATCTATTGATATATCGAACGCTTAAAATCTACCTTTTACATTTATTTATACCACACAATTCTTTTAAACTTCTAAAATGTGAAATACATCTTTTCATGCATAGGCTAAGTGATATATATGTGCAAAAATTAAAGTTTTGATGTTAGATATGTAAATACTTAAGAATTGAGTGGTATATACATATAAAATAGTGAATGTTTAGAACATTGGCTTGATCTCCTATAATACCTTAAAAATTAGTCTATGCCTGCGTGGCCTTATGTAGCTAGAGAGAAAGAAAATGTGACACCCAAAAATAGGACTATGACGATTGGGGCTACAATGTAGAATAATTTTTAGTTGAGGAGAGAAAATGACAAGTAAATGTGGAGATTGAAAATGTATGTTAGATATAGACAACTTAGCGGTCAAGAAAGGGAGAAAATTTTACGTCCAGACAATACACATCCAAATAGCTAATTGTCGGGCACCACGTCGCCATACACGTCGGTGTTGGGCAATGTGGCGCCCGACGATTGGCTGTCCGGACGTCCGCATGTTCGGACGTAATATTTTTTCTGAATAAGGAGTTCGACATATTCAAGAAGAGAGGAGAATGACTAAATATCAATGATACTAAGATTTTATGATGTTTGACTTTATAGTCTACATCCATGATAAAATAAAGAAACCGATGAATAATCCACTGTAAAAAGTGAAACAACACATAATGTTTAAAAAAATTAGTCTTACCTTGTCAATTATGGCGTAGTAATACTAAGAAGGGGAATATAAAGAGAAGAATAATATGAATTATAATCCTCTATTCTCCATCTTCAAAGCTCTGGGCTATATATATATTTAATGAGATTGATATTTTATTGATACTATAAGGAATAATTGTAAAATTTTAAAAAATATTGTAATCCATTTTGCCCTTTAGCATCAAATGATCATGAATAGATGTTGTATGTTACCTCTTTGTGGAGCCAAAATAAGTGTGAATGGCCAAACTATTAATAGACAATGTTGTGATAGAAGCTTGGTGTTGGTGGTTGGTTTATACTTATAGAGCTAAGGATGTTGAGAACCGATTTGGAGAGTTCATGATGGCTGGTGGGTTGGAGGTGAAAACTAACAAAATCAATGTGGTGAACATAATAGAAGAATGAAGAAAAATAAACAGAAGAAATCACATGTTAGACCTTTCAACTTGGGAGTTGACAAACCTAAGACACTTAAACAAATAACATATGAATGATTCTGTGGTCTTCGAAAATTCAATGACTGCTCCCCAGGACAACTCTCTACATTTATTATATTTTTTTGTTTTGAGAGGGCTTTGGAGGGTTAAATTTTTAGAAGGCAGATTGGATTATAGAGAGAAACTAACCAGAGATTTTACCCTCATTTAGCGAGGAATTTTTTGATATGGGGTTTGAAGTTTCCCATAGGCACAAGCTTTTATGGTTAATTACCCCTCCCGATAACGGGAGAACACTTTCGATTTAGGCGAGTCATTAAGAATTGAGTATTCAACATATAATACCAGTAGACTTAAGACTTTATATTGTAAAATTCACCACTTGAAACTTAAAGTGGATGGTGGGGGAATGAAGATAAAATCCAATCAAGATCCCATGGTTCCATTATCCCGGGTCATCGTGGTACCTGATCTATTTAGTCAGATGATGCAGTCGACCCATCCTGGTAGAAGGATTATGTCAGCAGTCATGGGTTGAGTCGTCCAAGATATCCTTGTAAATCTGGGGTGGTTGTTTGCCCAAGGGGATAAATTTAAGTCGAACTT
This sequence comes from Phalaenopsis aphrodite, assembly GCA_003013225.1. Taxonomy (NCBI): domain Eukaryota; kingdom Viridiplantae; phylum Streptophyta; class Magnoliopsida; order Asparagales; family Orchidaceae; genus Phalaenopsis; species Phalaenopsis aphrodite. The sequence goes on from NEWO01000001.1 coordinate 4,023,703, forward strand.
AACTAACAGAGACTTAATGCCAATTAATTGTACACTATGATTTACAACTCAAAGGCTAGAAAGTCATCGGGAAAGATACGAGCTGCGATCGTGACAGTAATATAATGGTGTCTTTGATAACAACCACTCGATCAGAGAGCTCTGGTCATTAACGCTATTTTGTGGTGTCATTTGGTGATAAAACTGCACGGACAAAGGATTCAAACCACATCTTTCCTGACATGCAATTGCTTTGATTGTAAATATAAATATACATTTAATATGACATTAGCTTTTAGTGAGATGAAGTTAGTAAAAAAATTGTCACCCTCGAAAAACCGTTGTGGAGGGTGGATGAAATTTTGCTTCAAGCTTTTAGTGATTGAGTTTTGCTTGAATGTTTGGTTGGTTACTTTAAAAAATCTTAAATTAAAAGATTGACCCATCCGGTTGAAATCTTCAATCAACACGGCTATCATCGGGGTATTGCCCATTTTACATTTAAAAGTGACATTCAATTTTGCCAGTTTAGACATTTAGGATATAATTCCTGTCGACTTTTGTTTTTTATGAGGAGGATCATACTAATTTGGTGATTTTCAATTATAAATTCTCATTCAAGGATTTGAGCATTTATTAGGGTTTACTAGAATCTTCAACTCTAGTCCTTACAAAGAGATGAATCAGATTAGTGGGATGATGTGGTATGATTTGGACATTTATTATGTTTCACTAGACTTGTCAATTCCAATTTTTGTGAGGAGGAGGATTGACTAGTGAGATGATTTAGAATTGTAAATTCTTATATTATGATTTAGACATTTATTAGGGTTCACTGGACTTGTCTACTCCAGTCCTTGCTAGGAGGAAAATCAAACTAGTGGAGTGAAACTTACAACACTATCCTATAAACAAGACGTTCTAATTTGCCCGCATAACATTCTCGAACCTAGTATTGGAGCATTCTATGTTCAAGCACATGCAAGCATTAGAAAAATATTTGTAATTGATTTATTTGTATAAAACATATACAACCCAAGAGTTTCTTACATGATACTCATTCATGTTTTGAGAGAGGACTCTCATTTCAAAATATATCATTCGACTTAGGAAATAACCACAGACTTTATATAAATTTTGAAATTATTCAGAGCTTGAGAATTTGTAGGAGCATTAATTTTTTAGGCTTTAAGGAAAATGATCACCTTCTGTTCGATAGTAAGCATGTTGGGAATCCGGTTGTGGTGACTTTCAAGCTTTAAGAAAACTCAATGTTTGAATTATGCTTCACCCCTTGGAGCCTAAGTCCAAATAGCTCAAATTCAAAATATTATAGATTTACGAGCTAAAATTTTAAAATTCAAATCTTATTTTTTATAGAAGTCGTCACTTTGTTGATTGTGGTATACTTCCCTTTTCAGAATAAATCTCTATTCCAGGTCATATGAATGACCGGGAGAAGAAAGAAACCAGAAAAGACAAACATATGAGAAAGAAGACAAACAGAGAAAAAATGTGGAGAGCCTACGTGCGATAAATATTGTAAGGATAGATAAAGCATATCCGCCCAAACAAGATCGGGAGAAGGCACCTTAAATCAGCATCCACGAAAGAATACTTACGTAGATTACCCACAAACAAAGATTTAGGTGCACGTGCCTGTTCTGGGGTCAAGAGAACTCCCAAAAGGATGTATCTCAATTGGTTAATTACATCTTTTGTTTTTTAATTGTGCTCTTTATAATATATCTCAACATTTTATTGTAGGTATACTATTATAAAAACCCAAATTCCATTTTTTTTCCTTTTTGGTGGTACCCTGATTCATGACTTTTTATACAACGTATGAATTTGCATTCTTGAAATGGTTTTATGAGGAAATTTGAGAAACCTTTATGATCATCTAGAATGCTTGATAAAGACTATGTATGAATTGATTTATTTGCAATTTTGCTATAATAAATCAAAGGCTACCACAACAAAAGACAATGGAGCAGTTGGATGCAACCCCTTGTCGGGATCCCGCCCCCCGAAAATCCTTTGAATCAATCTTCTCCAGGTTTGGATTGCGCTCTATCCCATTCTGCCTGATGCAGCTCTTTCCAAACCTAATATCGTGAAACCAATAAATTAAAAATGACCAAAAGAAAACCTAATAATTTTTAAGACTCGTCATTTTGTGGGCTTGTTAGCTCAGCTAGTCAATATCCAAATAGATTATATCTAGGAGCATATAGTTTTGAAATATTAAAATTGTAAAATCAAATTCAATAAGTAGAACTTTGTTTCATGCAATTTTTTACATTATTATGCATAATAAAAGAATTCTACAACATAAATATATAGAAATATAATTGAAATACAAAGCTAGAACTGAAAAACTTAAATTATTAGGATCCTAATACAATCGACAAGGATAATATCCCACACAATAAGACAATAAGAGACACACACACACACACACACACACACACACACACACACACACACACACACACACACACACACACAAGATTCCAAGTTTATTTGAAGTTCAACAAATAGCACCTAGTACCTAGTAGATTTTTTTTTCTCAAAATTTATACACTATATAAACTTTCAATTGATTACAAATAAACCCATAAGGGTATTAAATTAAGGGAAACTTTAACATATTCACCACACAATTGTTAGGGATTTACATATGTTGATACCTATGTTTATGATATTTTGGTGCTATAAACCTATGCATTAGAAGGTGTATTTGACTTTTAAAAATTTGTAAAGTAATATTTTTTAATGTGATGTTAAAAAACCAAGTAGTTAGGAATTACAATATTAAAGTTTTGGTCTTAGATATGCAAATATATAAGAATTGTGTAGATATCCCCTTAAATTAATTGGTTGCCAAACTAGATGTAATCACCTAACCAAATTTCTCTCATATTATTGATTATTCAAAAATAAAAATAATTAAAGTTAACCTTGACATAATCTATCATATCAATTCAGAATTAAAGACCAATAGATCTAATTTCATGTATAAAATAATTAAATTTATATCGAATAACAATATTGCATTGTCGCTGAATGTTGACCTTTAAAAGAGAAGCATAAAACTAAGTTGTGTGGCCAAGATGAGGATGATTAGGTGGATGGGTGGCTTTACATTTAGAGACAAAATGCGAAATGAATATATTCGTGATAGAGTTGGTGGAGCTCCAGTGACAGACAAAATTAGAGAGTCTTCTTAGATGATTTGGTCACATTAAACATCGACCATCTAATGATCCAATTAGAAGAATAGATGTTTTAGATTCGACCTATATTAAGAAAGGCAGAGGTAAATCTAGGATGACTTGGGCATATTGTATAAAAAATGGTCTTAATTTATTAGATTTAAATGAAAATATGACATTAAATATGACACAATGGAAAAAAATGATTCTATGTAGTAGGCCCTACTTTGGATAAAATGATTCATGTAGCTGAACCTATTTTGTGATAAATGTTTTGTTGATGTTGTATGGAGAAAAGAGAGAGAAGGGAAATCATCTACGTGGCTAAAAAAAAAAAAACATATTTAAACATGATACATCTGAATGGCTTAAATCACATCAACTTTCCTTGTTACAATTACATTTATGTCAAAGCAATGATTCTTAATTTACTATTTTTTTCCTTTTTGATTCCCAACTTTTAATCTAATACTAAAAAATAGTCTTTTTCAACTACCATTCTTCGCTTCGATCAACATCAACTCATGAGTTGGATTCATGGTTCCATGAAAAATATGATTTTTAATAGTTCTTTCGAGATTTCATGTCGTTAAGATCAAAGCTCATGCTTCTACCGAGAAAGATTCTGCAACTAAGTCGAAGTTAAGAACAAGAAGCAAGCATGGAAGTTTGTAGATCAGGAGATGAGGGTTTTGGTTCTCACTTCTGAGTGCCGGAGAGCTGCTGACTGCTACAAATCTTTTCTGGCACAAGATAGAGAAGAAGAAAGAATCAATTCATCTTTCTGGAAACTCTTTTTTCGTCGTCGTCTTCCTGTTTTTTTTCTTCCTGCGATTTTTTTTTGTCTTGTTTAGTAGAAAAAATGGCTCTTCTGGCCGGCTTCTGGTGCTAGGACCTGTGTAAAGGCTCCCCCTCCCATGAAACTATCTGTATAAAAGTAGGATAGTTTCTCCTGCCATTCTTTTTCCTGCAATTCGCTTTGATTTTTAGCTGACGAGGCTTATGTGATTGCTAATAGTGCTCTGTTTAGGGTTTTCTTCTGCTTCTCTTGCTGGAAGCAGTTACTCTCCTAATCAATCCTCGAATCTGTTGGCGATTTCGTTTTTTTTAATCTTCAAGGTTAGAACCAGTGCTCTTGCTGTTTATTTGTTTGATCGAATGCCTCAATGAATCACGCTGGCTTTTGTTTATAGGAGAACTTAACTATGGAGCTTTGAACGATTTAATCCATGGAGGATAACACTCCCCTTCCACTTATTTTGACTGAATTAGATCTCATGGATGATTTCCTAATGTCAGGATGGCTGGAGAGTCCACGTTACTCTGATCATTTAGGCACTTTCTCTTCAAGGAGCCCCTTAGCCTCACCGGCATTTTCGCCACTTATAGAACTCAACAACATTGTGTCCAATCCCGTCATCCCTGATACTAAGATCCAAGAAGGAGAAGAAGAAACAGAAAAAACTTTTATTTCTCCAAATCCTGCTCAGAATGGAACCCAAAGAGATGATGGAGGTGAATCCATTAATCCTGGAGAGACAAATTCAACACCTGTTTTTGACAGCAAGCAATGGATTCAGCCAAGCATACCAATTTCCTTACAGGAAAGGCTCACCTATGCTCTTAATCGAATCAGAGAATCTCAAGCCTGTGGGAATGTTCTGGTTCAAATATGGATTCCTGCAATAGTGGGAGAAAGATGCTTTCTCTCCACATTCGGACAGCCATTCATCCTTGACCAAAATTGCCACAATCTCATACAATATAGAACAGTTTCGATGAACTATCGGTTTGCTGCTGAAAAGAATTCAACTGATGCGGCGGGATTGCCCGGCCGGGTTTTCGCGAGGAGAGTGCCGGAATGGACACCGGATGTTCGATATTTTGCCAGCCACGAGTTTCCCCGTGTCATGGATGCTCAGAGATGCAACGTTCGTGGCACAATTGCACTTCCTATATTTGAGATGAACAGCCATTTGTGCTTAGGTGTTGTGGAAGTTGTCTCAACGGCGCAGAAGATCAATTATCATTCTGATGTTGAGAGCATTTGTAATGCTCTTCAGGTGTGTTACAATTTGGCCCCTCTTTTTTCCTTCAAAATTTGCTCCAATTATATATTGCTCTTAATTTTGGGTTCATATGCTTAGCTTAATGCTGCTTTTGTTTATTGCACTTTTACATATACTTTTATTGGCTTTTGGAACATGCAACTACTTTGATGCTGTTTTTTTAAAACTTGAAGACAATGCTAGAAAATGCTTATTTTTTGGCATTATTTTATCTGTTTGTAACCGTTTCAGTAAGATTCACATACCTAAAACTCAATTCCTATGTATTAACTTATCTAACTTCCCAGAAAATATTAGGTGCTGTCATCCGTATATCAGGACAATCAATTACATTCGAGCACATAATGTAGGTCACTTTGTATTTCACAATTAACATACTCAAATGTGATGGTTGTCCGCATGTACGTATTTCGTAGCACCTTAGGTATAGACGAAACATGCGTATTTCACATTTAAAAAGTAAAAAATGTGGTATTTTTGATGCAATATGAAAGATTTGGGCATTATAATTGTAAAAGGTGAAATTTTGATGTTAGGTATGTAGATACATAGGATTTGGGTGATATGTATGTAAATGCCCCAAGATTCTATCAAGATAATTTTTTTATCCTTCTTCATGCATTTTTGCTATGGGTTTTATGGATAACGATTCAACTGTGAGGCACTCCAGTACCATTTTCACTGAATCAGATTTCTATTTGCAGGCTGTTGATTTAAAGATTTCAGATGATCATAGCATTAAGTTTCTTAAGGTGAGTTGACCAAACAGAAATTCGATGTTCCCCTTTAATTTACCCCTTATTCGAGTAACAATAAAAATTCATCTTTTAGGCGAAGAACGATTCCTACATGGCCGCTTTACCAGAGATCATCGAACTCCTAAAGTTTGTCTGCGACAAACACAAATTACCGCTCGCGCAGACTTGGATTCCATGTCTTCAGCAAGGCAAGAGTGGCAGCCGCCATTCCGAAGACAACTATAGGGACTGTGTGTCCACCATTGATGAAGCTTGTTACGTGAACAATCCTTCAGTGTTGGGATTTCATGAGGCCTGCTCTGAGCACCATCTGTTTAGAGGCCAAGGCGTTACTGGCAAGGCTTTCACAACAAACCAACCATGCTTCTCTCCAGATATTAAAGCTTTCAGCCAGATGGAGTATCCTCTATCACACCACGCCAAAATATTTGATTTACAGGCAGCTGTGGCGATTCGCTTGCGAAGTAATCACGCCGGTACTACGGACTTCGTGCTGGAATTTTTCCTACCAATTAGTTGCAGAGAACCCGAGGAACAAAGGCGGATGCTTGATTCGTTGTCGATCACTGTTCAGCAACTCTGCAAGAGTTTGACGGTGATCTCTACCAAGGAACTCGATGAAGAGAATTACTCGCGTGTTAGATCTGTTGCGGCTCCCTTATCTGGGTTTGTTGAGACTGATCCTTCTTGTAGTGCTAGTATTATTGAGTTAGATCGTGAAGAAGATGGGAGTTCTCCGCTTACTAGCATGAGATTGGAATTCAGTAATGAGATTGAAAAATTGAGGTTTTCAGGTCAGCGGAATCAAACGGAAGTGGCGAACTCTGCGGGGAAGTCGATCTCAGAATTTAAGCCGTATCAGGAAGATTTGGCGGATGAGATGGGTGATCATAAATATAATTTTCCTGGTGAAGTTACTACTGTAGGTTTTAGAAAAGCAACAGGGAAGAAGCGGACGAAGATGGAGAAGACTGTCAGCATGCAAGTTCTTCGGCAATACTTTGCTGGTAGCCTGAAAGATGCAGCTAAGAGCATTGGTGGTAAGCTTCATATTGTTATTATTAGCTCATGATTTCTTTTTTTAATTCATACGCAATAATAGGTTACCATGATAATTGGTGATTTGCACTTCGGGTTTTTTTTTTTTTTTTTTTTTTTTTTCAAAACCACCATTTTTATAGAATTCAATTCTAGCTGCTTAACATGGATTGGATGTTTGGAACGAGTTAACTGCATCTTGTCTATTACTAAGGTAGCCCGAGAGGATCCGAAACCATGCAACAATATTGGCATTATGTCATTGTGTAATAATCAATAGTTTCTCACTTTCTAGTGTCATTAATGTTTTCTATGAAACAAAATTTTGCAAAATTCTCTACAATGATGGCTAGTTCTAAAATACTAAGGCTACATTTGAGGTAGTTTTTTAGCTGCGGCGTGACAGGAAAACGCAGAAGCTAACGTTTGGGAAAAAATTACGGTGACTTTTCAACTTATTTGAGTAAGTTTGTGTGATAATACCTCGGTTGTCCTCGACCTCGCACTTTCGTTCACGTGATATCTTCGCTGTTCGAAACCCCCTAGCTTCTTCTCCTCTCCTCTCTATCACGCTTCAACCCCATGTTCGGTTCTGCCCTAGCTCCTCCTCTCTCACCAACTGTGGTTGACGGGTTCCGGTAGCATTTCTCTTTTTTTCCGGTAGCATTTCTCCTCCTACCTTCTCCTTCTCTTTGAGTATTCGGTTCCGGTGAATTTCTTCCATTGGTAATCTCTACCCTATAGTATTGGCATTGAAATTAGCTTGTTGTTTGAAGATTTGTCATTTGTGCCTCGCTCCTTACGATCCATGATTTGATTTTTTGTGGTTTCTGGTTTTTCTATTATGGTCTGTACAACCTTCTTGCGATTTCTTGGCCTTTGCTCGGAAGATTTTTTTTTTTTTTTTGGATAATCACATACACTTGTGTGCTGTTTACAAATCAATTCCATATATTAATTTCATTTATTTTTTCTTTGGGGGTAATTAGTGTCGCTTGCTCAGTTGGGTTCTTCCCTCTATTTCATTTTTGGGATAATTACATACAAAGCACAATAAACATAGCTATTTAAAATCAATTCTCATAGGTGATTTTTTGAACTATGTATTCGATGCATTTACGTGTGCCACAATCATCAGGCATGAATTTGATAAAAATAAAAATATGGATTGGGGTTTTATCATGACCTTTGATATTTGAGTGAGAATTTGAAAGATGGATGAAAGAGGGTGCTTGATTTGTAATAGCAATGTTTTGGGTGCCCTGTATGTAATCGTCCCTTCATTTTGTTGGTTTAATTGGAACAACTTTGTTGCTCTACTTGTTGGTTGGTTTTGTTGGTGGTTTGCCCTCTTTGTTGTAGAAAGTCAATGTCGCTTGGGGTAGGAAAAAAAATGTTTAACAAGAGGGACTCATCCTTATGCAGTGTCATTGAAAGAAAAATTGGAGTTTGTAAGAAAAAAATGAGTTATACTGTGAGATATGCTAAATATCTATTTCCTATGCAAATGAATATTTGCTTTCAAGTATGAAATGTGCTACCAGGATTAATTCTATTATAAACAACATTATAGTACAAGGGCAGAATTGTCATTTCTTCAGAAACTGCTGTAGCAATTTTGTTTCAAAACCGCAAAAAACAAGCTTCTGCACAGTGGTTTCTTGCCATAGCTGCAGTGCAACAGTTTTTTAATATGCTGCAATTTCCCTAAATATACCCTAAAACTAGACAACGTTCAATTGTTTTGGATTAACATTACCCTGTCAATTGTTAAAAGTTATAGATGATGGTCGAAAAAACTAAAATCTTTTATAACTGAACTTATTTGCTACTTTTTTTTTTATCATTTAAATCTTAAGTTGTATTTATGTTTACTAAATCATCTAAACAAGTAGTATTGTTCTTTGCCGAATGTAACTTTCCTTCATTTTAGCAAAAGGATGTTATTATAAACCTCTTAAGAAGGTAGAAGTGCATTGAAAATGAATTCAAAGCTACTAATTTTATTTCATATATTTAACTGGTTTTTATTCAGATTCATTCTTTTGTAATTATCTAGCACATTTTATAGGGCTTATTTAATTTAGAAACTTTTTTGGATAAAACCTTATGGCTACAATATTCTTTTTTTTAATGGTGTCCTTTATAATATTTGTCAGCATTTTACTGTAGGTATAATATTATAAAAATCCAAATTCCATATTTTTTTCCATTTTTTGTTTTTGTTGCCTTGATTCATGACTTTTTATACAACACATGAATTTGCATTCTCGAAATGTTTGTATGAGGAAATTTGTGAAACCTATATGATTATCTAGAAGACTTGATAGTGTTTGATTAAGTATGCATTGATTTTTTTGCAACTTTGCTATAATAAGTCATAAGGCCACTGCAGCAAACAACAATGGCGCGGTTGGATGAAGCCCCTTGCCGGGTCCCACCCCCCATGATTTTCAGTTTCAAACAAAATCCATCGAATCAATCCTCCGAATCGCATGCTATCCCATTCTGCCTGATGCAGCTCTTTCCAAACCTCAAGATGCCTTGCAATTTTCTCTAGATGCTGCCACTCAAATCCACTCACGACTCCTTCACTCAATTCTGTCTGCTTTCGTTTGTTCCACTCGTTTGGGCCGCACTATTCCTTCTAAGTGCTGCCGCTCGAGTTCGCTCCTGTTTCCTTCATCGATTCTGTGGCTTGAGATCAGCCTAAAACAACGGCGTTGTCTTAGCACAAAATTTTTAGATTGCTGCCTCTCTCGTTTTCTCCAGATGCCGCTGCTAGATGGAGGGGGCTGGCGATAGTGATTTTGTCTGAAACTCAATAATTTTCTTCATTATTTCTTCCAGGGCCATGAATCTCCCCTCGAACCATCCTCCATGGACAAGAAATACTCATTAATTTTAAATCTAATTGGGTTTATCTCTTCCTTTAATTTCTTCTTCAGAGCATCAATTTATTGGCCTTTCTATGGACGAGAAATACTTATCATTTCATATCTAGTTTGACTTACCTCTTCCTCTAATTTCTTCTTTAGAACATCTATTTCTTGGCTGCTAATTACTCCAAGAATGGTTTTAAATTATTAAGGTGGAACTCTTGTGAGCTGAGATCTCATTGTTGCCTTCCCAGGTAGCCTGAATCGTGACTATATCGACAGGTTCGGTTCCTTACACAATCTCGTCATTGGCTTGTTGGCCCCCCAATTTAGCTTGAATTGCGATTCCGTTGGCTCCGAGCTAGTTCGAATAACGACCGTTCGCGACTAGGGCACGCCCGATCCTAACATCGTTTCCTTGTACTCCCTGATATTCAGTCATGAGGGTGGCGCCTATATGCTGCGGTCCCGTCGGTCTTCTGTGCTAGCTCCAATTGAGATATTTGTCCACTGGTGATTGTATCACGATCTCTTCGCTTCCCAACTAGTTCAGATCACGATTTGTATCACAATGTGAGGTCAGGAAGGTGAACCACAATCCCGTTGTTCCGCAGAATCAAATGTTCTGATACCACTTGATACGACGGGACAAATTTCTATAGCAATTAGGCCAAAATAAAATATTTTACTCCACCGGTACAAAAACTAACACAACCTAAATACATAAAAGATAAACCTACAATTCAAGAGGTAGGCGATTCTTTCCCAACCTACTACTCGAGAGGAAAGGCGTTCTCTTCCCAAACCTTAACTCTAAACTTCATGACAACAATGACATAACACCACATAATCCTAAACATATTAGCTCTATTTATACTACACAATAATAACAAACAACAAATTAGATCCCCCTTTAGCCTTGCGCTTAAATAAGTCTTCAAATTATTTGGTGGGCTCGGTGTGTTGGCAAATACTAGGTGCCGGTCTAACATAATCCACATGCCCTTAAACCTTCTCTTTCCTTCCTTTTGAGTGACCCTTAGTTTTTTTTTAAATTTTTTCTCTCTCATGCCTTCTTTGAATCATCATGAACTTGCCTCTTTTCCCACATTTTGTGGAACGGAAGCATCGACTTTCCTTCATTATCCTAATTTCTGAAAATCTGTAAACTTTGGTATCACAAGTCTATTTTTCTCGTTTATCTCATTCATAAAGAATATAATTGATTTAAGTGCATTATAGTTGACTAAATAACTGACAAAATAAAATGAAGCAAAGGTTCAAAAGACCTAAAAATGTAATAAATAAATTTGATTAAACAACTTCTATATTCAAAGGGGGCATGAAATATGCATAAGTTTAATTATTGAGCTGAACTCCATGAAGGCTGACATCTAAATTCCACATGCTACAAAGCACTACTCTAGAAAGTGGTAATAGCCGTACTAATACAAGGTCCAACAAGAACTAGAAAGTATGAATTCTCTGCCAGGCTAATCGTCCTCAGCATATAGCTCTGATGAAACAAAATTGAATGATTATGTATAAGACCATGAGATAATTAAGCTCATCTTGAAAGAATGTCATATATCCGAAAAAATATTGTGTTCGGAGTCCGGGGACAACGGACGTGATACAGCGGGAAGGAGCGGAGCTCGGACCTCCGCTGTATCACGTTCGTTGTCTGGATTCCAAACGTAATATTTTCTCCATATAACCAAGAACTTCATATATTCTTTTTAACTAACACACACATCCATATATGCCAGGCTTGAACTAAAGAACACGTAGTGATAGTTAAATCACCTAACCATTAGACCTAGTGGGCTACACACAAACTTTTTGTATTTATATTAGGAAGATTTACCTACATACCCACGTATTTACATATTTAAAGCTTAAACTTCAATTTTTACATACATTCCACCTTACTTAAGCATGAAAGTGTGCATTTCACCTTTTTAAAAGTTAAAATGGCTATATTTTTGATCTGATATGAAAGAGTTGGGTGGTATAAGTGTAACAAGTAAAGTTTAGGTGTTAGATATGTAAATACATAGGAATTGGGTGTTATGTATGTAAACAACTCTTTAAATTATGGAATTGGGTTAGCCATGTCAAGGGAAAAATCACTCATAAAAGAGTTGACAAGGGGATTTCGATGATCACGGAGGTCTAAGGCAAATTGGTGTAATCCAGATAGCATAAGAAGTTCGACATCTGACGCATCATTTGCCATACGGTAAAAGTAGCTCCTTTTTTTTTTACAAAAGTGGCATTTTGAGTAGAATAGTTGCATCAATCATAAGTTAAAACTAGCATTTATGATTATTAAGTGGAACCATTTCCTGAAACTGCAAAAGAAATCATACTATTGGCAACATCACTGATGTCATTTGGGCTAAAATCTACCGGGCTGACTATTATGAACCAGCAAATTTTTGAAAATATATTTGTTTCATGAATTGTTCTATGTATAATGTTTTTAATTTCATATCCATACATCTTTTATCAAAGATAACAAAATCTATGAAATGTCTATTCACAATTACAATCTGAACGGGACTGAATCTAACTGCTGCTTTTTGCCATACACCTTTCTTTGTTATAGTGTGCCCTACAACTCTGAAAAGGATATGTCGACAACACGGCATAACTCGCTGGCCCTCACGAAAAATAAAAAAAGTAGACCACTCCTTGAGAAAGCTTCAAGTGGTAATCGATTCAGTTCAAGGCGGGGAAGGGACCTTCCCTTTTAGTTCCTTTTACGAGAATTTAACCGAGCCTTCGGGCCTCGAAACGAATTCTTCAGAAAGAGACCTATTGAGTCAAGTAGAAGTTAAGTGTAGTCCCTATATTTTCGCTTCAAACTCTGCTTCATCAGGCAGTCAAGTTTCGAGTTCAAGCCTCAGTGATTCAATCTGCTCGAGGCAAGTCACAGATGCCTTACAACTTCAAATTAAACACGAAGCAAATATGGATGAGAGGCAGATTAGCAGCCTTAAGAGACCACAAAGCCTTGTAAAGCCGACTGTCTCAGCGCAACAGCCATTGAAATCTATGGCTAAACCGATGATTCAAACTGGCATCAGTGAGTGGCCTTCATCAATGAGTCATCAGAACATGCTCAGAGTAAAAGCAATTTATGGTGAAGAAATGGTTAGGATCAGATTACAGCCTGATTGGGGACTAATGGATTTGCGGAAAGAAATAGCAAGGAGGTTTAATATGAGTGATTCAAATTTGATAACTTTGAAATACTTGGATGATGATTCTGAGTGGGTCTTGTTAACATGTGATGCTGATCTTGAAGAATGTGTTGACATATACAGGTCATCAGGCGCTCAGATTGTTAAAGTTTCTGTACAGTCTGCTTCTAACAATTAAGTAATGGTAGATCTACATACTTAGACCATAATTCTTATGTATTTACATATCTAACCCCTAAACTTCAATTTTTACTTGCATGCCACCTTGATAATAATGCATGCAAAAGTGTATTTCACTTTTTTTAAAGTTAAAATGGCGGTCTTTTGATGTGATATGAAAGATTTGGGCGGTATAGATGTAAAAAAGAAAAGTTTAGGTATCAGGCATGTAAATACATAGGAATTGGGTGGTATGCATGGAAATGCCCCGTAAGTAATACTACTTTTAGATGCACAGAGCTGCCATGGAAATTACAAAGAAACATAATTCGACGGGAATTGCCGTTGAGTTCGTTTATTTGGAACTCTTGATGAAGAGAAATCCCGAAAAAAGATTCAATGAGAAATTAAGAGTGGATGGGAACCAGTTTTGATGCAATGGATGTTCTTTTAGCACCAAAGTAAGTTTTTTATCTGCTTTCTTTTGTATCTTTTCATCTTAGCGAATAAAGTTGTTTTCATTCTTTGGAGAGCAGATTTTAACTAAATGAAGTCAGAGCTTCTTCTCTTAATTTCTTGTTCATAGAAAGAAGATATTAAGAAATTTTGGAGGCAAATGGCTGGATCATGCTAAGCTGCAGTATCTGTTTTGAATAAGTTATGTAATCTGTATATTAAGCTCCTAATATTGTACTCATAATAGAAGATGTTGCCAATTAGGTTGTGGTGTAGTTTTGTATTTACTTGGTGGTATTTTTGTAAATTAAATATGGTGAGATATTTTTTGTTTGACATTGTTCTTGTAATTTTACTTGACATTAAAAAAAAAAAAAGAGATTTGAAAAAGATGGAAGTCTGCTGGGTGTAATGTAGCGATGTTTGTGAAATATGCATAAATGTATGGCCATGATGCTGAAGTTTTTTTTTTTGGAAGAATTACATATATACCACTTGATTCCTATGTAATTATTTTTTACATATGTTCCATCTTGTTTATGCATAAAAAGGCATTTTATTTTTTAAAATTAAATATTAACATTTTTAATGTAATATGAAAGATTTGTGGTATATTTGTGAAAAATAAAGTTTACCAATACAGACATAGAAGCTTTAATTATTATTTTTTTTTCAATTAATTAATTCTATTTACAAATTTAATTTTTTAATTAAACATTGAAATATTATGAAATAGTTTTAATGGACATTTTAATTAAAAAAATAATCTTTTAATTAATGCGAACCTGAAATGTCCGTTTTAAGGATTAATTTTATTAATAAAACACACCTACAAACATTTTGGTCCTTAAAATTTCTGTCGGGATTCTAACGTAAGAATTTATAGCAAATAGGCATCTTTTTAAAAATTTCACCTTTCAAATGCAAATAAAAAACTTTAGATGTTAGAAATGTAAATTTCTCAAAAACATTAGGGTTTCATCTTAAATAGATAAATTACTTACATAAATATCGATGAATTGTTATTATTATTTTTATGCATAGATGTAAATAGGAATGTTTAGGTGTTAAAAATTCAAATAAATAAGAATTGTGGTAAATATATGTAAATTTTCCTTTAAGTATAGGTCAGCCACTTATCTATAATGCCCATATTTGCCATTATAAAGAGCATATCTCTTAAGGTTCGTTTGGGGCAGCTTGTGTGTTTCAGGATAAGCTGCATATCCTAAAACGCAGCACGCGGGCCGACTGCAGGGGTCAACCCGCAGCCTGCGTTTAATGCAAAAACCCAAACGCAGTTTCGGATAAGCTAGCGAAAAGCGCGAACCAAACGGTACAGCGACGTTTCAAAACGTGGTCCGCTCTTATAAGCTACCCCAAACGGACCCTTAAGAAGGTAAATCCTGAGCAAATAGCGGTACTTTAAACACCCATATAACATATTTGCTGCCGTCAGCAAAACACTTTGGGTTTGGTTTGAAACAACTGCCTATAGCTACTTCACGTTTTGAAAAGCTCAAAATTTTTCATTTTACAAACAGTTTGGCTGCAATACTTTCTATGAAATTGTTATTACAAAAACTATGTTGCTGTTTCAGACAACCATTTGCTCCCTAATTTAAAACCTAACTTTTTTGAAAGCAACTATGTAACAAACTACTATAAAAATAAAAGCTCAGCGAAACAAAAACTTAACATATCGCTTAAGCTCAGGTCAGTCTTCTCGTATCTGAATCCTTAAAATTACAGAATTTCTGAAAGTTCATGCCTGCAGAGCCTCACCAGTGTCTAGATATTGTTTGTTTCCTTTCTAATTGTAGAGTCATGCAAATTTCCATTTACAACATATACATAATGATATTTTCATCACCACACTTCCCAACTCCTACTTTCTAATAGTTTTTTCTGATCACCTCATAAAAACAACATTTTTTAGCGATCGTAACGGCTACTCTACCTTTTCTTTATTATGATGATATTGTCTCAGCTGGAACAGTAGGCTGATTTTCTGGTTTTTCATCAGTATCACATCTTGAAAGCGGTCCACAAATGCTTAGCAGAACCTGTTTGATATAAATTTGGGTTCGTTAAAATAGATGAACTACAGCGGCTGGTGGAAATTGTAATTTTGTAAAGTCTATATCTGAGTAAAGTGTAAAAATAATCTCCTAACTATTTACATGAAATCATTTTAGTCGAGTCTATAAATATATCAAATTAGTTCTCGGACTCTTATTACGGACTAAGAGTCCCCAGGGCTAAATTGATACTTTTATAAACTCTAGGACTAAATAATCCTCAGTTTATATCTGTCATGGACTCACCGGAAGAAAAACGAGCCCGTGTAGGAATCCAATGAGAACCAACGCAAGGTACATTTGAAAGTAATAAACCTGCAAGAGAACAGAATCAAGACTCATTATGAACTAATTTTTGAAAAAAGAGAGTAGAATTGAGGTTTAATACCACAAACACTCGTGACTTTGCGAAGCTCAGCACAATAACACCAACTAGTTTCGTAAGTGTGATTCCGCTGTCAAGGAAAACATAAGACAGACATCAGTAATGTAAATTTTTGCATTTAATAAAAGGAAGATTTACATACATACCACTCATATCTTGCCTATTTACATATTTAACACCCAAACTTTAATTTTTACAAAACATACCCACCTTACCTATGAATGAAAAGATCTATAAAAGTTTAAATGGTAAATTTGACGTGAAATAAAAGATTTGGGTAATATAAATGTAAAAAGCAAAATTTAGATGTTAGATATGCAAATACACAGAAAATGGGTGCTATGTGAGTACATACATCGATATCAAAATGAATGAAAATCTAGAAAGATAAATCTATAGCCCTAACGTATGACTCGTTAGGTTCAAGAATCATAAGCTGAATAGTTTTAGATTTTTCCATCTCTGGCCTTAATTTTAATCGAAAGCTAACATAAAACCTGCAAATAATGTTTCTCAAACAGTCATACTACCTATTTAACGTCATACATCAATCGATTATTGCTCTTAATACGATATATATTCTTTTTGTTTCGTGTTATTTCATTAAAAGTATAGGCTACCTGAACACAGAGGCGCCCATTGTACATAGAGCTGCTTTGGCCCGGCTCCCTCTATCTCCACCACTTATCTGAATCAACGCAAGTCACATATATTACTTAAGGGCAGCAGTAGTAATCCACATTTCAGAGCATTAAAAAGACGCAAACTAGGACACATAGGAGCTCACTAAATAGAAAAGGAAGATTCATGCATATTACTCAATTCTTATGTATTTACATATGAAACACCTAAACTTCTATTTTTACATATATGCCACCTTACCAATGCATGAAAATGTATATTTCACATTTTAGAAGTTAGAATAGTGGTACTTCTTATTTTATAAGAAAGATTTGAATGCTATAAATGCAAAAAACATCTGATGGTATGTATGCAAATGCCTCAATATTATCTTATGTACTTGAATAGAGTGGGCAAAAAGTAGGACAAAAGTTTATGTCCAGCAAATACTTTCCTGACAGAATAAATTCCCATTTTTTATGTTTTTAATAATATTTTAAATGCCATAAATTCATATGTAATTATATATCTATCATCTAAACTTTCATATTTACATATTTAACACCTTAGGGTTTCAATCACTTAAGAACATGTGCATGAAAAGATGTATTTCATTTAAAAAAAAAAAATATTAGTGAAATTTTATATGTGATTTAAAGATTTGCATGTTATTACCAAATATTAAACTTTAGATATTAAATATATAAATACACAAAATTTGTGTGATATGTATGCAAATCTCCAAATATCAAAATGTTTCAACTTGCGAAGTGAATTTTATTATCTTTCAACAACTCATAAATTAAGCTCAGTAATGCACTCATCACACCTTCAACATGACAGGTTAAATACAAATTCAATTTCGGCAAGAGCTCAATGAAAATGTTAATAAATAAAATCAAACAAAGTTTAAGTTAATGCTTGGGTCAAGCCTAATAAAAAAAATAAATGACCTAGTTTGAATGAATATAATACTTAGCTTGACTAGGCCGTCTATATGCTAATGCAAATGTTTAGCAAAAAAAGTTTATAAAAATTAGGATGAAAGTTTATGCACTAAACTTTGTATTTATTTTTGAATGAAGTGCCAAAATAGTCCCCTGATTGTTTACATGAAGCTATTTTAGTTTTATAGTTTTTAAAGTGCCAAGTTAGTCCCCAAACTCTTCGAATTGAGGCTGATACAGTCCTCTATAGAGACTATTTCAGTCCATATTAAACAAGTCTGGGGGCTAAATTAACATTTTATAGACTCCCCCTCAAAGAGTAAAAGGACTATTTTGACACTTTTCTCAGCATATATAGCAAAGGTATCACAGTTTTATATGGTAAATGCTATTGAACAGGATCAAGCAATAAAAAAAAAATTCAACCATTTTCAGCCAAGTAAAAGGATAAAAACGCACCAGGAAAGCATGTGTTATATGAACACAGAACTCAACAGCAATTCCTACTGACATGACCAAGTTGACAACTGAAATTGCATTCAACTGAATTTTCAAGATAGCCATGACACCCTGTAAATTTAAAAATTGTCAAAAAGAAAAAGCTTTTACAGCGTTTCATAGAGTAAGAAAGGAAACAAATGATGATCTACTTTGGATGCAGGCGATGTTTCACTAGTATATTAAGTTGAAAATAAGAAAATTCATATTTGATCTTCACTTTACATAAGATCATGAAATTTAACAGGCTGAAAAAAAAAAAAAAATTATTGTATGGTTATTAGAGGTACATTAATGTCTTATAAGAACATTACTTTCATTACTACTTAATATTTAGTATAATAAGAATATAATTCTTTGCATTTAGGTATAAGGAGGGCCTAAGTGAAGTGGAATATATTAAGATTTTTAGATCAAACTGCATATCCTACAAGCTATTAAATAATTAAATAGTCAATTATACTTGAATGGTGAATATCCGACATTAACTGCTAAAAAAAGTTTTATACGATATCTTTTATTTCCAAAGAATGCGAAAGATATTCAATTCCATTGAAAATATTTTGATATGCTTAAACTCAAATCTCCCAAAAAGGTACCACGGTCTAATAATTGTGAATCAACTATATACATATTAAGAATGAGGACTTCTTCCATAACAATGAAAGAACTTCTTATTCTTTCATACACACTTTAACGGAAAAAAGTATGTCTCATACAATAGATTCGGGTCCATAACCAAGGGCTCCAATGCACAAGATATTGCAGAACTTATCAATGAGACCCTATCAATTAATATTACATAAAATAGACTAATTATTTAACATGGTTAAAAAAACCTTTAAACTCTTATTATGAAAAACAGTTGTACATTGCTACCCTTCACCAAGATTTTAGACGTATAGATACCACAAACCTAATGACTAGCACATCTAGCAGTTTTGTGAGAAAAAAATTATATCATTTCTTAAAATATGTATTACGTTGGGTAGCAAAAAAAAAATAAAATAAAAGAAAAACATGATCAAAGAAAAGAATTACCATCATGTCAACAACAATCATCGATAACACTAATAAAATTATTGCTGATGTCCATAGGCTGCAATTAATATTTTAATATTAGATTGATGACAGCTCGGGATATAGATTATAAATGGATGAAAAAAAGTATATAGAATTATTGCCAACCTGCAAGTGATAACCAGACATATTATGAACACAGCACCTGTAAGGGTACGAATACACAACTTGGTCAACATGTGCTAAAACCAACATGGTTGAAATAGAAGACAAACAAATTAAACATGAAAGAAATTGAGAGTTAATTTGGCATGATACGATTTAAAATGAACAATTTTGCCTAGAATTATTGCCATTGGTAGGTATCACAGTTGGCCGAGAATGTTCTTCAGTGACATATGTCGTGCAATAAGAAATTTTGTTTGAAGTTGAAATTTTCAGAACAGTTCAACATAACGCCTTGGTGCAGTAGATTACAATTAAGATGTGTATAGATAGGTTATGTACACTTAGATGTAAAATTCACATTGCAGGATCTAAAAATCCAAGAGTGGTAGTTTTTTAAACTCATTCTAGGCAACATTCAGCTAATTTTGAGCACATGTAACATCTTTTTATGCATTTCGAGAAAGAAAGAACTAACAAAACTTTTTTTTTTGAAGGGTGGAATCCTAACCCAAAATATTTTGTTAATTAAAAATACGAATAATTGCATACATAGCACCAGAAGCATTGCTAATTACAGATCTAGCACCCAGGTGACTTTTTGAACTACCAAACTCATGAATTTTTGTGTGCCACAATCAAATTAATGAAAATTTGATCAAAAAATAAAAAATATGGCTTGAGATTTTATGATGAATTTTGATATTTGATTGATAATTTGAAAAATGGATAAAAAAGGGCGCCTGATTTGTAAATAGCATTGTTTTGGGTGTTATGTTATAACACAACATTTCAAGGGAAAATGAGGGAGCTGAAGAGTGGAAGACGACGTGAGCGGTCAGAAACGCAAAGGGGTGATTCGTTATTTAAATTGACACGAATGAAGGAAAGCATAGGTATGATAGAGAGGCTTCGTAGTAGACAGTAATTCAGAGTGAAAACGACTTACCTGGAAAGGGAGAGGGAGGGGGGGGGGTGATCAATGCGTACGAAAGCAGGAGGATTGACGAGCACAAGCTAGGGTTTCCTCGTAGCCGAAGGAGGCGACGACCACAGATGACGACGTAGGTGATCGCCGAACAGAGGTGACGAGAAGTTTGACAAGGGCGGCGAAGCCTTCGAGAGTATCAGTGTCGAGCAGGTGAGGGAAACGTCGTGAGAGGTTTAAGCCAAGTAGAACATCCATTGCACATGCATGCCATGATGTCATGTTGGGAAAGAGCATTGTGAATTTCTCGTGCCATTGATCCGAAGGAATAGGTGAAGTGTGCAAGCTAAATGAGGAGGAAGATTGATCTTATATTATAATTTAAATAATAAATTTTAAAAATATATACTGAATAGCAAAATAAAATTAATTAGGATTGCATAAAATAAAACGATAGAAATTAATACTTAAATAACTTAAAGTTAACAGTTAACTATTTTTTTTTTGAAAGCCCAAAAATGCTAATATATTAAATAGAAAGAAAGATACACATACAATGTCTGGGAGGGCTCAAGCATGATACTCTGCCCACACAAAAATCTCAAATGATTAAAAAACTAGAAAAAATAGAAAAATACATTAGATACTTAAATAAAAAACCTAACAGTGCCGAAATACATAATATTAGGTGACTAGAGAGCGACCCAATTTGGTCTTGCCTCTGCTTCTAGTTCTAGGGAAGGAACAAGCTAATAAGCTGGTAAGATGATTGTCATTGCCAGTACGAACTAATGTATCATCCAATATGTTCCCGAGTTAGTCGATCTCTATTCTTCTTCCTCTTGGAATAGACCTGTCATTCCTCTTTCTGAAGAATTAGTCTGATGGGATGATAGAGCTGAAGCAAAGAAATACCAATTGTAGTACCCACAATAGGTTATAGTATATGTGAAGTATGAGTTGCCTCTACACCAGATACTTCCTAAAGAAGTGGAGCTACGAGACTCTCCTGATTATCAGTCTGATCATTATCATTTATAGAATATAGTCCATTAGTATTATTTTCTATGGGGTTTGAAGGTGCCAGCATCACATCACTCGCAAGTAACAATAACAACAATGTCATTGGGGGGGGGGGGGGGCTCAAGGGCAACAAACACCTCCTGTCTGGTAGTATCCTCCCCAGATGAAACTAAAATGTCCAGAGCAGTGAGGTTAGACCCATCATTATTCACTTGAATCTTAGATTTCAATTTGGATGAAACTTGTGGCATTTATTAAGGACATGACCAAACATCTTACTGTGGGTACAATATGGGGGTCTATGTTCCATGACGATTTGTTGCTAATAACAACCATTATGAGTTGTGCCCAACCAGACTTCAGTAACATCAGGTAAAGTAATATCTCTTTCCACAAGTATTCTGGCCACCAAGGATCTGGTTAGGTTGGAAGTAGACAGCTCTAGCTTCAGATGATCCCCAAGGATGGTCGCAATAGAGTAGAGAACCTGATGGTAAAAAAAATGCAGCTTGAGACAAGGTAAACTAAACCATACCGGTACAGTGAGAGTTTCATGATTTGGATCGAAATCAGGAGACAACTTGAGTAGCTTCATAGGTTTACCAACGATGTTAAGATATGTTCTGGAGAAAATCTGAGTGTAGCCCTCGGGCACGGTTAACTGAATCAATACATGTCTCCCATCCATGAGCCTCACTTTTCACTTTACTGTTAATTTGAGGACAAAAACTTTTCTTGATAATTTCCATAGATGGGTGTCCCCACTGAAATTTCCCAATAAGAAAAAATTTGAATTTGTCAGTCAACGTTGAAATTTCTGATGTGGAGAAAAATAGTTAATTAAAATAATATACAACAACAAGCTTTTATCCCACTAAGTGGGGTCGGCTACATAGATCCTTTTTCTCCATTATCTCCTATTGAGTGCCATATTTTCATTTAATTTTAAGATTAAGATAAATTTTTATACCATATGCCCAGTCATTTTAGGTCCACCTATGCCTTTCTTAATAGGAGTCAAATTTAAACCATCTACTCTCCTAGCAGGATCATCACATGGTCGACGTTTAATGTGACTAAAACATCTAAGATGACTCTCTAATAATGACTGCCACGGGAACTACACTAACTCTTTTAAGGTTTTCATTAAATGATACCATAGTTAACCCAAACCATGACTCAATCGACACAAATTTTATTGTTGAATTGAAAACGTACAATGACTCTATGACAAGTGACAACACAAGCAAATAAACAATAAAAAAAGATACACTGATTCGACAAGTGACAAGAAATGAATAACATAAAAGAGCAAAAACAGTCTTGGATGGTGGTGAGGAGCGATGAAGAGTTCTAGGAGGGTTTGGAGGAAAGTCAATGACGACTAGGAGGTTGTCGGATGAAGCGTCAACAGTGGAATGCGGCAGAGGGTTGACAGTAGCTGTTTCGAGACGATCGAAAGGAACTGGAGGGCACTATTGGTTTGCCCACCTGGTGGGGAAGGTGGGGAAATGGGACAGTAAAGATGGGGAGTGGGCGTGGAAGGGGGGGGGATGTTGGCGCAACACCCTGCGACTCATCTGTGTTGCTAGAGGTGCCAATAGAGAGGCGAACGTCTTGATGAATGAGGCTAGTATGCGGTAGAGGCAGAAGCAGTCACAGGGCGGTGAATGGAACGAGTCGGAGATACACACCATATTGGCGAGTACAACCGTAGCATAACTCGCGAAGGATACAACCCTCAGACGAGGGAGACACCAGGAAAACCATTGGAATGTAAAAATAACAACAAAACAAAAAATGATTAGGGCTTGAGCAAAGACACATATAAATGGGGATGAGTAACAGCTAAAAATGGTAAGGGAGGAAATGGTAGGAGATAAAGCGGGGCACGACAACGGCTAGGAGGTGGCGAAAGATTAGGGTCGAGAGGCGTCAATCGCGGAACGTGAACCGAGGGGGGGGGGATCGTGAGTATTCTAATAGAAGTGAACCGATCACGGGAGGCTAGAGTGGTTCACGTCACGCTTGGTTGGGGGTGTGAAGAAGAAGCTCCACATCATTAAAATAATATGAATAAATTCAATTTTAGTAATATAAATATCATATTTATTATAGATATCAATTTTAGAAGAATTGAGCTAAAAATGGTAAGGAAAAGGAGGAAATGGTAGGAGATAAAGAGGGGCACGACAACGGCTAGGAGGTGGCGAAAGATTAGGGTCGAGAGGCGTCAATCGCGGAACGTGAACCGAGGGGGGGGATCGTGAGTATTCTAATAGAAGTGAACCGGTCACGGGAGGCTAGACTGGTTCACGTCATGCTTGGTTGGGGGTGTGAAGAAAAAGCTCCACATCATTAAAATAATATGAATAAATTCAATTTTAGTAATATGAATATCATATTTATTATAGATATCAATTTTAGAAGAATTGAGATCAAGACAAATCCAAGAACAAATGTTATGAAATATCAAGATCATAAAATTATCAAATGCTTTTGTACTAATTACAAGCTTAACTGACATGCATATTGATTTCCTTTTCATTGTGTTATTGTTGTCAAATAGTAAGTATTCAATGGTTTTAATTAGGTTACTGTTATTTTAAACTAACATTTCAGGTTTAATAAAATAATTTAAAAGGAGCGATAAAGAGAAAATGCTTATCGAGGGCGCAGACAATCAATAATGAGGTAAATTTAATTGTACTGTTTTAATTTTTTTTTTTAATGACTCTTTTATTAATTAAATGTTAGTTATAGAAAATGAAAACAAGAAATTTTAATTTCCACCGTCCATCAATCTGTACCCAGCTTTCTTAATTCCAAACTCTAAGCTGGTTGTGATAGATAAAAATTTA
The DNA here is from genome assembly GCA_003013225.1 of Phalaenopsis aphrodite. NCBI lineage: Eukaryota > Viridiplantae > Streptophyta > Magnoliopsida > Asparagales > Orchidaceae > Phalaenopsis > Phalaenopsis aphrodite. Next base: position 4,047,997 of record NEWO01000001.1, read on the forward strand.
GCAATAGATATGGAGGCACGAGATCAGATACAAATCAAATGTCATGTAGGGAGTAACAAAATATTTAGCATAGGACCAGAGCTATAGAACATTGGTAACTCAGAAAGAATAAGCTACCAAGTTATTATAATAATTAACAAAACTCCACATTCAATGCAGAACTAACTATACATATCACCAATTAAGTTGCTATGGAAACCTAAATGTTTGATATATATACAATAAATGTATTCCAAAATAACTAAGAGAAACAATGCTTACAAAATAGTACACAATTTAGAATGAAAAAATTATAAATATATAAGGGCCATGGTGAAATATTTTAATTGACAAGGAAAATATATTTATAGACACGCTGTAATTCAATTATGGGAGATAGGTAGCAGCTTAAAAAGACTTGAGAGGAATACTAACCTAGACCAATTGCAATGATAGTCCATGCGGTCTTCCATATATGAAGATACTGCTCAAAAAATATGTAGTAGACGGAATACGGAAAAACCTGAATCTGCAACGTAATCTCCAGGTAAGCTTTAGTTTTTGATGTGAAATACAAAATTATAGTTCTGATGGAAAAAATTATAAATAATGAAAAAAAGAAAATTAATCATTTAATGCCTTTGAACACTTAAGCTAGGACAAAATACACAAAATCAAATAGGCCAATTGTGCATAAACTTTTATTTATTTATTTTTTTTTACGAAAAGTGCCCATTTTCATTTTTTTCAGTCAAGAAGCATCATATTATGCAGGATGAATTAAGGTTGGTTCATTCAAATAGAGAGGTTAAAACGATTAGATATTTCAAAAAGTTTTTTGGCAATTAAAGATAAAGAATACATCACATCAATAAAAGATGTTTGAAAAATTAAGGCTAAAGCCTCAACTTATATGTTTGAATTATGAATGGTGATTTAAGTTGCAATGAAAAGAAATCATAAAAAAAATTTGTAAAAAACAATAGGTGTTGCCTTTTGCCTGCAAACTCTCAAACCAAAAGAATCCTCAACTCAATCAAATATCATGAATACATCACATCAATCCAAAAGACTTGATAATTTAAGAGTGAAGCCTCAACTTACAACGTACATGTTCGGATTTTGCATGGTTCATTAGGTTGTCAAGGCAAAGAAGTCATAAAATAAATTGGTAAACTCATATAGAAATTTCTTTTTCTTTAAAACTCTAAAAACTGAAAGCCTCCTTAACTCTAGAAAATATAATGAATACACAACATTTCGACGATGTAGCTTGAAATATCTGAGAAGCCAAAATTTTGAAGTAAAGATAGATTTGCTATATTTCGACGGCCACATGGATTCAAATGAGTTCATTGAGTGGCTATGGACAATGGAGTGAATCTTTGATTGTTAGGACATCTCGTTGGACAGATAGGAAAAACTAGCTGCCAACAAGCTAAAAAAAAGTGCATTACTTTGGTGGCAAAATATGAAATACGTATGCAAGCGAGAAAGAAAAGATAAATTAATATCCGGTCCAAGATAAAACGGAAGATGCAACGCCAGTTCCTACAAGCTCACTACAAACCAGATATTCACGTAGGGCTTGGGGGCTCGACTGAACCTGCCAGTGGTTCAATAGGGAAGAATCCCGATCTAGCAGGAGGCTGGACCAACCCGCCCTCCCGATACCATGGAGCCAGAATTATCTGGGCGGCCTGAAGGCCGCTATTAGCAATGTAATGCTTACAAACATACTAGACACTAGGGGATGTTCAAACTCTATTCTAGAAGATGGAAAGTCAACAAAAATAGAGTAGAAAACAATCTTCATTCAGGCAACAACCTTCAGTCAGACAACCACCTACATCTACTGCGACCGACAAAGATACCTCGGGAGGAGCTAGCAAGAAAAAACAGGAAAATGACAAGCCAGATCAAAGTGGAAAGAAACTGAAAAAAAGTAACTCTTTTAGTACAGTACCGACCATATGGTGTTTCAAGTGCCACAACTACATGCACATAGCCTCCAGCCTTCCTACGAGCTGAGTTGTCACAATTCACAAATCAAGGCGCCGTTGAGGAGGTTGGGGACAGAGAGTCAAAGAATAGTCCAGAGGAAGAACTTCAGCTCTAGGGGGGCGAGAGAGAATTGCTAGTCAAACAGAGAGTTTTGCAGTTAGAGACGAAGTGAGATCAATCCTGCTTGAGATAATATCTTTCACACCAAGTGCACGGTAAAGGGCAATATTTGCAGCTGAATCATCGACAGTAGTTGTGGAAATGTGGTGTCTACACTGATGGTGAAGAAATTGAGATTGGCCACATAGGAACATTCACAATCCTATTACATTACCTGGTTAAGGAAGGAAAATGATATATACATGGATCAGCAGTGCTTGCAAATTTTCAATTAGGGATTAGTTACATGAGCAAGTATGGTGCGATGTGGTTCCGATGAACACATGCCACATTCTAGGGCCTTGGCAATTCAACTGCAAGAATACGCACGAAGACTTAAGAAATACTTACTACTTTAAGAAGGATGAGAAGCATATCCTGTTATTACCTGTAAAGGAAGCAAGAGGCGGAAGCGATAAAGAGGAGGCGTTAGTTCCAAGGGAGACCTTCAAGCTGTTAGTTCGGGATGCTCTAGTAGCACTAGCATTAGCTCTTTTAGAGCTAACCGAGGAGGAGAGATACTGACATTGTTACATCCACTATTACACGACTTCCAAGATGTGATGACCGACAATCTTTCGAAGGGATAATTGCCATCGAGTGACATTCAACGTGCCACAAATCTTATACCAGGATCAATGTTACCGAACTGAGCCGACTATAGATTGAAACTTGCGGAGTATGAGGAGTTGCAACTACAGGTAAAAGATCTCATCACAAGAGGGTTGCTCAGAGAAAGTAACAGTCTGTGTGCTATCGCTGCCCTAATAGTACTCAAGAAGGACGATTCATGGAGGATGTGCATCAATAGTAGGGACATCAACAGGATTGCCATCAAATATTGATTTTCTATACCTCGCCTAGACAATCTTTTGGACTAGTTACACAGAGCCACCGTCTTTTCAAATATCGACTTACATAGTAGATATCTCCAGATCCTGATGAGCTAGAAGACGAATGGACGACCACATTCAAGAAATGAAATGATTTATAAAAGTGGACCGTTATGTCCTTCGGCCTGTCAAATGCACTCAGTACTTTTATGAGGTTGATGAATCAGCTATTCTGGGCACGCATTGAGAAATTTGTAGTCTACTTTGACGAAATTTTAGTATACAACCGATCCGATAACGAGCATTTACAACACATGAGGGCAGTGTTCGAGGTAATGCACGCAAAGAAACTATATGCCAATTCTAAGAAGTGTCACTTCATGACATACCTTGTATGCTTTTTGGGTTATATCGCGTCTAATGCAAACATTTAGATGGATCCCGCATAATCAAGGTCATTGTGAGCAAAATGAATTGTCACTTCATTGTGAGCAAACATTTAGATGGATACCGCACCTCAGTCATTCACCAAGTTGAAGCAGTTTCTAGGCCTAGTGTTGTTTTATAGGCAATTCATCAAGAGCTTCGGTACCATCACCGTCCCCCCGACAAATCTTTTGAAGGGAGACAAATTCCAGTACGCAGAGGCAGCTCAGAATAGTTTCAAGGCACTCAAGGAGAAGGTGACTTAGGCGCCGATCGTGTCATTACTAGACTTTAACCAACTGTTTGAGGTAGAGAGTGACACATCCGACGTGTGGATAGGAGCAGTGCTGAGCCAGAGAGATCACCCTCTCACCTTTTTCAATGAGAAGATGAATGATTCCCGGAGGAAATACTCGATAAAGAGTCTTATGCTATTGTGAGAGCTCTTGAACACGTGAGCCATTACATGATAAGTGAGTTCACATTATTCACAGACCACAGAGCATTAAAATTCTTGAAAAACTATAGTGAAGGGCCGACACACAATTTGGGTTGAGTTTTTAATGTCATTTCAGTTCGTTCTTAAGCACAAGGTAGAAAAATAGAATCATGTAACAAACACATTGAATCGTTGTCATCTGTTGATCATGTTGATGCAGACTCTAGTTGTGGGCTTTGAGATTGTAAAGAACTTGTACGAGGACAAAGACTTCAAGATATGGGAGCAATGTCAGGAAAAGCCTACCAAGCAGTACTATTGAGTTGATGGTTACTTGTTCTACCGGAGTAAATTGTACATTCCTAGATGCTCACTGAGAGAAGCAATTGTTCAAGAGAGCCACAATGCAGAACTGGTAGGACATTTTGACATAGACAAGACCATTGCAATGGTGAGAGAACATTTCTTCCGACCCCAACTGACGAGAGATGTATAGTGACACGTCTGACAATGCAAGATTTGTTATATGGTTAAAAAAAGAGGACTAAATGCAAAGTTATACACCCCCTTACCAATGCCAGAGGCATCGTGGGTGGAAAATAGCATGGACTATAGTGGGATTTCCAAGAACACAACAAAATAAAGATTCGGTCATGGTCGTCGTGGATAGAATTTTGAAGATAGGCGTACGATGTTACAGGATATTAGATGCCTCGCACGTCGCCAACAAGTACTTCAGATAAATTGTGAAGCTGCACAGAATACCTAGGACCAATTTCTAAGACACTTGTGGAGAACGCTATGGAGAAAACTCGACACTAAGCTTCAATTTAGTTTGACTGTGCACCCTCAAATGGAGGTAGTAAATAGGAGCCTTCAAAATTTGTTGTGATGCTTTGTGGGGAAGAATATCAAGCAATGAGATTTGATTCTCGTTAGACTAAATTTGAGTACAACCGATCCGTAAGTCAGACCACATGTCACACCCCATTTGAGGTCGTGTACAAGCACAACCCACTCACTCCACTAAAATTGGTACCACTCCTACCGATGTAAGCGATTAGTAAGGATCCTGAGAAACGAGTGCACAAGATTCAGAAACTCTACGGGGAAATAAAAAAGAGATTGCTAAGTAGAATTGTAATTACTAAGCACAGACAAACAAAAAAGGAAAAATATGACTTTTCAAGAAGAAGATCTAGAGTGGATTTGGCTGAAGAAAGTGCAATCTCCAATAGGTGCATTCAGAAAACTCAAACCTTGAGCAGAAGAACCGTTCAAAATACTTCAAAAATTGAATGACAATACCTATAAGATCGACCAGCCAAGGGACAATAATGTTTTAGCAACGTTTAATATTGTGAACCCAACGCCCAATTACAAAAATAAGAAACTTCGACAAATGAAGTCGAAGCTGCCCTAATCCCAGAAGACTGACACAGGACATCAGAGCCCAGTGAACCGACAAGTGGTTCAACAAGGAAAAGTCCTGGGCTGGACCAACCCTCCCTCTCGATACCATGGGGCGAGAATTATGCTCCCGCTCTTTCCTCGCTTCTTCGATTGCCTTCTATATGGGGAATTTCCTTCCTATTCTATTCTCTTCCTTTTCTATCCCCCTTTTATTCTATCCCCTTCCCATTCTATCTACCATTAGCTGTTATATTTACGTTGTTTGCTTTCTTAGAATGCAATTTTTGTTTTATGCTGAATTTAGAATCTTGTCGTCATGCGTCTCTCTCTTGTTAGGGTTGTATCCAATAATTGGTGATGCTTCAACTATATCCTGCTCCGAGGTGGTGATTATCCCGTCAAGCCCGCAATATTAGACACTTCCCTACTGCCACAGAGCGTTCCTAACTCTTCCTGCCTGTCACTCAATTTCTCGCGTCTCTCTCAGCTGACGCTCAACCTTTCGAGACCATTCACTACTGTCGCCAGCTTGCTCGCACCTCCACTATACTACTTCTCAACCCAGCGGGGCCGCCCTTTCTAAAACCTGATCCCCTCTGTGCCTGTCTCATAGCAACCCAACCCTCCTACACTTCTCCAATTGCCGCCAAAGCCTTTTCCCCTTTCTCCCTACTGCCGTATCCCTCCCTTGCCACCACATACTGTCTACCAACGCCGCCCTAATCCCTTACACCTGCTATCCAGCCGGAGTTCATCCTTTGCGCCATCGCCATAAGGTCCCGTTGCAGTTGTGTCATTATATTTCCACTTTTATGAACTCTTGCTGTACTCCTTTCTAAATTTTAATAATAATAATAATCACATTTTCTTATTCTCGGATTATTCTGATATCACCCCAGCTTCAAAAGTGGAAAGACCATATCACTGGGCAACCACCATATCTCACAGGCATGGTTCAACCCTAGGATAAAGGGCACCAATCTGCATTCTCAAATCCGTCCCAACCAAGAAGTGTTTCAAGTGCCACTAATTTAGACATATTGAAGCAAATTGCACAACTGGGGGATGTTATACTTCACCGAACAGGGAGTTGTTGAAAAAATGGACAATAACATAATAGACACTGGGGTAGATGAGGACACAGAGAAAGGATCATATTCCAACTGATTAAGGAGGAGAATGTGTACATCAAGCTGAGATCTTAAGGGAAACTTCAATAGAATTCACATTAGTAGTCCAAGACAATCTTAAGTCCGAGGAATCGACACCAAATACCAGACAACCCTAGATAAGAGAAATTCAAACTTTTCATATCTATAGACTCGTTACTGAATTGTCCATATCAAGGTAGGTCTAACTTGTCAAAGTTGAGAAATTTTTGAGTAGACTATATGTTGTTGTTCAAATAGTAGATTTAGCTCAGTAGTGTACCCACCATGAGATGTCCAGATAGGAGAGATGAACCACAACTTTAAAAATTGTCCTAGGAGGCTGAGGGAGAAAAAAATTCAATGTGATCCAGATCCTATCAATGAAGAATATGTCTCTCCAGAGTGGTTGCTTGGCACAACATTCCACATATTTCATCCAGGAGTTGATTTCTCCTCAGATACTTGTTTATCAGCTACACTATGCTAAATATGAGAAGTGGAAGAAGAATGTTTCAAATTTAAGGGTTCAGAGTTAAATTGCAAGAACTTATATCTATATACAACTTCAGCTTAAGATATACCAAAAAATAATGAATATTTATTCTATCAAAATGTGCTAATGTCAGCGTCTACATGATCAATTTGTTAGGAGATTGTCATTCCTGATGCCTTCATCGAGGCATACCTGACTACTATGAGGAGACAAAGCTTCAACAGATGAGGTCGAAGCTCCCCCAACCCCGCAAGAGTGGCTCAAAGAGTGTTGCAAGTGATCTTTTTCGCACGACTCCATTCTTTTGCCTGAATTAAACTATTCGAGGTTTTCTCCCTTTGGAGAAGTCAACCAGCCCTCTTAAGCTACTCCTAGTTGTCCTGTTATTATATATTTGTATTTGTGTGTAATAGCTTTAAGTTTGGCATGAGTTTGTTTAGGATAGACACCAATGTTCGTTTCTCCCTTCAAAGGCTATATCAGAGGGAATGTGTGGTGCTCCGGCTGTATCTCTCTCTTAAGGTGGTAATCAACTTCCCTTATCCCAGTTCGCATTCTCCCACATCGCACTCAGTCTCAGTATCTCGTTGTAGCTACCCGCAATAACATTCTAATTGTTGTTTTCTGCAGTTCTATCCGCCCTATATCAACTGTCATCACCATTATAACCATCCATCTGCTGTCCTAGCCCTCCACCATTGCTGTCACAGTACGTAATGTCTTCCCTTTGCTTCCTGCTGTCCAGCCACCCAAAACAACAAACTACTATTGTTTGGACTGTCGTCCCTTGATGCCCTGCTATCGCAACTACCTTTAAACGCTACCACTTCTCTTCCACAACCCAAAAACTGTCACGAATCGACCCAGGACTTGAAATTAACTAAGATGAGTATGGACAGTCGAAAAGTGTTGAATAAAATTCACTATATTATTTTTTTATAACTAACAATTAATTAATGAAAGAATCAATATAAAAATAAATTAAAGCAGTACAATTAATTTTACCTCATTACTGCTTGTTAATTGCTTCTATCAACACTTCCACCTCTATCGCTCATTTTTTAAATCAATTAATTACCACAATATTAGTTTAAAATAATAATGAGCTAATCATAGTTAACGAATACTCATACTCCTGAATTATAATAACACAATGAAAAAGAATACAAAATACATACCAGCTAAACCCTTACAAAATCAAGAATAAAATATTTAATAACTTATGAATATGATCGCTCACGATATTTCATAATATTTAAAATGTTTTACTGTATCAATAACATGTTTATATTATTTATATCTATACAACCGTCACATGAAAACCATTTAAAAATTATACCAATTAAAGTAATTCAATATCAAAATTCTTTTTTATTTACATGCACAAATACCTTAGCATTCCCTGCGAGCATCATAAATAGGCAATTACAACACAAGCATACATGCGTATGCAAGCAATCCAAATAGTAAATCTCATTTTTCTTTTACTTTCATAACATTCAATACATAATATAATAATCTATATTATAAAATTGACTAACATATCAAAAATAGTAATTTACAATTCAATACAATCAAATAAACTTAAAAGAGGTGGTAAAATCTATCTAAACAATTAACAAAGTGTATCAGATTTAGAAGAAACCAAATTACTACTATAATTTAATAGTACAAGTACTCACTTTGATCACAAACGATTTGCTTGTGCTTAAATTTTATCACTTCTTTCAATTTAACATCTATAAATATAAAATGTTCATATTACTATATTTTTATCACATTACTTAAATATGTTTTAATTTAATGTTTTATTATATTATTTTAATTAAGTTTTCAATACTTAAACTTGAAATTTAATCATTGCAATTAATATTAAATATTATTAATTTAAACAAAAGTACTTTTGGAAAAAAAACCCTAACATTTCTTCCTGTCGCCAACCTTTTCTAGATCCAAAAATGAAACTTTTATAGCCTCAATCAAATGCACTTAAATTTAACATTTAAGTAATAAACTTGCATATATATATATATATATATATATAAACACACACACACACACACACACACACATATATATATACATACATACATACATATAGTTTTTATTTAAAAAATTAATTAAAATATTTAAAGTTCACCTTTATATCTTCTAGCAAGAGGCCTACGCATGTGGAACCCGTGTTCCTCTGCCCGCGATCTGGCCCACCTTTTCATACACTCGAACCTCCTACGCTGTCGCCCTTGCTTGTACGATGCTGCTTTTTTCGTTTAGCTTCAAATGCACGCTTCTTCACCCTTGTCGAGCCATAGCCACTCTCCTGCTATCGACACCGATACTCCGCAAGTTTTGTAGCCCTTGTCGAGTGTCGATCGACTCCCTTGGTAAGTCGTTCACGATCAGAGTAGGCATCTACTATAAATTCTCTCAATCTTGGCTTCGTTTTGAATTGATTTATAGAGCAAACTCACCCCTCGAGTTCCCAATCCCTTGCTTCATTTCCCTCCTTTCGACTCCCTTAAGAAGATGAAACGAGGCCTTACAAAAACCCCTTCCTTACCATACCACCATCTCTCCAAGCCCATAATCATCACCACTATCACCCAGGATGCCCCTTAATGTGAGTTTGTATGTTGCGCATGTGTTGCATTTTTCCTTCAAGTGTGTTTGATAATAACCACATATTTGCTTCCAGTAATAATATTAAATTTCCTATTGTTGTTTGGGTTAACTTTGGTATCATTGAGAAACACCTTGAAGAAAATAATGAGATTCTCAGATACTTAAAAAATACGCCAGGTAAATGTTTACTTTTTCAGAAAACCACAAAATAGAACATAGAGACATACATCAATGCAGACTAGGTGGGCTCCATTATTGACATTCAGATATTGTACTTATGTCTAAGGAAACCTGGTTATGTGGCGAAGTAAAAAACAAAATGTGGTGGCAAGGAGTAGTGCTAAAAAAAATATCGAGGTTGGGCTAATAGAGTATGTGAGATGTCATAACTGAAGGGAACTTTTGAAGAGTTACAAATCCCGATAAACATTCCAATGAAATTGTATCGTGACAATAAAGTTGCCATAAACATTACAAAAAATTTAGTGCAACATGATCGCACAAAACAAGTGGAGATTGATACACTTCATCCATTTGCACGTCTTTCACTCCAACATCGCAACAAATAACAGATATATTCACCAAAGGACTTTTTAGGTATAATTTTGAGTTCCTTGTAAGTAAGTTGGGCATGATAGACATCTATGCTACAACTTTAGGGGTGTGTTGGGGTGTTAGATTTTTTTAAGAAGATTTTAATTTTAGTATCTTCTATTACTAGTATTTTCTACTTTTAGGATTCAGAATTATTGGTAGGTCATAATTCCAATTTCCTTCTTTTATTATGGGGTGTTATGACTGATCTTATTACTTTCTTGATGTGGGAGCAATCCCCATCTATTTATCCTATAATCATTTTCTATGAAATTGAGAAGGAATAATTATTGGTCTCCGAAAACCTACAATTCTGAACTATAATAATTAGGTATACATCTATGTTGCACGTAATCCCATCTGTCCATGAAAGAACCAAACAGATTGGAGTAGTCAACCACTTCATCAAAAATGCAATTTTGTTGAAGGAGATCATCATTTCAATTATCTCCAATGAAGAAAAAGACATACATTAACCAAAGCTCTAGGACCTCATCTTCAAAATCTCAAATAGTAAGTTAAAAACTTATTGATATATATACTCTACCGGGAATGAGTTTTATTGTAGAAAAAATACTACATTGGAAAGTGAAATCTCTGGAAAGTACAAAATTAAGGATATATACTTAAGTATATTTTATACCTTTTAACTGAGGATTTTCACTTCTTTATTTTGTTTCCAGCCATTTTGTATATTTTTTGTATGTCCTTAAAGGCATCTGATTTCAAACAACAGGAAAAAAAATTCTCTCTCCCAAACCATAATACCTTCAAAGAATCAGAGACCCTTGAACTGAAATCTTGAGCAGCTCTCATCGCATTCACATAATCCATCTGCAAAGCCAGGCAGATCATGTTTCAAGTACAAAGTAAAAAGGAAATGCCTCGTAAAATCTATCAGAACTTTACTTGTCCACTGAGGGGTGAATGATACGTTCGAAATGATGATGCCTGGATCATTCCACTATCAAAACCTGGCATACAAAATATGATTTTTTTTAAAGTTTGAAAACAAAATTCTACACAACACATACTGAATTTGCCAAGCCCTTATGACTAAAGATAGGAAGAACGGACCGGTAAGATCAATGCTGGATGAGTATATTCCACTACCACCCTTTGCACAATTTGCTGAGGGAGATGCCTTGAGAAACCACGGAAGCTTCTCTCTGAACTGTGCTGTAGATGGACGGCCATCATGCAAATCTGATTGGCGAAAACACTAAAACCACAAAATAAAATTAATTTTAATTCTAATATGTAGTTTGAAGGTAGATCAAATGCCAAAAACAAATCAAAAAGGTACAGTAGGAAGAAACAAAACTAGGAAATAAAATTATACTGTATTGTGAAAAAAAAAAATTGCAAAGCTTGTTAGAAGAGTACTGAGTTTAGGGTTTCAATCTACTTACCGTAGTGCAGTCTTTGCACAACCCATCGATGCCACACGTGCCCCCATTAGGCTGACAGCATGGAAACTGTATAGAAATTCATAGAAGTTTGAAGTTTATTGCATGAACTTAATTCGTTGTCTTCCTAAAAAAAAGAGAAAAATGCAATTTAAAGATTTGTGGGTTAGAATCAATAAATCTAGATGATACCGTAATTTAGCATAAGAACATGTGTTTTTTTTTTCTTTTTGAAGCACAGAAACAACATTCACACCCAAATTGGATGAAGCTCCAAAAGCTCTGGGACTCTGCTTTGGAAAGATATGGTTTTGAGCTCAAACTTGTACCAGTACAAAGGGTGGTCCTAATGGAAAACTAATTTAGGAGGAAATATTGGTCTTTGACAAATCACCTTCCGCAACTTCATTCTAGATTTATCAGGCATAATGAAATAACATCTGCTAGATGCTAGCGATTGACCGAGAGTAGGCGAAAATGTAGGGTAGAATAAAAAAATGTGGATGGATAACATTTAATAGAATGAATATGACAATATATTTTAGTGATCCCAACTACGTAATATCACTAGCATAGCTCAGTGGTGATGACCACAATAACTAATCTTCAAATTGAGTTACAATAAATTACGAATTAAATTGCAGATGCTGACGCAGGAGCCATCCCGTGGTTCCGCCGGATCCCGCAATTCCAATTACGTTGGATGAGCGGGGATGAAAATTCCCGTCCAGTATTTGCAATAGCGAAACTTTCCTGCTAATTAATAGCCACCAGACATGTGGTCCCAATTTTTATATTACTTTTATCAAAAATAGGTTTATTTCTGCAAGGAGACTATTTATATGCTTTTTTTTAAAAATTTTTAGGACAATTTTTTTGACTTGGTAAATATTATTTAGAAATTTTTTTCCTCATGTTTTCGGTGTTGACATAATGTATCATTTGATTTCTCTCAGGCGTGTCTATAACCTAATTGAATCAGGGTGGTGATCTCTCCTTGACAAATGACAACTTCCTCTTCGAACTTGCTGCCTTCTGCTGTTTGACAACAGAAATATGCTCTTTCTTTGCAACCAGCCAGCTGTTTAAACACCGGTTTGTGTCGAATCTCAGCCACCATCTCCCCTCCTAGCTTCATTAACCATCCTACAACTAAACTAACCCATTTCTGTGTTCTCCCATACCATTTGGTAACCCTAGATCGGTGTCAAAATCTTTTATTAGACACACTACGTAGATAACACATAAATAAAAAAAAAGATTAAGAAAAATATAATTAAATGGTTTAAATGTGAAGAATGTGCTATGACACATATACTTCTAATTAAGGAGTCGTGCAGCGTCAACATGTATCAAACATAGACGCGTGTCAGACATGACACAGAAGTGTACAATTTAAATAATATTTAAAAAAAAGAAGATGCGTAAAGAATATGGGCAAGACACACACAGGGGACTTAGAACAAGGTTATATTAATTAATTAATTTTTTTTAAAAATATTTGTATGACTATAATTAAAATATATTTTTTATGTAAAATTCAAGAAATATTTAAATACACATCAATGAATTTTTTATGTGCATATTTAACATAAATTTCAATTTTTGCATATATGTCGCAATAAATATATGAAAAATGTGTATTTCAATTTTAAAATTGAAAATAGTGGTATATTAGAAGTGTCATGAAATATTTAGGCGGCATAAAAGAAAAATCAAAATTTGGTATTAGATATAAATACATAAGGATTCAATGCCAAAGCAGCTAATTATCATTTTATTTCTTTTAATTAAAAATTGATTAAGAGGACTTAAATCTGGATGTAATACAAAATAATATATACCTATGTTTATACATTTTGATTATTTTTAAATACAATTTAATTTATTTTTAAAAATAAAAAATAAAATATAAAAAAATTAAATAAACTAAAACATAAAACAAAAATGGTGTCAAACTAGCTCTTTGTTTTTAAAATTTAGTGTCATTAAATTTCATTTTTTCAGCCATTTAGTCTGCATGTAATGTCAACACTAGTTGCAAGTTTTTCAAACATGCTATACTTCTTTTCTTTCTATTCCTTTCACATTAACTCCATTTTATTTGACAGCTTTTACTCTACATCTATCTTGCACTATTAAGTACACGGGGGCACGGATACGACACGACAAGAGACAAATCTATTCTTTAAATTATACGACAGATAAAATAGCTTGAATAAATATCATTTGATTTTTCTCCTTCATACCATATTTCTTCAAATCATTAGTAAATTAACCAAAAAAGTCAGATAAAATAACTAATATAAATAAGGAAAAATAGAATAATTAAAATAAGAAATGAAAGTCAAAGTTTAGATTATTTTTATCCATTTTTAATTCTCTCATTAAAAAAAAGAAAGATTTACATGCATACCACTCAATTCTTCAGACATATCCAACATTTGAACTTGAATTTTTACATACATATCACCTTTCCTACATATGAAAATGTGTATTCTACTTTTTACAAGTTAAAATAGCGATGTTTTTTATGCGATATAAATGATTTGGGGGGAACAAATGTAAAAATTAAAGTATATGTGTTAGATATGTAAACACATGAAAATTTGGTGATATGTATGTAAATGCCCCAAATAAAATAATGTATGTGAATAAATTTATCATAAACCCCAAAATCCTGTCCCCGCATCGCATAAGCAGAAGTTTTCATTAGTAACATGATCAGTTGTTTTCACGTGATATGTAACTAATCCTCATGCCGAGAAATCACGCACATTCTCCTCCTAAGATTTTGCGGCACAGATGCATAGAAGACTCTGCCACAACGTCCTCGCCATGCCTTCCTCTTTAACCACCGCTTGCACACCCAATCGCTAATCCAAAATCTCACCCCTTTCTCTTTCTCGCTAACTTGCACCCGATACTCGCATAACTGCATACCTTAACCTACGCCTCTCATCACTCACCACATATTTTTCGCTCCCTTCTAGGCAGCTTCACTTTGTCCCTTTTTTGATATCGGAGTTAATCCAAACAAAAATAAAAAAAATTAATATTATTGTTGAATTTAAAATAAGGAAATACAATCTCACAAACAACAATATAAATAACAACAAAAATGAAAAAAACTCTCAAAATAGGGTGGATCTCGAGGTGATGGAGGTGATTGGCGAGGGTTTGGTCCCCCCAAGAGGTAATAAAGGTGGTGGGAGGAAGGCTTGGCAGCAACAAAAGTATGGGGTTAACCAGGGGGGAGGTGCATAGCTGTCAGGGATGACAAGTGAGGCTGCTATCCTAGACATGGGCAACAATAAAGAGGGTGTTGGACAGCGTAGACGTGGCTGTAAGAGAAGTAAGTGGCTGGATGGTTGGAATAGCAGGTGAGCAACAAATATCCACCGTCCCGGGTGGTGGCAGCGAGGGGGAATAACAGTGACAACGTAGGGATACAAGAGACTTTAGAATAGCAAGAGCACGACTGTCCTGAGCAGCAACGGTGTGGACAAGTGCTAGAATTGAAAAACTATAGTGGAAAACAACAATCAATGCTGTTCTTTTAACCCCCAAATTCCAGATATTAGATAAAAAATTTGATGAAGACCAAAAGCACCCAAAATTTCGCATCCTCCAAAATTCAATCAAATAATTTTTATAAAATTTTATGCATAAAATCAATCGATTCCATAAAAAAACACTATGTATGATATATGTACGAATTAGGAGATATAAAATTTGAAAGTTATATGTTCATTTAACCATATTAATTCTTAATTATCCTAATCGCTCCCTAAATTTCCTCATTAATGTTCCCTGCCGACTCCAACCACATATAACAGCGCATGCAACAGCTTAGTGGGATCAAACGACAGAGAGCTTTTGGGAACTTCTCAAGTGTCACATTACCTTTCCCCTCTCCTAATTTCCTTCCCCACCTTGTCTCAGTTCTGCTCAGCAGATAATGTCTGCAATCCTTGCTACGGTGCAGGGGTGGAACGTGCAAACCAAACGAAACCAAGAAAGCCACAACTGCATTTAAGCTTCACAATTTCCTTTCCCTTCTCTCTTCTCCCGTGATCCCCCCCTCTCATTTGTAGGCGGCTAAGCAGCTGTGACCATTGCTACGGTGCAAGGGTGAGCGGTGGGTTGAGCGACATACAGACAGGTCGAAACTTGCTGTAGGGAGCTTCAGAAACAAATTAAATGGCACAAATTCCTCTTTCTCATTATTTTAGATTTTCATTTCCTTCCTCACATATCTGTCTCGACGTTTACCTTAATTTTTGTGCATTTTTCATTTATGGTAGCCGTCAAAGACACTATAATTGTATCAGAAGTGTCGAAAGTGATTTAAAAGCTTTCGTACGAGTTTTAGCATGATATTGGCGAGGAAGAAGTGAAAAATAAAGTGTTAGGGAGAGAAATACACGATTTTGAAAAATCAAATTTATGCCGAGAAATCTATGTGAGATATGTTTTAGGCTAATAAATTATGTTTTGGTTTAATGCATATTATGAGTCCAAATTTTATGAATTCCTATAATGCTTATGAATTCTCAGGTTGTATATATGAGGTGGCGAACTTGAGACGAGCATGTGGGCACTCGTTGAAGGACTTCTCTTTCAATTCAAGTGAAATAATCTTGTGTTAATTTAAGAAAAATAATCTTCTATAGATTTTCATATAAATTATCACTTGACACGGATCCACTTAAAAATTCCTCATACTGTAAATGAATACATGCTTAAAATGTATGAATGCAAGCATACTTCTTTTACTATACATGTGATGCTATATTATATTATGATACATTGCATGTATTCATTTATAATTCATATAAGTATATGAAATGTCCATGAATGTATGCTACATATATTATGTTTTAAGAAATATCATGATTAATGTTATGGTAAATTACTACAAGAGTGCTTGCAAGTACACTATGCAGGGATATAGTATTCCCGACTTCTGATATTTATATAGGATAAAACTCTGAACTATTGAAATTAGACAATGACAAAGCGTTAGGGAACCGTGAGTATTAGAAAGGTCATTAATAACTGGAAACACATCCTTTACCGATAGTTTATATGGTCTTTGGAGCAAAATGATGATCTATGATAAAAGTACATGAAAATAGTTGAGCCCTAAACACTAAACAAGTGACATTACTATGATTACTTATGATAAACTGCTTATGAACATGCTTTTGGTTATACTTACGATTTCATGCTTACATGTATACTTTGCAGGCTAGATTTTTATACTACTTACTCTCTTTTTATGTTTTCTACTATATTAGCATGCTATGACTTGTGAGTTGAAACGTTGCTTCTTTTTCATGTATAAAACTTCATGTTAGCCCTTATTATTTCCCGGAGCTTGTTTTTGCTCATTATTCATTCTTGTTTTCCAGGTATGAGCAATGAGCACCGGGGTGAGTAGCCAGACGTGTATTTATACAACTTTTAAATGATAGTTTTTGGAGCTTGTATATATGTTTTGGATACGTACTTTTATTATATTAAAATTAGCAACTCTATATATTTTTCATGTTTTGGATATTATTTTCATGCTTCCAAGTATGTATATGAATAAATTATGAAATGCAATGTATCACGTATGTTGCGGTGATTTTGTTAGACTAATTCATCACTCTCTGGGTCTTGATTATATAACTAATTCTCAAATTGCCAGCCTTTATCACACCACGATTGACCCTATCAGGGGCGTTAGTTAGGGCGTGACAGTTCTGGGGTGGTTGCAGAAGGAGGGATGTTGGGAGCAACATGAGGAGGATGCGAAAGGGGATAGGGAAAATAATTACAATCTCGGGAGAGAAATACAGCCGCAACACCACTCAAACCCTCAGATACAACCCTTGAAGCGAGGACATGCCGACGACTGTCCCGATACAAAACAAATAAAAAACCGCATCTCCAAATTATAATATAACAAATATATATGAAATGACTAGAAATGAAGGATAAGAGTAAACTTGTTGGAAATTAAAAAGAAAGATAAAATAAGTGTTCTGTTCAGCTTAGTCCCGATCGCAGGACTCGGGAGCACGACACCCACATACACAGCATCACATGCTCTGTAAAGCTCATGCATAAGTTTTCGATGATTGAGGGAGCTTTGAGCTCGTTTGTCGAAGCTTCTATTTACACATCGAAGGCGACGAAGCTCTTGTAACCTCAATAGACTAAAGAATCTTTGACCATGACCCTAGCACATGGGCCCTAAATTTGAGGTGTTTTCCCCACTTGCAAGCGACCATCCATATCAGTCCAAACTTCGGAGGGTACACTATGTAATTGAACTGGGAGCGTGTCAAAGAAACCCTAAATTGGCTTAATGGCACAAGGCATCTCTCTACCTGAATTGGCCTAGAGCAACTGAACCAACGCAGCTGAAAAAAATGGGGTCAGTCGACCCTAGTGAACTAGGGTTACCACTCAGTAGGAGTGGGGTTGTCCCATCTTAATTACCTAGTATTATTTATATGTTGCTTTTATGTTTTAGGTCATTTTTTTGTTGTGTTTTTGTTAGGATAGCTATCGACATCAACTCTTTTTCCTTCGCTTGCTGCTCCGGCTGTATCCTGTTCTAAGGTGATGATTATCCTTCGTTTTCTCCTCCTGCAACCTCCTCCTTGTTGCCAACATCCACCTTCTTACCTGCAGTCGTCCTTTAAAGCGTGCATTTTGCATTAATAAAAAAGATCTATAAAAGCTACACAAAATTGTTAGAGTGGTTGGTATCAGTCTTCACCTCATTAAAAAAAGTCATAATTGTGAGCATCCCAAGCAAAAGATCAATCCAAAGCTAGTTGATAACAAAAATAGGTGGGATTACCATCGATCATAATAGTGAAATCCATAAAGGAGAACAAGAAGAACACTTGAATCCCTTCCGTAGGGGAATGGTTCCGTTGGAGAAGAAGACATACCACAACACTTTGGGATACAATATCTCTGGAGGCCTAAATCTTAAGTGTCTATTGGAAGATACAAAGATGAGGTGCTTGCTGGAGGATACAAATAAGAGATGCCTATTTGAAAATACAAAGATGAGGTGTCTGTTGGACGATACAAAGATAGTATGCCTAATAGAGAATACAAAAGATAGAGTGCTTGTTGAAGATATAGAGAAGACATGTCTATTAGAGGATTCAAAAATTTGAGAATGAAGGTGGACCTACTGAACTTTGAGAGGAGAATTGATTCAAATGATTACATTGAATGAATGCAAAATGTTGAGCGAATCTTTGAATATAAGGAGGTATTCGATGACAGATGAATGAAGCTTGCCCCATCAAGCTGAAGAGAAATGCTTTTGTGTGGTGGAAGAACCTAAACAAGAAAAGATAGAGAGAAATACAAGACATAATAACTTCTTGGGAGTAAATAAAAAAGGTAATACAACAACAATACACACCCCACACTACCACAAGAATATTTTCTTGAAGCTCCATTACCTGTAGCAGATGAGCTATCAGTGGAGTGCATAATTATGCAACTTAAGTTGAAATGCGAGTAAACGGAGACAGAGGATCACATCATAACTAAGTATTTCAAAGGCTTGAAGCCCGCCAACAGTAATGTGGTCCAACTGCAACTCTATTGGACACTAAAAGACATGCAAACTTTAGCTTTGAAAGTAGATAGATAGTAAAAGCAGAGCTAAAAACCATTGTCAATCAGACCACCACCCACAATTGGAGACCTTAAGAGGAGCATGCCTCACAGAGTGGAAAAGAATAGTCAGGAGCAAGACAGAGCCACTCATAGTGAGAATAAGCCTCAAAAGAGTAGCAAACTCACTACAATTCCCACTAGGAAATGCTTCAAATACTATGATTTTGGACACATCACTTTTAGTTGTCCGACAAGTCAAGTTGTGTCCTAAAAATGGAGGAAGTTAGCAATGAGGAGATAATTGAAAAATATGGTGATTACCAACTTCCACCCAATGAGGGTAACACTTATGGTTTGATGGGTCCTACATACTGAGGCAACGAGGGAGCAACAATGGATTTACCATAAACTATTCTACACCCGTTCCACCATGAAGAGATAGGTATACGGTCTCATCATCGATGGAGGGAGCAACAAGAATGTGAAATCTACACATGGTGGGCAAGTTAAGCCTCATGACTTAGAGGCATTCTCAATTGTGCTCCTTGACATGGTTGAAGGAGAACATGATCATCATTGACAAGTGTCTCAAATAGTTTTTAAATGGGACCCAACTGTAGGATTAGTTTTGGCGCAATATGGCTCTGATTGATGCCTGCCACCATTTGCTAGGGAGATCGTGACAATATGATTGTAAGACTCAAGATGATGCGTATAGTAACACTTATTCATTTATGAAATTTGGAAAGCATATCGTTCTTATACCTTCCGCGGAGTCGGAGGTTACAGGTGCTCTTACCAGCAAAATATCAGAAGGATCCGTTTTGGTTATGACAAAGCATAACAAGAAAGAACAACTAACTTCAGACATAGGGCAACCAAGATAGAGACAATTTCAAGACAACCTGTTTGATAGCTTACCACCATGATCACCACCACAGAGATTCGAACTGCCCTCGCTTCAAATCAGGTTAAGCCAATCTTAAGTTACTTTGAGAGGATCAACAAAATATACAAGGCACAAATTCTTAGTTTAGTTCAATATTCTACCCTAAGAATTTTGGACCAATATGAATGTATGAATCATTATCCAATAATTATTTTCCTGATCTATTCTACATAAGCCATGCTCATACCACATCAAAATGAGCATGGCTTGGTATGTTTGCCTAAACATCCATATTTACATTTATATTACTCAAATTTTTACATCAACTCAAAAATATCACTCACTACCTTTTTAAAGGTGAAACAACATTTTTGTGCAAAATTTTATGACAGCAAATGTTATAAATGTAAGTATCAAACTTTGGGTGTTAGAAATGTAAATATAAAAGAATTGTGTGGTATATATGTAAATTTCCCATAAATATATTATCGTTTTGATAGATTTGACGTTTCCATTCTTTATCATGAAGTACCAAGTAATTAAAAATAAATAAATTTCAAGATCAAACTGCTAGAGCAGTCTATAAATTCAGGTCGAGAGTAACACTAAATTTGAAGTACCAAGTAATTAAATATTTTAATTATAAAGTTTGCGTATAGTAAAATAATTTTTTTTTATTGAAAAATAAGATTTTCTAGCATTTATGAATAAATTCAAATTCTATTCCAGAAAAAAAGATAGATCATAAAAATAATATATGAATTACAAAATAAAATAAAATATAAAAACATTGGAAATGGAGTAGGCACACCACCTGATCATTTGGAGGACAGTAGCTCCCATTTGTGAATTTACGGCAGCAACCAAATGCTTCTGGAGACAACCATACCAGAAAGTCATCAAGCCATGAGGCAGCTGGCTTGGCAATAAAACTGGATTCTGGATTTAATGAAGCTTTTGTAATCTGTACAGGAATTAAGTTTTCTGATAATTGATTACAAGGGAAGATCTAGATAATAATGAACTAAACAGCTAAAGCCAGCTTATGTAAAAGCTTTTTGCAGGAAAAACTAGCATCAAATCAGTTATATTCATCAGTTTTACCTCATTCAAAAGAGAGTTTGAATCACAGTGGCTGATGGAGCATATCTTGTTTGTTTGATTTGATTCCAAGCTGGTAGGCCAAATAGGCAAAGGTGTATGAAAAAACTTATCAGTGAGGCTTCCTTTCAGATACAACAATGGTCTCAAAGGTCAGAAAATAAAATGAAATCAAGTTTGTTGGCGGTTGGAATAACTGCTAAAACTAAAGGCGGTTGTTTTGTAATAAAACAAGGATTCGTCGGGAAAATAAATAAATCAAAATGAAAAGTTCAATTACTAATATACAAAAAAGAAATATTTACATACAAAACACTCTATTCCTATGAATGTAAATACATAGGAAATGGGTAATATGTATGTAAATGTCCCAATAAGAAAAAGCAGGCTAGACAAATGTAGTTTTAATTCCGTAATTGGATCACATTTGATAGGCAAACATCGAGGCATAAAATATTCTCCAAATTGACGTCAAAGTCACTAGGGCTGTCAATTTGGCTCGTTGTTCGTGAACAGCTCGTGTTCGGCTCGTTAAACAGCTCGTGTTCGGCTCGTTCGTTAAGCCTAACGAGCCGAACACGAACAAATTTTTAAGCTCGAAATGTAAATGAGCCGTCGTGTTCGGTTCGAAATGGCTCGAAAAAAAATTATACAACTCTTTTTATAACAATATATTACATATATTATTTATATAATAATATATTATATATATTTATGTCTAAGTTTAAATCATAACACCTCATGTGGCAATGTGGTTAGTGTCTTCTTTTGTATAGATTTGATCCAGGTTCGAATCCCATACTTTACATCTATTTTTCTCAATTTTAGTAAACGAGCCAATTTCGAGCCGAACACGAGCCGAACACGAACACGAATATTTAAATCGAGCCGAACACGAACACACTGTTCACGAGCCGATTTCGACCACGAGCCGATTTCGAACACGAGCTATTTCGAACGAGCCGAACACGAGCCAAGCCTGAGCTCGCTCAAGCTCGGCTCGTTTACAGCCCTAAAAGTCACCAATGCGTGGGGAGTACTGCCATAAAGTATATTAAGCAATCAGCTTTTTTAAGTTAAATATGACCGCCCCAGCATCGGATAACAGTAATGAAAATAAAGAATCTTGCTCTGAAGATTCTTATCAACTTCAATAAAGTAGAAAGAAAAATTAATGATTAAAGGGAGAAGATTTTCTTCATTTCTAAACCAGTAATCATTTCAAAATAAATAACAAAATATATAACGTGGGCTTTGAAGCCAACTCTTAGAACAAAAGCTTTATCTGATAAACAAATTCACCAGAGTACTGTCCAGGAATAATTATAATGAAATGATTGTGAGCGCACCAAAATATTTGGGCTGTATATGTGTGACCAATGCGGCCCACACACTAGAATTAATATTAATGAATGATGCTCAAAATTAAACAAGAGCTCAACTTTTGATTGATTTTAGACCAAATTGAACATGATGTTACGGTTTTAGGTTTTCTAATGCACCTCTAGCATGAGAAGCTCAAAGAAACACATAAAAGATCATGATTCACAATATTTCAAGCTTTAATTTAAAAATGTTTAATCTTTTTTAACGCAAAATAATAATAATAATAATAATAAATCTCCACAAAATAATGTAAAAGTTCTCAAAATTTAAAATTTTATAAAAAATCCGAGAATGAATAACACAACATAATAATTCAAATTTCAAATTACAAAAATAAAAATCAAGATAGCAAATTTGATAAAATCTCAATCATGCCCATAAAATATTTAGGGAGAAGGAACAATGACAGAAGCCACCAATTCAAATGCCATCTAATACTGGTACAATGATAAACAACTCCCATAAGATGCCTTCAAAACTTGAGACTGGTGCGGGAGCAATTCCGCGATCCCCGCTTACGTGGGATCGAGATCAGAATGGAATCACATCCCTTTGAGTCTTGTAGCAAAACTTTCCTGCCTATTGACTGCTGCCAGACCTTGTGGGTTCCATTTTTTTATAATATTTTAAATATAGTTAGGGTTATTTTGATTTGGAAAAATTTATATACTGTTAATTTCTAATTTTTGAACACTTGCTTTTATTTTATGTATTTAGAGATCGTTTTATCTAATTTTTTTTGCCATAACTAGTGTTGCATCCTTTTCCTTTTGCAAGTTCTGCATCTGTACAGGAATATGTGGCCGATGTCCTTCAGCTCCCGTGTCCCACTACATTCATTTCATTGTTTTCAGTCAGGATAACAACCTAACTTCTCTAATCCCCCTTCACACTCCGCCGACTTCACATATTTACCCAAACAACAATAAAAACATAAATTTTATTGCTGAAATTAAAAATGGGTACAGACATGACACTGAAAAAAGAAACAAAACAGCAACATGATACCCAGTATGGCGTAGTACGGCGGGATGATGCTGCATTTGGAGAGAATGCAAAAGCTATGGCAGCTGTGTAGTGGAAAGATAGTAACCTGGAGTGGAAGGGTAGCTTGTGGAAGTAACGGGTGAGGGCTATGTAGAGGCTATAGTAGGGGAGAGTGGCTGATAGGTAACCTAAGGGAGGGGACAGCAAGTAGGAAGGCTGGAAGAGGTAGGTAAGGGGAGATAAAACACTGTCTCGGAGCGGGATACAACCGAACATCACCTGTTGTCGAATGCAGCCCTTAGCAAGGGAGAAAAGGACCCTAAAGAAAGAATCTGAACATAGTAGCCAAAAAACTGCTCCTTACAACAAAAAAAAATTTATAGACTCTTATGGGACAAGAAGAGGAAAGAAATAGGAAAGGAAATCCCCACATAAAAAGAAAGAGTGGGAGAGACAAAATTATTCCAAAAAATAGCCATTAAGAACCTTCTAGATAGAGGGCGCAAAAGAAAGGAAGCCTCACTGATATTAACAATTCATTTAACTTTCCTCAAAATATTTTAGAAACTTCCAACATAAAATAGACACTAATCCACAAAGTGCAAAAAATTTAAACATCCAAAATCATCATAATCGGAAGACAAAATCTCAGACTAACATATAATGTGTCTCTATACAACAATAAACAATAAAACAAACTAAAGTCGTATTATAAACTAATACCCATTAGTAGTAGTCATTCTCTTGTAAATCAAATCTCTCTTACCAGACACATCAAATTAAAACTTTTCTTCTCCTGAAATAAAATATTAATTGAAATTATAAGTATAACTTTGTACTCCTGAAATAAAATATTAATTGAAATTATAAGTATAACTTTGTAAGTAATTATAATCTAATATGCGTTAAATTTTTATGTTATGCATGAATGATAAAAAAAAAATGCAATTTATTTCATTAAAACTAAATTATCGCTCCTCATTTCGTTTTAATTATTTACCAATTTAACCTCTTTAATAGTCATAGAGGATTTTTATCATACCTAAAGATATCCTAAAAAATGTGCCTAAAGTCACCCTTAACATTGCACCAAAAGATACCATAAAAAATGTGTCCAAAGAGACCCTCAAAATTATACATGAAGGTACACCTTTATTATTTCCTTTAACGTGCATGGTTTCATCATATCCCCTACCAGTACCATCTGAGGGTAATCCTGTATGACTTAATCCTTTACTTAGCATTTCATATTAATTAAAATATTTTAAAATGTACATTCATATGTAAGTTATTTTCTTCCAATTTCCTACGACATTTCAAACTTTCAATATGTAAGGTATAAGTGAAATACTTATTTTAAACCATTTAATAAAGCAACTATGCATTTACTAATACATTAATTTAATGCATAGAAGAAAATAACCACTAAGCTTTAAAAGATCTCTGAAATACTTATCAAGCCACAATACTTCCCCTAACACTTTGACTTCTCTATCATCCTTTAATTCAGCTATTTAAAAAATTAAAATTACTAATATATGTTCGAGGATTTGGTAATTGGCAGTTCCTCAAATAATCTGTTTTGCCCTTAGTTATCACACAAACATCAACATTGCTTCCACTTCCCAAATCATTGAATATGGCCTCACAAACAAGTTTTATTCCATCCTCCCTGGTCAAACCTTCTTTGTACTTCGATTCAAAAACAACCAATGACGCTAGAGAACCAGAACCCATCATAGCGAATGGGAGAGTATCAGTCGAACCATGTGGATAGACTGTATGAAAATGTGGTCCAATCACATCAACACCCCTAAGGACCAATGCATCACTAACATAACCTTGGTAGCTAAATAAGTGTGATTTCAAAAGGGTAAGCGTCATGACCAAAGAAAAATATGTTGAGATTTTCATACCTATTTTATATTATTTTTGATAATATTGCACTTTAAAGAAATGTATTTTTGATGTTTTGTTGCAGGAATGATGAATTAGGGTCATTGGAGCAAAAATATGCAAAAATGAGCAAATTTGGAGCAAAAAAAACCAAAATGTGAAGATTTGAACTAGCCCGCCGACGACACCCTCGACGCTGCCGACGGCGCCCTCAACGCCACCGACGGCGAGATTTTCCCGAGACTACAGGATAAAAATTCTCTAGAAGCCCGTCGAAGGCGCCATCGACCCCGCCGACGGCGAGATCGACGGTTATGCCTACTCAAGCTTTGGATGAGGCCAAATTTTGAAGGGATGCTTAGACAACTCTTGGGAAAGCTCATCCATAACTTTAAAAGAACATTTTGGCCGAAAATAGAGGAGTCTAAGGAGTCTAAGAAGAGAAAAAGAAGTGCTAGAGTCATTAGAGTAACAATTGTGAGGATTTCTTCGAGAGATTGTAAGAGAGGAGGGAAAGTGAGATTTCTTCTTCCTTGCTACTTCGAAGAAGAATTCCGTGTGCTGTAAAGAAAGAAAGAGATTCAGAGGAACTTCGAGGAGTGTTCTTGGGGAGAAATTAGAGATAAGTTATTTACTTGTTGTAGTTTGTATGACTTTGATTTTATATATGAATTCTGAGTTTTGTTGTGTTTTCCCCATGAGTTTTGAATAGTTTTCTCTGTTTTTCTCCTTGACTCGAGATTTGTGAAATGGTGATTTGAATTGGTGAAACCATGAAAATGTTTAAGAAATTGTGATGATCTTTTCACTTAGATCTTAATTTACTTTCAATCTGGCCAATTGATATGTTAAAATATGTTAAGTTTTACAACTAAAGTGAATGTTACATCCAAGATTCAGAGAGGTCAAAACCCTTGGAAGTTGGGTGCAAATAAATATGAAAATATTATTATCAGGCGAAGAATTGCAGATTTTAGAGTGACAGACTAAAATCCTCAATTCGGTCCTATCGTTTGGGTGCTGATGTGTAGATGTTAGCCCTCAAGTGAGGGGAACGTGAGAGCTCTGAAGTGAGAGCAGGTATCCTCCCAGCCTAGCCTCAGAATCAGTAACCAAGCATAGGATTAGTCAATTTTCTTTATGCCTGGACCAAAGGATAAAAAATATGTATGCTACTATTTGACACAATATAAATTGAACTAATTCATTTTATCCATTCACTATAATTTCTTGACAAGGAGAATAATGCTTTCTTATATATTGAATATCACAATTAAACCCAACTTTATATCATTAGTTATTTATTAGTTATTAAAATTATCTATTTATTTCAATTGCCTATTAGTGACAGATAAACAAATTGAACGTCGTTCTTGTGATTAAAGTTTTACTTTTCTAAAGTCTTAATCCGTAATTCTAAACCACTCCCTGTGAGATCGATATCTATGACTCCATTAGAGCCCTATATTACTTGAGCGATACGTATACTTTCATTGACAAATTTGACTTTAACATTATTGAATATTATAATTATACATCTTAACCAAATCAGACACATTTATAAATTCGCGATCAAGTTTTTAGACACCGTTGCTGAAAATTAAATCTTCTAGTAGCGTCATCAAATTCTTGTATTTGTCGATTACAAAAAAAGTCAGTCAATTCACGCCCAGTTGCATTGCGGTGCAGCTGCATCAGAGAGCTTACCGTGTCTGTCACAACCTTAGCGTCTGCAGCAGTTACAACTCTACAACAATAGATGTTTGGTGCCATGTAATGAATCTTCTCACAATTCTTATCGACAACTATAGGTCCTTATGTTGCTCTTGTATCAGCTCCTAGAATAACCACATCCCAAAAAGCTAAGCCAACAATGGTGGTTTCGGTCTTCCTAAAACCCCGGAGCTGTACTCCCTTCTTCACGAGCATATCGTTCCTCCGACACATATCAAAACTAAACCCACCATTCGGGGGACCATCTAACAAAGCTTTCGCCATCGGATCTGAAGGAGACGAAGCACGAAATGAGGGCGTTTCTGATAAATAAATAAATAAATAAATAAAAAAATAAATAAATATATATATATATATATATATATATATATATATATATATATATATATATATATATATATAACATTTAAATAATTTGCTTCATTTAAATATAAAAAAAATACCATATAAATTGCTCAAATTGATCCTCCCCCTAATTCGCATGCTCCTCCAAATTCTGTTTCGAATTTGAAATCATTAATTGTCAAACTTAATTTCAATAAACCTTGCTAATAATATTATTAAACACGTCCACATATTATAACACATTCATTTAACAATATAAATGAATTAATTTATTAAAAATTTCAATTATACCTTGCAAACTTTCAGCCTACCCTAACTCACGCGAGCTTAGTAGCAGAGAGCTTTCCCCTTCTTCTCCTTAGGTCTCTGTGCGACCCAGAAACACAAGTAAAGATCGCTGGCTCTCCTTCCCCTCTGAAATGAGGAGAAGATCTCCTTCCTCCTTTTCTTCAGCTTCTTTTCCTTCGCACTGCACTAGCAAGAAGCTGCAGTTTCCTCCTCGATCGCGGTTCAGTTAAAGTATGCCTACGACGCTGCTGCCTCCCTCTCCTTCCTCAGCCTTTGATTCGACACAATACCAAAATTTCTTCTCATTCCTCTTCCCCTTCGCATTACCCAACACTACACAGTGGCCATGCTTCCTCCTGCGACTTCTTCCTTCTTCGACTATGGCATGATAGCTTCTCCTCTCTCGATCTCTCTAGCAATCTCTCACTCGCTTGTTCGTCGAATAAGGTAACTATTAAAAATCATATGTTATGATTCCTCGAGAGTTGCGACTATTTTAATTGCTAGCACCTTTTTATTTGTTTCATTATTATTATTATTATTATTATTATTATTATTATTATTATTATTTTCTATTATTACAAAAACACACTGTCACAACCGTACACAGGGCTTGTAATTAAAAAAATGGGTACAAATGGTCGAACAGTGGGAACTAAGCTTTCTATATTCATTCTCTACAAATAATATTTTACAAATGAAAGAGTCACTAAAAAATTTAAATTAAAGTAGTCTAATTAAATTAACCTCATAACAAGTTGTCCGCGTCTTCTATAAATATTGAATCTTCTACATTCATCTTTTAATCAACTAAAATAACCTAAAGTTAGTTTAAAATAACACTAAGCTAAATAAAGTCAGTGAATACTCATACTCCTAAGCTACAATAATACAAGAAAAAAACAAAGTAACATGCATGTCAGTTAAGCTTTTAATAAATCAATATAAATTTTTGATATCTTAACATATCTATATCATATATATCTTTACAACCGTCACAAAAACATAGTCTAAAAATTTGTATCAATTAATATACGTCAATGTTAATATCTTTTTTTCATTTACGTGTAAAGGTATCTTAGCATTCTCACACTCTTACCATAAATTGATAACTCTATCATAATCAATCACGCACATACAAGTAGTCAATATAAACATATTATTCGTGTGCTCATCACATTCAATTTAATACACTATATATAACATATACCAATGCATAATTGTAAGTATCTACAAACAATCATATCAATGTGGCCACAAAAAAAAAAAAAACATATAAATCAAAATAAAGCATGTACAAGTATCGTTATCTGCTAATACAAAGAGAAGACACAAAATAATATCACTGACAGAAATTACGAGTGTTTACTTCGATGTCACTTAATTAATTATGTGGCTTGTCTTGACATTCACTCATTTAAAATTGGAAGCCTAAGATAAATATGATATAAAATTTATTTAATTTATTATTTTCATGAACTATAACTTTTTATTATTTAAGTTTTAATTTTTCATCATTTTATTTTATGTAATCCTAATTATATATATATATATATATATATATATATATATATATATATATATATATATATATAGACACACACACACACATGCATATATGCATAAAATTTTTGTTAAAAATTATTATTATTAAAACTCACCTTTATAACTTATTTTGGACGAGCCCAGAGCCACAAGAGAAGGAGCTTGTCTTCCTCCCTCTGTACTAGGGATGCACACGCCTTCCTCATAGTCACCTTCGACTCCCTCGATCGCAACTCAACACCAATGCCGACTCCTCTGCTACGCTTGAGCCCCCTACACCGCTTCCTCTTCTCTTCTACGATGGTCGGCTAGGTCGAGTGCCTTAACGTATAGAGCTTCCCTTCCTCCCACAACCTTTTTTTTTGCAAGCACCGTGCCGCTACCCTAGCCTACTGGACGAAGCAGGTAAGTCGACTTCAACAATTTATAGAGCGAACTTCATCTCCTTGCTGCATCTCCCCCCACTTCGGCTTGAACGAATTGTTGCTTCCACACCCTTTCTTCAGTTTCTGCCTCCTAGCCTGATCTTCCTCACGACATCACACAAACAAAGGTATGTCAATGCTTACAATGAAAAATATATAAAGGGAGATCTACAAATACAATAAAAGCTCATCACATTTGAAAGAAGACAACCCAAAGATGCCATACTTAGCCATAATGTTGACTTGAAAGATTGAGAGTTGGAAATTAGCCCCTTTGACCATAAATTTTCTAGTGATAAAGAACCAATACCCCAATGATTTAAAATTAAATTTCTGAAAAGAGATAATAGTTTTGGAGTGAAGATAGATTTACTAAATTTTGACGATCATATGAATCCACATTCCCTGCTTTTTGCCGCCTGCCCCCCACCTTCCCGCTTACTGCCACAATCCCCTCCCACCTTCCTACTGCTGCTGGCAGCCTTTCTGTAAGTTGTCGACAGCTCCTTCCACCTTATTGCTTTTTGCCGCCTGCCCCCACCTCGCACCTTGCTATCGCAATCCCCCTCCCACCTTTCTACTGCTGCCGCAAAACCCCTCCCAACCCCTTCCACCTGCCTGCCACTACTAAACCTAGCTAGCCTGTCTGCTTGCTACCGTCAACTCCACCCGCCTTCCGATTTTGGTGATCACTCCCCACTAGCCCCTACTATTAGCTGTCACAACCCCAACCAGCCGACCAAGTTGTTGTCAAGCTGCAACCCACCACTTTTGTTCTCGCCCTAGGGGTTGTTGGTACTCATTGTCGTTTTGTTCATGTCACAAGTGTCGTTGTTGCAAACTTTTCGATTTTTTTAGCAATATTACTGTGCTTCTGTTTGAATTTAAGTTAACTCTGTGTCAATTGGTATCAGAGCCAACCTAACCATAATCTTATTTTAGGATTTCCTAGCATCTAACATACCCAAGTCAAAAGAAACGGATAATGATCTAACCCTTATAGCTGGACTCCAGGAGCCTTCTATTTCACAACCAATTGATAATACTTGGAAAAGGATTTATTATCTTACAAGATGGCAGCACTCACTCCATCACAGGGGAAATATTTGTGTACATAAAACGCACGCAGAGCTGCGTGCATAATAACCCCACAATAACCTCCACTTCGCGGTTATTATGGGGTTATTGGGAGGCTATTGAAGTATTAATTCCAATGACTTATAACCTTCCAATAACCTTCACGAGTTCTATTTCGATGTTATTCATAGATTATTAATGGAGTAAGCACGCAAAATTGCGTGTGTATTACGAACACAAATATTTACCCCATCACAGAGAGGAGATGTCATGATTAAAATTTCCATTAACCGACCCTATATACGGTTTTTTTAATTTTCCATAATTCAGTTACCTCTCTCATTTCTATTTTTCAATTCACTTGTGACAACCGCTGTGATTGTATGTTCACTCAACTTCAAACGTGTGCATCAATAAACTGATGGGACCCCTTTTTTTGTCAAGCTGTTTGCCTTCAACAGGCCTCTAAAGTCAAACTACAAAGAGGAATGGATCAAAAGAAGGATACAGACACGAACACCATAAAACTTAAATTCATGTACCGTTCACTTTAAGTGAAGCTTTAGAGGAGTTCTAGGGAAGAGCCAATTATATATATTATAATGTGGACAAACCCTCATAACCTAAAGCTGAGCCAATTTCTCAAATAAATTGTCTCAATGACAAAATGTCCTTGTGCGCTATTGATTACATTCAAACTAATTGCATCGGAAAATACAAGCATAATCACAAACTATTTATGTAAGCGGTCGGACTAATCAGTACCTATAGTTGAAGCCTTTGACAACAAAATAAAGCGGTGGACCAACTCTGAGATAATTTGCAAGGTCATCGAAGTAACCCTGCAGTAAATTAACACAAAAAGTCACACAAAACAAGTTGGCAGCTTCAAAAAATTTCGATCAAACAAATCATTAGTGGTATGACCAGGAACCTGAAGATAAGAATCTCTGGGAAGGACAATCTTTTGCTCCAAACCAGCTTGAAGCCTTGTACAGAGTGCCTATCAAGTATTCGCTTAAATATTTCAAATTTAAACAGAAGTAATGATATAAATATTCAAGTGAAAAAGATTGCACTGATATATTTGATTCACTAATTCAAAAGGATTTCGCCAGAATTTTGTATTGCATGAGAACTCTTGTGGTTTAGTGGTTATTTACGATATGAATATTATTGTGGATTGTTATATATGTTGGAATTGGGTTATCTCTACCGTCCCCTTAAAAATTCCAAACTCCCAAGTTGATAAATTACAGAAGAGTTAATTAATTATTTGTGTGTGTAGCATTAATTTCATCTCACTATTGCATGGCAGCCAAAATGGCGAGTGAGCTACATTGTCGAAAATTGGCAAACAGTCATGTAATTAGATTAACTAGGTAATTAAGATAAATTTAATTAATTTACCAGATTATTTATAAATTCAAATATATTAATAATACATACATACTTTTGTATATAAATTTGATCAAGATAAATTATAGAATTTTATAAAAATTGTTTGGAAAATTATCAGGGAATGAAAAAAATGGGATATATTTTAAAATAAGTTTCAATTTCCCTCCTTATTCCAAATTGGGTGATACTAAAGTTAACCCACAACAACACGAAAACCAAATATTATTAATGAACCAAATGAGAAATTACAACCGGACAACTAAAATAGGAAATAATAACAAACATGACACATAAAATCTAAAAAATACAACAAATGACAGCACAAACACAACAAGGGTGGATCTCAGAGTGATGGTGGTGATCGGCGAGGGTTTAGAAGGTAGCACAATGGTAGACGAGGGTGTGGGCAAGTAAAGAATAGCATGAGAACAATTTCCCGAGCTCCAGACAGCAAGCATGCAGCGGGTATTAATGTAGATTTTAGAGTTTTAGGATCATCTACTCCCGTACCAAAATTAATGTCGTGTTTATTGCAATTTTAGATTTCTGGAATCCTTTAAATTCTTGTGTAAATATTAGAGCATCCCCTGAAATCAACGTCAAGTATGACCTCAATACAATGAAAAGTGTGCAATGGACGATACACCAACACCCGGGTGTAGTGTCAAATATGTCAGAGTTCCTACATTACGGACAGATGCTGACAAATAAGTTTGTCAATGAAAGTAATGCTAGGTTAAGATCTTGGAATATAGATACTCTAACAAATAAATTAATGAAATTAATTGATATTATGATTTATATGAAGATAAATATCTTATGTATTTAAGAAACTAAATGAGTTGGAGAAAATGCTGAAGAGATTGATAGCTTAGGTTTTAAACTTTGGTATTCAGATAGGAGTCACATTAGAAATGATGAAGATGTAATTATAGATAAGGGTTTGAAAGATAATGTTGTACAAATTAATAGAATTGGAGATCAAATTATAGTCATTAAGATTGTTTTTGACACTAAAATTTTTAATGTTATAAGTGCTTATGCTCCTTAAGTATGGTTTAGATATAAATTCTAAAGAAAATTTCTTGAATGACCTAGAAGAATTAATACAAATGACATCTCTTGAAGAAAAAAAATTTTATTCGAGGAGATTTAAATTGACATGTTGGTATAATAGTTGGACATTTTAGAAACATTCATCGTGACAACAATTTTGGAGTGATTAATAAAGAAGGTATAACCATATTAAATTTTACTTTAATGTATGATTTTATTATTTATAATACTTTATGTATAAAAAGAAATGAGCATATTATGACTTATAAGAATAGATCTAATAAAACATAAATTGATTTTTTTATGAGAAGAATAGATCGTCGAGAATGTAAAAATTGTATAAATACTCAAGATTGATTATTAATTTTGCATTTTAAGATGAAAAGTTGTAAGATAAAGAATACTAGGAATCATTGTCATAGAATTAGATAGACATGCCTAGAAGATATATAAAATTATTTTTATGAGTAAACTTCAAAATTTCAAGATTTGAGATGTTCATGAAAAAACCAATTCTAAGTGGATAAAATAACATACATTATTAAGTGACAAAAAATGTACTTAGAGAATGAAAAGGAAATTTTTTATAAATAAAAATAGTTATTGGTAGAAAAATAATGTGCAAGAAAAGATAAAATATAAAAAAGTTATGTTATAAAAAATTGTTTAAATGTAAACGCTTAGAGAAATGAGAAAAATATAACCTGGCCTGTAGGGAGTCAAAGAACAATTTGACACTAAAAATTATATTTTTAGTGATCTTTATATGAGATTAGATACTAAATAAAGTGAAAAATATATGTATAACCAAGTCAAACAAAGCGAAAAGAAAAGTAAATATTTAACTCAAGTAAAGTATATTAAAGATGAAAATTAAAACTGTTTTTCCTTGAAGAGGATATTCAACATAGTTGGGTGAGCTATTTTGATAAATTTTTCAATGATATTTCTAAAAGTACGACCGTTCTTAGTGATTTTAACATATTTAATAATAATAAAATATTTATTTTTCTCGTCGTATTTGTAAAAAAGAGATTGAGGATGTTTTAAAGAGAATAAGTGTGGAAAATTAATAGGACCTGATTATATACTCATTAAAGTGAAACTGTTAGGAGATTTCGAAATTTCTTGGCTTACTACTCTTTATATTATTTTAAAAACTTAAAAGATGTCTGAGGAGTGAAGGAAGAATATTTTGGTCCCCATTTTAAGAATAAAGGGGTTGCACAAGAGTGTGTTAATTATAGAAGAATTAAGTTGATATGTCACACATTAAAATTATTGGAGAGGGTAACTGAACATAGGTTAAGATGTGATACAAAGATTTCTCATAATTGGTTTGGATATGTCAGACAGGTCTAGCATGGAATCTATACATTTATTGAGAGGTTTGATAGACAAGTACAGAGAGAATAAGAAGAATATACATATAAGCTATGGTAATCTGAGGTGCATGAAGAGAGAGACCTTTGTACAAATGAGGGTCAGACGGTTTCCGGCTCATCAAAACCCAACCTTTGATTAGAGAAGATCGATCCAGCTCATGCGACTATTCCTACACTAGACGAGGTCATTGTTGCAATGATACAGGAGGATGGTCGCATGAAGCTACACTCTGAGCCGAGTGATTTTTTGGGTGCACGATCAACATTGGATGCTGCGAGCCCAAGTACGCTAGGTGTCCAGGGGGAGACTCGCAAGTGCTGCAAGTGTGGTGAAGTTGGTCATCTCAATAGCATGTCCTAAACCACCTAAGGAGAGGGAGACAAATGAATGTGGAGAAGATGGAGGTTGTGATCGTGGTCGTGGACGTCGAAAAAATGAAAGAGGGGGCTACTAGGAAAATTTAATGGTAGCAGAGGACGCCGGAGAGACATATGTGATCATTACTAGTGAGGATCATGAGTGTCTGGAGCTGTCAAGGAGGAAACAGAAGGCAACAAGAGATGGAACTGGTGAGGTTTCAAATTCATCGATATCAAGGGGTAACATCGCCACTTATGCTTGCTTCAGCAAAGATACTGGTGACACACACGCTCTTGCCCCTATGTCCACCATAGAATCATCATACTCATCTAACAATATCAAAGAGTATACAGACTGTTCATGGTACAATGTAGCCTATAGTTAGTAAAGGTACAGTGAGATGTACCAATCATATGACATTGTTCAATGTTTTGCATGATCCTTTTCTAGTAAACCTCTTATCTATTAGTGTTATTATTCTCCAGTTAAAATACATTGTTTTTAACACTGTCGTTGACGGTCTCAAGCCTAGATGCGAAAAATGAAGGATTGCGTTAGGTAGTCGACAACCAGCATAAAATTTATTGAAAAAATCATAACATGAATCATTTTGACCATTGTGTAAGTGCTAGGTTATCCCCTAGAAGTGACACACTGTATTGCCTGAATACAGTGAAAAGTGTGCAAAGGCCGCTACACCAACGCCTAGGTGTAGTGTTAATTAAGCAAATGTTCTCGCATTACGGAAAGATGCAGGTAAAGAAGTTAGTCCATGAAACTAATGAAACTAATATTATGATAGGATCTTAGAGTATTGATACTCTCAACGACAAATTAATAGAATTAGTTGATATTATTATTCATAGAAAGATTAATATCTTATGTATTCAAGAAACTAAATGAGTTGGAGAAAAGACTAAGGCTTTAATCTTTGGTATTCTGGTAAGAGTCGTGCTAAAAATGTTGTAGGTGTAATTATAGATAAGAACTTAAAATAATGTCGTAAAAATTAATAGACTTAGAGATAGAATTATAACCCTTAAGATTATCATTGATACTAAAACTTTTAATATTATAAGTGCTTATACTCCTAAAGTAGGTTTAGATATAGTCTAAAAATAAATTCTGGAATGACTTGGAAAACTTAATACAAATGATACCTTTTGAAGAAAGAATTTTTATTGGAGGAGAATCAAATGCATGTGTTCGTAGAGTGGTAGAAGATTTTAGAAATATTCATGGTGGCTACGGTTTTGAAGTAACTAATGAAGAAGGTAAAACTCTTTTAGATTTGTTTTAGCATATAATTTTGTTATTACTAATACTTTATTCAAAAAAAGAGATAAGCATCCTATTACTTATAAGAATTGATCTAATAAAACACAAATTGATTATTTTCCTTATGGAAAGAGGAGATCGTCGAGATTGTACAGATTGTAAGGTCATTCCAAATGAGGATTTAAGTACATACAATTGTTTATTAGTTCTAGAATTAAGATGAAAAAGTTGTAAAATAAATAAGACTAGGACTTATCGTCACAGAATTAAATGAGAGAACCTAAAAGACACAAATAAAATTATTTAAATAAGTAAAATTCAAGATTTCTAAATTAGGGACGTTCATGAAGAAACAAAAGCTATGTGGGATAAAATAACAAACACTATTAAACAATAACAAAAGATGTACTTGGAGAATTAAAAAAAAAATTATAAATAAAAATAGTTGATGATGAAATAATAATGTGCAAGAAAATGTAAAATATAGGAAGTTATGTTATAAAAATTGGTTTAAATGTAAAAACTTAGAGAACTAAGAAAAAAATCAAACGACCCGTAAAAAGTTTAAAAGAACAATCTGCAATACTAAAAATTTTGCTTTTAATTATCTTTATAATATATTAGATACTAAATAGGGTGAAAAATATATGTATAAATTAGTCAAACAAACAAAAAAAAAGTAAAGTGTATTAAAGATGAAAATCAAAAAGTGTTTTTCTTTGAAAAAGATATTCAATATGGCGGGGGGGGAGTTATTTTGATAAACTTTTTAATGAAGTTTCTGAAAATACGATCAACTTTAGTGATCTTAAAATCGTTAATAATAATAAAACGTTTCAATTTTATCACCACATTAGTAAAAAAAAAGTTGACAAGGGTTTAAAGAAAACCAATGGTGGAAAGTCTGTAGGACCTGATGATATTCCAATTAAAGTGTGGAAATATTTAGGAAATTTGGGAGTTTCTTGGCTTATCAAAACTCTTTAATATTATTTTAAAAACTAAAAAAGATGCTTGAGTGAAGAAAGAGTATTTTAGTCCCCATTTTTAAGAATAAAGGGGATGCACGAGAGTGTGAAAATTATAGAGGAATTAAGTTAATGTGTTAACCTTTAAAGTTATGGGTTAGGGTAATTTAACATAGGTTAAGAAGTATTATAATGGTTTCTCATAATCAACTTGGATTTATGTCGGGCAGGCCTACTATAGAAGCTATACATTTATTGAGAGGTTTGATGGAGAAGATCAAAGATAATAAGGAGAATCAACATTTGATTTTTATTGATTTAGAAAAAGCTTATGATAAGGTTCCAAGAGATATCCTTCGGAGAGTTCTTCAGAAGAAATGTGTTGATAGGATTTTTATTTAAGTAATTAAAGATATGTATACTAGAGCTATTACTTATCTTCGAACTAAAGGAAGATTGACCAAATATTTTCCTATTTCTGTTGGATTACGTCAGGGATCGATTTTAAGCCTATATTTTTTTGCTTTAGTTATGAATGGTTTTACTGGACATTTATAGGAGGATGTACCTTGGTGTATGTTTTTTGCTGATGATATCCTTCTCGTGGATAAGACGAGAGAAAAAGTCCAGAAAAAACTTGAATTATGTAGGTATACATTGGAGTCTAAAGGCCTTCATTTGAGTGGAACTAAAACTGAATACATGGAATGTAATTTTCGTAGTAGTAGCTCTAGTGACAGAAGTGTATCTTTAGGTGATCAAATTATTAAAAGGTGTGAACGATTTAGATATATTGGGTCTGTTGTTCAAAGCAAAGGTGATATAGATGGGGATGTTAATAGTAGAATTCAAGTTGGTTGGTTAAAGTGCAGGAATGCTTCGGGCCTTTGGTGTGATAGAGAATTACCACTTAGACTGAAAGGAAAATTTTATAAGACAATGGTGAGATCTGCAATGCTCTATAACGCTGAATGTTGGTCTTTAAAAGAGAAGCATAATACTAAGTTAAGTGTCACCGGGATGAGAATGATTAGGTGGATGAGTGGCTTTACACTTAGAGACAAAATGCGAAATGAATATATCCGTGATAGGGTTGGTGTAGCTCCTGTGACAAAAAATTAGAGAAAATCGTCTTAGATGGTTTGGTTAGATTAAATGTTGACCATCTGATGATCCGATTAGGAGGGTAGATGTTTTAGATTCGACTTATGTTAAAAAAGGCAGAGGTAGACCTAGGAAGACATAGGCTTATTGTATAAAAAAATGATCTTAATTTATTAGAACTAAATGAAATTCTGACACTAAATATGACACAATGGAGAAAAAGGAATCATGTAGCTGATCCCACAGTGGGATTAAGGCTGTTGTTGTTGTTGATCTTCCTAGAGAAAGGTAGGAGTTAGACACTTGAGACTGGAACGTGGTATAATGGACTATAGTACTTGGAGAGGGGATGAACTCAACTCTGTTATTCATGGTAGAAAGTGCTATAATAGGAGAATCTAGAAGGAACGACAAGGATGCGTTACTGTTATATCACATATGTATGGAATATTCTAGTCTTAATTCACTGAGTCGGTTGGATCCATCTATGTATGAAAAGACAAATAAGAAGAAACGAGCATGTGATATTTGTGAGTTTGTCAAGCTTACTAAGAGCTCTCATGTCAATTCTAGAAATAGGAATGCTGGTGTTTTTTGATTTGATACTTTTTGATGTATGGGGAAATTGCCCTACTAGTTATGTGAATGGTTATCAATCTTTGGTTATGTTTATTGATTGCTTTTCTCATGTTATCTCGATATACCTGATGAAAAAAAGAGTGGGTGGTTACTTTAAAAATTTTCAAGACAATCTATACTCAATATAATGCAGTTGTGAAGGCATTTGGGGACTACCTGTCAGCTCAAGGGACACGATACTAAACCACATGCCCATACACATCAACACAAAATGGAGTAGCAGAGAGGAAGAATCAACATTTTATAGAGGTAGCCCGGAGCATCATGATGACAATGAATATCCCACAACACTTATGAGCCAAGCAGTGTTGATAGTCGCTCAATTGTTTAACAGGATGCCCTCAAGAGTGCTGAAGTGAAATTCTCTTTATCAAAAATTGAAAGGAGATAGTAGTGAGATCCTTCCATTGAAGGTATTTGAATGTGTATGTTTTGTAAAAGATAACATACCATCTGTAGGGGAGTTCGATCCCAGAGCTGTGAAATGTGTGCACATGGGTTATTCTGCTATTCAGAAAGATTATGCCTGTTGAAGACCAATTAAAATGATACACTTTGTGAGTACGTATGTGTAATTCAAAGAGTTTGAACCATACCGCACTCTAGTGGCGAACTCACCCTTCGGTGACTCAACAGACACTAAAGATATAAAATAAGAGAGAGTGAGTAGCAATGGTGATAGAGTAGTGCAAGTAGGAGCAATGTCATGTCTTCTGATGTGGCATGAATCAACGGAGGAGACGAAAATCAAGGAGATTGACACAAAGGTGGGGGAAATATTTCCGTACGTAATATGCACGCAGAGCTGCGTGCATAATAACCCTGCAATAACCTCCTCTTTGCAATTATTATGAGATTATTGAGAGGTTATTGAGGTATAATTTCAATGACTTATAACCTTCCAAGAACCTTCACGAGTTCTATTTTGATGTTATTCATTCAATTATTATGGAGGTATTGCGGGGTTAATAGAGTATGCATGCAGAATTGCGTGCGTATTACGTACACAAATATTTCCTCAGAGGTGGTGGAAATTAGGAAGAAGGTGAGTTAAGGGTGTATACACAGAGAAAGCAAACTAGAGGAACAAATTCTGCAATGCCAACAAGTCTCTTGTCCCCATCTTTACCAAGTCTTGAGACACTTACACCATTCACCTTCAATTCAAAACTCCAAGGTAATATTTTTCCTCCTCCGTCCACTCCTAAACTGCCAACATTAAGGAAGACCCTTCTACAGCAATGTGGGGCATCTTCCTGATCATTTTGGGTTGGAACTTGACATTGCTAACTTTATTTCTTATTCTAATGTCTCACATTTGCATTTGCATGGAACATTCATTACATCATTGGACTCTGTCTCTATACCCAATTGTAATCAGGTTGCTAAAGAGAATCTGAAGTGGAAAATCACGATACATAGCTTTGAGCTCTTGAGAAAAACCCAACATTAGAGATTGTACCACTACCAGTAGAGAAGGAGACAGTTGGATGCAAGCGTATCTTCATGGTAAAGCAAACTCCAGAAGAGAATGTGGAGAGGCAAAAAACACGACTAGTGGCAAAAGAGTATAGTCAGACATATGATACCGACAACGATAAAACATTTATACCAGTCGTGAAGATGAGCACAGTGAGGATAATGACTTCTTTGACAGTAAATGGTGAATGGAGAGTACACTAATTGGATATGAAGAATGCTTTTCTTTATGGGGAGCTCCAGAGGAGGTATATATGGAGATACCACCATTATTCAGTACATCCCAGACAACGAGCAAGGTGTGTAGGATCGGGAAGTCACTATATGGCTTGAAGCAGTCTCCTCAAGCATAATTTGACAAGTTTAGAATAACGATGGTTAGCATGAGATATCAGCAGATCAATGCAGACCACATGATGTTCTTTCGATAACATGAATATCACACTACCATACTTGATGTGTATGTGGATGCATAATCAACACTGGTGTGGTTGAGACATAGATTGTTCAACTAAAAGGAAGATTGAGAAGCAATTTGAGGTAAAGGATCTGAGACAACTCAAATACTTTCTTGAGATTGAAGTTGCCCATGACCCTGAGAGGATGGTCTTAGCCCAAAGAAAGTATGTACTGAATCTTCTCACATAGACAGATATAAGGGGGGTGCAAACTTGCAGTCTCTCCAATTGATCAAAAGATCAAGTTTTGTACACAGGTAGGTGAATCAATTGATCGTGAGAGGTACTAGATGTTGGTGAGCCGTTTGACCTATCTGTGTGACACTTGACCCGATATTTCTTTTGCAGTAAGTGTGATGAGCTGCTATATGCATGATCGAAGAAAGAGCCATATGGAAGCAATGTATCATATTTTGAGTTATTTGAAGAGTGCATCAAGAAAAATGTTCACATTCAGGAAGAATGGTCATGTAGATATTGAGGGCTTTTGTGATTCTGATTGAACAATTTGTGCTGATGACATACGATTCACATCAGGATACTGCATGATTGTAGGTCGCAACTTGGTCTCGCGGAAGAGCAAGAAACAATCAGTTGTAGAAATATCAACAATACAAGCATAACACGGGGACATGACATTAGAAGTTCCTCAGATAATGTGGTTGAAAGCCTTGGTTGAAACCATAATGTATCAGGGAACTCAAATGAAGTTGTGGTGTGACATCAAGTCGGCAATCAACATTGCTAACAACCCTGTGTAACATGATAGAACCAAACATGTGGAGATTGATAGTTTCTTCAACAAGGAAAAGCTGAATAACGGATTACTGGAGCTATGTCATGTAGCCACTGGAGAGCAAGTAGTTGACTACTACACTAAGGACTTAGCTCATTAGATTTGTCTAGGTTATGTGATAAGATTGGCTTAGTGAATATCTTTTGCCCATCTTGAGAGGAATGTGGAGATTTGTATCTAATGTAGTGTACTTTCTATAAATAGATGAAGTTTTTCATGAGCAATCAATTCTTTAGTTTATTTTATAGATTCCCAGATATTGATATTCCTGTTTTTGCTCTTCTCAGGGAAGCTAGAGATAATTTTGCTTACATGTAATTGTAACTTTTAACATTTTTTATATGATTTGCAAAATACAAGTTTCAAAGGATAAAAACAGTAGTTAATGTGCATGAAAATGACTACAGATCTTAGAAAATTTCTACAACTTTTCATTTTATGTGATTTATGCATTTGCTATTTTGAAGCATACTATAATTTGCTTATGACTTGCTCTTTTGTGAATTTACATTTGAATTCGTATCACCATTCTAAACCAAAAATGATTCGGAAAATTACTTACTGATGGGTTTCTATATCACTTCGAAAAATGGTGAACAAAGTGTGTAGTAACTGTATAATTGCCAAATGCAATGCTTGTCGTATCAAAATTTGGACATCAATGGCAAGATAAGAGGTTGTGTAAAATGAAATAGAGACCACAAAATTGATAATATTAAATGTCAAATGGGCATAATATGAAAACCAGGACCAACAACTCCAGGGAAAAAAAAATTCAAATAAAATTGACCATAAATATTACAATAATTGACTTACAATACTAAAAAAAGTAGCTGCAGTGAAAACAGCAATAACCACACTTTTAACTCCAGGAATAGCAAGTATCGGTGCATGGAAATCCTGCCAAAAAAAGAAAAAAAAATGATGTGATATTGCTGTCTTTTATATATCATTTCATTAAGTCGATGTGCTTAGTTGGAAGTAATAAAGGCATAAAAAAATAAATCAACACTACAGACAACACTAATCCATTCAAATATATAATGTTGCCAGCACTCCAACAAATAAAAGATTGAAGCAGATGAAACATTCCTTGCCACTCGCAAAAAAAAATTACTTTATTGTGTCAGTCACACATGGTAGCTTATATACAGGATTTAATCTGATTTTTATCGTGTCTAGTCCTTACTATCATCAGATAGTGACATTAACCAATTATGAAGAAAAAGGATATGTTCCAATTTATGTAAATACCTTTATCTTCTGAAGCCAAATGGCATGTTTGATAAAATTTTAAGCTAGCTCAAGTCCCTAAGCTCGACCAAACAACCTAATTTGGCATCTCATAAGCCACTTCTTTTTAAGCCCTGCTTATCATGGCTTCAAGCTTAAGAAAATGAAAAAAAAAAAAAAACTAATTCATGGTTGGATTAAGTGCTTAGCTTACCATATCGCATGCATTCTTTTATGTTTATGCAAGGCTTAGCTTAATTCATTGGTTTATGTTTATGTTTCTGTAATTAATGTTAAAATTTTTCTGCATAGCCTTTCTGAAGTCATGCACCCATAATCATATGGTTAGCGTTTTAAAGCAATTCTGTATTGACCTTAACATTTGAACCACAAGGCCACTCAAACAAATGTCATGATGATGATTGATGATGGGCACAATTTCATGAAAATATCAACTTAGAATGCCTTATTTGCACGGAAGGATTTACTTATTTTTTAGCCATTTCATACCATTCCAATGCTTTAAGGATGTTGACATTGTCACAATCCGGCCCGAAAACTTCGAGTTAATCAAGACGGGAATGGACAGACCGTTGATCAAAGAAATTATTTCTAAATTGTAATATTAATTCACAATAACATCCAATAATACAAAAGTAAATATATTCTAAACAAAACACAAGTTCATCCAGTCTACTACAGTAAAACAAGCAATACCATAAAAAGTAACAAAACATAGAAATAAATAATAACTTGCTACCTATCATCAACAATCCCTCTACTCCCATAAACAAAGTTTCTCCAATAAATCATCTCAGTCAAGAAGATATTTTCCTAAAAGAAC
This sequence comes from Phalaenopsis aphrodite, assembly GCA_003013225.1. Lineage (NCBI taxonomy): Eukaryota > Viridiplantae > Streptophyta > Magnoliopsida > Asparagales > Orchidaceae > Phalaenopsis > Phalaenopsis aphrodite. The sequence continues at coordinate 4,091,838 of NEWO01000001.1, forward strand.
AGCTAAATAAATTAAGTGGAAAATAACTTGGTGAATAATTATCACTTTATTATACATTAAATTTTTATGTAAATGCCTAACATGATGACTCAAAGGAATACTTTGATGAATCTATAAAATAAACTTGGCATTTTTCATTTTATAAAAATTTTATTAAAAAATCTTAATCAACTATATTTTCATTCCTTTAATCAACTACTTTTTCCACTTCTTTTTTCTTTTAGAAATTATCTCAGAAGTACCGGTAATAATTTTTCTATTTTATATCATCAAAACACAACACTCTCATTTTATAGCATAAAGGCACAATCACTTTTCATTTTGTGCCACAAAGAGAATCATTTTCATTTCATTCTCTTTTAATATGCAAGAGGACAAACGCCCGCTACTATTTCAATAAGGAGGTGATTCCAGGTAGATTTAATAATTTATCCTTCATTTTATTTATATTTTACTTCTAGTAATTTTTTATTACTTCAGTTAATTTTTTTGAAAATTTTAATGATTAATTCTTAAGAAAATAGGGATTTTGACGAGGAAGTTAAGGCAGAGGAAACTGAAGGAAAATTTCATGTAATAAAATTTATTTTAATTATTACATGTAATTGTCCGATTTAATTCTAAAATGTTACCTAATTAGAAATTAGTAAAATGAAGCTAATTTAAATATGATATAAATTGCAATTAGAAAAATAAAATGATAGAATAATTAATATTTACAAAGATGTATTAATTAAGTAATTTTTAAAATAACAATTAGCAATTTAATTAAATGAATTAAATACTAGAATGTTTAAGTATTTATGTTAGATTTAAGATGAAAAATTATCACACACACACACGCACAGATATATATATATATATATATATGTCTCTTTTATGCATGTTCAAATGGGTATACTACACTATTTGGGCATACATTTTGAGTGGGTACATGTAATTTTGAGATATTGTCCATATATTTTATATAATTTTTGCTTTTTTGGGTGGAGTTGTAATGTGGAAGGAAGAACCCCTAGGATCGTGGTAATTGCTGTATTTTTTTTTTTTTGTAGTGGGGATCCTCATTCCCTCAATTATTTTGTAACCGCCTTTTAATATTAACGCGTAAGGAGCCATGAATTGCTTTTTTATTTAATATATATATATATATATATATATATATATATATATATATATATATATATTGAAAGCCCAAAAAGGCTAATATATTAAATAGAAAGAAAGATACAGATACAATGTGTGGGAGGGCTCAAGCATGACACATTGCCCACACAAAAAATACAAATGGTTCAAAAACTAAAAAAAAAAGAAAAATTCATTAAATACTTATATAAAAAACCTAACAGTGTTGAAAAACATAGTATCGGGTGGCTAGAGAGCGGCCCAATTTGGTCTTGCATCTGCCTCTAGTTCTAGGGGAGGAGCAAACTAATAAGCTGATAAGATAATTGTCATTGCCACTAGTAACCAATGTATCATCCAATATGTTCCCGAGCTGGAGTCGGCCTCCATTCTTCTTCTTCCTCTTGGAATAGACCTGTCATTCATTTTCCAAAGAATCAGCCTAACGGGGTGATAGAGCTGAAGCAGAAGAAGTACCGACCGTAGTACCCACAATAGCTCCTAATATATCTGAAGTATGAGTTGCCTCTACACCGGATACTTCCTGAAAAAGTGGAGTTACGAGGTTCTCCTGATTATCAGTCTGAACAGTATCATTTGTAGATAATAGTCCATCAGTATTATTTTCTATGGGGTTTGAAAGTGTCGAAATCACATCACTCGCAGTAACAGTAACAACAGTGTCATGGGGGGATTCCTCAGGGGTACCAGACATCTCCTGTCTGGTAGTATCATTCCCAGGTGGGACTAAAATGTCCAAAGAAGTGGGGTTAGACCCACCATTATTCACTTGAACCTTAAATTTCAAATTTGGATGAAACTTGTGAGATTTATCAAGGACATGACCAAACATCTTACAGTGGGTACAATATGGAGGTTTGTGCTTCATGAAGATTTGTTGCCAATAACCACTATGGGTTGTGCCCAGCCAGACTTCAGTAACATCAGGTAAGGTAATATCCCTTCTTCACAAGTATTATGGACACCGAGGGTCTGGTTAGGTTGAAAGTAGTCAAATCTAGCTTCAAAGGATCCCCAATGATGACACCAATAAAGTAGAGAACCTGATGATGAAAAAATGCAACTTGAGACCAGGTAAACTAAACCATAGCGGTACAGTGGAAGTTTCATGATTTTGGTCGAACTAAGGAGACCACTTGAGTAACTTCATTGATTTGTCTGTGATATTACGATATTTCTTTAAGAAAATTCGGGTGTAGTCTTCAGCCACTGTTAGTTGAATCAACACATGTCTCTCATCCATGAGTCTCACTTTCCACTGTCCACTAGCTTGAGATCATCAACACACTTTCTGAAAACATCCATAGGTGGGTGTCCCCACTGAAACTTTCCAATAAAAGCAAAATTGAATTTTTCCATGAGAGTTGAAATTTCTGAGTCAGAGAAAAAGATTGTTGATTTTCCACCTTTCCTACTTCCCCTCTTAACAAAAGAACAATCATCTGTATCATCGCGACATTCCTTATAGCTTAAAGGGAATACCACCGCGGACTGCACCAGAGAGTTGCCCACCATGTGGGCAAAGGAGGCCTTTGCTGGTTCAGCTAAGGAAGAAGGAAGTGTCATCAGAGCAAAGCTTTCCACAAGTAAAGTTGTTGTCGGGCCGAAGAGAAGCAAGGGTAGACGCAAACAAAGAAGCGCCAAAACAGAGGAAATAAATTGTCGGGCACAGAAAGAGAGCAACGTCGAAAACATACGCACACCATCGCAAAGGATGCCGATATATATATATATATATATATATATATATATATATATATATATA
>NEWO01000001.1:4095043-4165863 GCA_003013225.1 Phalaenopsis aphrodite
ATATATATATATATATATATATATATATATATATGAGAAAGAGAGAGAGAGACAATCCAAAACCAATTTGTTCCTATAGGTGCACCCGATAAGCTAGACTAATTGAGATAAAGAACAACAATTTCAGATGTCATAATAAAGGTGGGTAAAAGTGTTTTATTTTACAATAATTATGTTTATTTAATGTTTCTCAACTTCTATTTTAAATGTAAAATTATATGTTTTCTTTTAAAAGTTAAATACAATAAATATGAATAAAATATAATATATTCATGCATATGTGAGTCACTTAAGGATAATACTGGCAGTTAAATGCAATGTACCCGTGCACAAAATGAAAATGATAGTCTTACTTTATGGTGGGTTGGAAATGGTTAAATGTATATTTTTTCTAAAGGTATATGTTTAGACGGTGACTCTTGATTATGAAAAGTGTAACCTAAATAAATGAAAGAAAATAAAACTATTTTCTTTATCTCTTTTACAGAAGTTTTTTACTGTTAACGCACGTCTGAAAAAATATTATAAAATGAGAATTATTGTAATTTAAAACCATATATCTACCGAGCAGTTTTAACTCAAAACCTTAACTACTAAGTTTTTTACAGGAAAACATTTGTAAACTAGATGAACCACAAGGAGTACGTGTATAGGCGTCATGGAGCGCAAGCTAATAGGTATGATGAGTTTGTTTTTATTTTCTGTCACTTGTAAATATTAAAAAAAAATCTATACGAACTTCTTGTAACTTTAAATTTTATATAAATAATTGTTCTTTTGTGTTTTGGATATTATTTTTTTAAAAAATGAAACTGTTCGATTTTTTCCGCCCGACCGACAGTTCCTACCTTGATAATCCAAGCTCCCAGGTCAGGTCGTGACATTTTCATTGTTGTCAATAACCCTAAACCGCCTACTTCCTCACTACCCTCGCACAAAACAAAACTCTTGTTGTTCTACAGTCCATAACCCATTCAACTCACTATCCCTCGCTGCCATAACCCTCCTCATCTTTATTGCTACTATTCCAGACCTTCCGCCTCGCTACCACCACCGTTCCAACCCCTCTTTTACCGTTTTAAGCAACCCTAAAGCCCATTCCAATCACCAACCACCACTCCCTGATCAACTAGCCAACTCCCATCACCCATGAATCAAACCTTAGTGTGAGTCTGTGTTTTGGTGTATTGTTTGTGTCAATGTGTGTTTGATTGTACCCGCATATTTGGTTTTTTCAATAATAATATTTGTACTCTTATTAACATTTGAGTTAATGTCAGTATCATTTGTTATCAAAGCTAGACTAACCCTAGTCATATCCTATAATTTCTAGCATTCACCAATAGCCAACCCCACATCCACACAAAAATCATTCCCTTTGCTAATTTTTCAAATTGGTAACCTAAAAATTTTCTTTCCCACTTTGCATCATCCCTATATACTCACTTTCACTCACTCAAACCCAAACTAAGCCAACGAAGAGACGATATCAGTCATGTTTGGGAGGAAATTCTGCAATTTCCTCAATGAGAAATCCACAAAGAGATGCCCAAGAGCTTTCTAGTAAAATCCTCCAATTGCAATAGAGGATGTAATGAATCCCTTCCACAGGGTAAATTCCAGAGATGAAGAATCACTACCCGACAATTTCTCATAAAATATCAGAGAATCCAATATTTTGAAGTAAAAGTAGATTTGTCATTTTTGAAGGCCATATGAATTTGAACGAGTTCATCAAAAGACTCTGAACAATGGAACATGTCTTTGAATACCAAGACATTACCACTGACAGAATGGTGAAACTAGTCGCGAGCAAGTTAAAGAGACTGTGTTGTTCTGTTGGAAAAATTTAAAGCACTAAGCCAGTGCGAGGGAAAAGGCAAGGTCACTACCTGATCCAAAATGAAATGAAACATATAGTGCAGGTACATACCAATTCATTACATACAAGGCATTCAAAACCTAGCTTCAAAAGTGGAGAGACAATATAACAACCCCTGATAAGAGAATTTGAGGATTTTCAGATATAGTCTACTTCCCGAGTTGCCCCTATGAAGTAAATTCTGATAGAGAAGACTTTTGTGCCACTTCGAGATAACTATATGAAATCATTTGAGTAGTAAAATCAGTTCAAAAGTGTACCAACCGACTAATGATCAGGCATGATAAATGAATCACAACATTGGATTTTGCCTTACGATTTTTATGAAAAAATCCTAAAATAGGATTCAGACTGCCAAAAAAGAAGAGGTCTCTCCTGTGTGGTTGCTATTGAGGGTTGCAAAGTCTATCATGGATTTCATTCCTGAATTGATTCCTCCTCACAAACTTGTTTACAAGATACACTCGAATGAGTATGAGATGCGAAAGAAGTCAATTATAAACTTGTTTGCTCGATGTTTGGTTCGTGAGGACACCCAACCAGATGCAGCTCCAGCTTAAGTTGTGTCAAAAATGAATCGATACTTATTATATTAAGATTGTTTTGGAATGACAACAGCTACAAGATTGACATACCGAGTAGTTGCAGTAATTCCACCATTTTTAATGTGACGAGATTGGCATCATACTATGAGATAGAAGCTATGATAGATGTGGTCTAGAACGTTTCCAACACAAGATACACATGCACAAAACTTCCTGCGACCCGAATTCCACCACTTGGACTGATCAATCTAGAAAATAGGAGAGTCAATGGGCTCCTCTTAGGTTTGGCGCGTCCTTTCAACAGTAGGCCCACTCATAATTATCTAAGGAATAGATATTTACTTCATGTGTTTTAGGTCTTCAATTTTTTGTGAGTTTGCAGTCGAGACAGATGTCGCATCTTCAATTTTTCCCTACAAGGGTTATATCAAAGGGCAAGTGGTGCTCCGACTTTATCCCGTTCCGAGGTTGTGATTCTCTTCCAAGGGTTGAGTGGTGCTCCAACTGCATCACATTCCCAAGGTTGTATTTATCACAACTTTCCCATCCCCCACACTCCTTTCCCACTTGCTACCGCCTTCCTAGAAACCCCACCTACCTCTCACTCCTCTTGTTTTCATGCATTCCATAGCCCTTCATCTTCGTTATCACTCACTATCCCAACCCTCCGCTTCGTTGTTGTTGCTACTCTAGACCTTCCAACTCACTTCCATCATAATTCCAAACCCTCCTTTGACATTTCCAGCAACCCACAACACACCAACCACCTATCACCACTCCTCGACCACCTAGCCAGCTCCCACCACCCATGGATTGAACCCTAGTGTGAGTTTGTGTTATGTTGTTGTATTTCCCATTTCCGTGTGTTTTTGGTTGCACCTGCCTATTTGGGTTTTTAGTAATAATATTTGTATTCACATTGTTATTTGGGTTAACTGTGATATCAAGCATATTACATCACACATGTCATCACATTTATACTTGTCATCATAAACATTTCTCTTAAGAAAATAATAAAATGTCCTCCTTGATTCAACACAGCTCAATTCTCAAATTAAAAGCACCAAACTCTACCTCAAACACTTGGCTAAAATCAGGAAGTGCTAGAACAGAGGTCTAAGTAGCCTATCTTCAAAGCATCAAAATTCTATGCCTCATTTAACAAAGCAAATCTATTTGATTTAAGAACCACCATGAAAGGTTTCACAATTGACCTGATTTTTTTTTAAAATTTTCAGTAGAAAAAAAAAACAATCCATGAAATAGGCGTATCTAAGTAAATGACTAAGATTTGGGACATACCACAATAGTCTCAATCTTTGTTAAGTCTTTAGGCCTGTGGCTGAAACAATGTATCCTAAGATACACATCTGCAATGTAAGAAAGTAATATTGTTTTCCAGTGATCATACTTCACTGTTCGAAGAACAACAAAAAACAATCATAAATGATATAAATGCTTCTCCTTCGAAAGTAAAATATCGACCAAGTATACAATCACAAATTTTCCAATAAAAACCTAAAAGCCCAGTTCATCAACTGCATAAAAGTGTTCGGTGCATTGAACATGCCAAATGACAGAACTGTTACTTATCATCCATGTCTAAATGTATTAAAGTGTTCGGTGCATTGAACATGCATAAATGTATTAAAATTTATCTTCCAATCATCCTTTTGTCTTATCATGATTTTGTGATAACCACTATGCAAATTAATTTTAATATAGCTAATTGAGCAAACTGTCCTATCTCGGAATAGGAAATCGATATTTGATGAAAATTTTGTTCACAACCCAATTATTTATAGCATCACCAAAGTCAGTTCCACTGGAGCCTCTCATAGCCTATAAAAATATGGCATGAGGAACTAAAACTCATTTCTAAATACTAAACACAGTTGACTCTTTGAATGGCAAAAGCACAATATGCTTTTCGACTATGATAAATGAAAACGTGTTCTTGTGGCCATAATGAAGTGGGCCATTATCACAGGCACATCACGCCATACCTGATTCGCCGGTTATCTTTACATGAAAATTCTACTAGAAATCTTTTGTCGAAATTCAACCAAATCAAAGAATATGATTGAGAATACTTCTTAGTAGTAAGTATAATTTTTTCACCGTCTCTTTGGATCACATTATCACAACCACCTCTATCTATAATGAATATGCATTTTTCCCTTCACAGTGCAACAATATACAAAATATATGGTGCCTAAGCCACTGTTGATCCTTCTTATCGGTCTAGAGAGCTTGTCAAACCACAAGTATCTCGCTGTCATCTGCAAGTAGCTAGGTACTCTCCTATCTCCTCCTCTCTTGGGTCTTCACCCTGCCTCCTCTACTGCACCCTACTCAATAAAAGAAACCACTCACTTATTTGGGCAGTTAAATGCAATGTGCCTATATCTATGACACTTGAAATACTTCATAGTCAGAATGCTTTGAGGATGTTGACATCAGATCAATCCTCTTTTTCTCGTGTGTTGGCTTCTCCTCACGAAGAATAGGACTTGGGTCTCGGGTGAGTACGCTCTTGATGTCTAATCCAGTGGTCGAGTCTTGTTTGAAGGGTAGTGTGGATTTTATTTTGTTGTGATGTGTTTCTACATTCAAGACTAAATTTTGGACGTCCTATAAAATCCCATAGGGTTGTAAATGCAGCAAGTTGCCAATTGTCGGTCTAAATCCTCTAAGATACTAGGCTAAGGTGTTCTCCTTGGGCTTCAACAAATCACATCTTATTATAAGTTGCTCAATCTCTATTATATACTCCTCTATTGAGACGACATTGGTCTGTAAGTGATAATGTTTCAAGAATATGTCATGTATGTAATGTGTTGTGCTGCATCTTTTACTTTATCTTGGACCCAGTAATGATCATACATTTCCCTCATGCTAACTTAAGTATTTCAGATCCTCCCACCACAAGAAAACATTTTTTTTTCAATTTGATAACCGTAAACTTCACTTTCCTATCAAATGAAACTTCCTTGCACTTCAAGTCTTGTTTCATAGTTTAGAGCCACCTAAAAAACTCAACCAAATCCATACGACTATCAAAATCAAGCAAATCAACCTTCACTCCAACTTCCCTCTCTCCCCCCTTATACTCATGTCAAAACAGCACGACATCGACTTTTCATCGCTTGAAACTTTTTGGTGAAAAGAGTCTTCGTCATCTTTCTCCCTTTGAATGATCACCATTGTTAATGTGGATGACTTTACCATACGATTCTCTGTTGCAATTGAATGATTTTCCGCTAAATATACTTCATAAAAAACTCATGAATACCTCGTTGAAAATTTCTTCTTAGTGGCATAGTAACTTACTCCTCATTTTAAGGCTTTGGATGATGTTGGATTGTATATTAAGGGTTGGCCGACAGTCTAGTTTTAGGTGTTTGGTATCGTGATGAATTTTTGGAGTAGGTTGGAAGCTTAGCATTTGAAAGTTGATGTTTAAGGCTAGGAATTGAGGCAGAGATGGTTAGGGCATTGAGTTGGTGGAAGGTTTAAGTTATGTGAATTTTAGGTATTGGAGATGGAAAAGAAACAAATCCCTAAAGATTTAGAGTTTATTGGGCTCTCATATCAAATGACACCATTCTAGATTTTATAGAAGATGCATGCTAATATAAGTGTTGGGAAAGTTATAGGGTAGGTTGAAAGCATGGATAAGGGCACACGACAAAGATTTGAAAGGACAAATGCAGTAGGTTGCTTTTTGGAAAGAAAAAAAGTAGAAACAAAAGGGGAATATGCTATTCTGTGAGGGTATGTCGTCGACAACATTCGACCACCTAACTCATTCAAGCTACAGGCCCATCACTTGAAAGAGAAAGGTTATAGCACTCCTAAACTGAGAGAAATGATGAGAGGAAACTTGAATCATCACAAAACTATGCAAAACTGTTCAACTAGTTCCAAAATAAAACAAATATAGTCACAACGTTGTGGGATCGCAGGAGTCCGCACCTATCTCATGAGGAGAAGTGAAATTTGTTATTTAGGATGACAATAAATTGATAAGGTTATCATTGAAGTGAATGCAATGGAAAAGAAAAAAATAAGGTTTTGCCAAACATAACTATAGGGAAACAGTTCACCTCCATATAACGCACAAGAAAGCCTGGTTTTCTTTGGAGAATAACTGCAAAATTTTTTATGAAAAATATTCAGAAATTTGAAAATGATTTATACAAATCTACAAGATAATAAAGGCATAAGCTGGAAGCCTGTATCAAACCTCTTTCAGATCCAACGGATGATGGAAGTTTAACGCATGGAAAACAGTCGATTTTATTATCATCAGTCCTCAAAATGTCAAATATGATAAGCGCAATAAAAGCTGTAACTTGCAAAATAAAGTTCAGAAAAACAGCCAACGCTGCAAGAGAAAAAAAATTTATAGGTTCACATTTTTATGTTGATAATGGCCTAGGAAAAACAAAAACTTCGAGGGAGAATTTCACCAGCAAACATAGAGAAGACACGAACAGCAGGCATTGGAATAAAACTTCCAACAGCAAAGGCAATAACTTCAGACAAACTGGCCAGGGTTATAGAGGGCCCAACTTCCACAAGTGCATTGCTTATTTTCCTATCTAAGGACATATCAGTTGCTTGGCGCTTGACAGCATGCACAAGAATACACATATTATCCACTCCAACCTGCGACGGATATGCAAAAAAAAATATAGACATAAGAGACTAACAGGAAGAGCAAAAAAGCATATAATAAAAATTGAAAGGAATAAAATCAGTAAAATGAAAATGATAGAAACGAGATAAGTTTCCATAGAAATTAGGGGATAAATAATAGATTTTATTCCGCCGGTACCAATTTAAAATAATACACTCATGAATACATAAAAGATAAACCTACGATTAGAAAGGTAAGCAATTCTCTCACAAACCCTAACCCTAAGATTCAAAACAACAATCACATAATTTAATCTTAAACATATTAAGCTCTATTTATACCCCATAATAATAACTAACAAATGATTAGATTTCACTTACAGTCTTGCGCCTAGCACAAGTCTTCAAGCAAGCTCAATGCCGACTCAATGGAGCACGAAGCAGACTATGCCGTATACGTCGTCTAACATTACTCTCCAGAAATAACTATTGATGGATCAAGTCATATGACTCTCACATAGCATCATAATCTGGTATGTGAATTCGAGAAGAGGCAATCTGCAACAAAGGCTTGACTCCTTTGAGAAGAGGCAATCTAGACGGGTCACCCGTAGCCAAATTGATGACTTATTAAATCAAGGGAATGGAGTGAATCTCTTCCGCCATGTGAATTTCACGGATAAATAACCTCTATTCCAAAGATTTGACATGAAATATATGAGGAGCCAAGATTTTAAAGTAACGGTGAATTTTACATATTTTGACGGTCACTTGGATTCAGATGAGTTTATCGATTGGTTTCTGACACGCGTCCAATTTTTACACTTTTTATACTTTAATTCCAGCAATTTTTTCACTTAAAATATACGATTTTATGCTTTTAGAAAGTTGAAATTGCATTTTGCAGTTTACAAAAGGACTAGCAGGCAAAATCAGAGAGAAACAGAGATATATGAAAACATTCGGACCAGCGTAGCCATGCCTAGATTTGTCGTGGCCACGCCGCTTGAGTGGCGCGGTCACGCCATTTAGGGTGTGTTCATGCCAAATGTGTTGAAAAAAGCCGCTCTTTGGAGAGATCGGCGTCGCCATGCCAAATAGTGGCGTGACCACACCGCCCAGCCCGAAAATGAGGTGTAATTACGCTACAAATCGAGCGTGTTCGCGACAAATATTTTCTATTTTGAAAATTCTTTGGTGAGGGATTCTGACAAAATTTGGAAGGAATTTGAACTCGAGCCATAAAAATAACGTAATTGAAGACTTTTGAAGAGCATTTGGAGGGGAAATTCAAGAAGGAGGCTAGGCTTTAGATGGAAGTTTTCTTCTCGTTGCAGTTTTCTTTGTTTTGTTTTGTGAGAGAAGTATTTGAGAGAAGTGAGTGTTGTTCTTATAAGCGAGGAGATCAAAGAGTTGTAAGTTGTTCTTATTTCAATAAAGATGTTTCTTGCATGTTTTATTTCAATGCACTTTCCTTTGATTTTCTCTTGAGTCATGAGTAGCTAAATACTTTTCGTGACTATGATTTTTGGATGGATTTCTTGGTTTGATTTTCACTCTTGATTTCCCATATACATTTTTCTAGGCTTTAATTTGATAAATGTAGTTGGTTAACCTTCTTACCTTCGTTTATTCCTAACATGGCCAGATAGAACAATAAAAGCTTTTGTAATCTACAACTTCGGCAAAAAAGTAGTGGAACGATTAGATTAACCACGAGATCCGAGTATAATATAAATAATTTATTATGGATCCTGCAAACATTAGCAAGGATATGAAATTATCGAAGACGTCATAAAGATATGTGAAAGCTATCTTGGTGGAATTTTAAGGAATAGGCTTAAGAAAAATACAATATCTCTGGTTGACAACAACCACGTAAAAGAAATTTGCAAGAAAATCAAGCCCAATGCCACACCTGAATCAAAGAGGCACGATCCTCATTAATCTTGGAAAAACACCAAAGAACTTTGAACCGCTCATTCTTCTATTCTATTTTTTGCAGTCTGATAGAATTATGATTTTCCTTAATTGTTTCTCATCTCGCTAAACTAGGTTGGAGTAGTTAGTAAACTATAGCTTTTGATATTTCAAATAGATTTCTTGACACGCTTCCTTGTGAGAAAGATACACTATACTCCTTTAAAAACACTAACTACTTGGCCATGTGGTCCTTCTCAATGGTGTAGTTCAATTGAGCTTCATTTAAGGTTCTACTGGCATAGTAAATAACATGAAAGATCTTGTCACTCCTTTGGCCTAATACTGCTCCTACAACAAAGCCACTGACATCACACATTCACTCAAAATGATCGTTTCAATCTAGTGCAATCATCATAGGTGCAATGACCAATTTGGCCTTACGGATCTCAAAGGTAGCTAGGTAGGCATCATCAAAGTCAAAGGGCTCATCCTTCTCTAATAAATGGTAAAGAGGCTCCGTGATCTTAGAGAGTGTTGTTTATAAAATCTGACATGCCCTAAAAAAATTCCAACTCCTTCCTCAGTGGTGGGTGGGGGAATCTTTTATATCACCTCAATTTGGCAGGTCAACTTCCATTCCTGTCCGAAATTTTGTGTCTGAAGACTATCTCCTCAGTCACCATGAATTGACATTTTTCTCCATTCAACACTGAATTTGTTTCTTCATACCTTTTTAATACTTTTGCAAGATTACTTTGACAAGAATTAAATGAAGTGCTAAACACAGAAAAGTCATACATAAGGACCTCAATGCCAATCTCAATCATGTTAGAAAATATGGACTTCATGCAACGCTGAAAAGTGGCTTGCACATTGCATAGTCCAAATGACATCCTCCTAAAGACAAAAGTTCCTTAGGGGCTAGTGAAGATGGTCTTGTCTTGGTCCTCGGGGGCTATGGGAATTTGGTTATATCTTGAATATCCATCTTGGAAGCAGTAGAAAGGATGTCTTTCTAACCTATCTAACATTTGGTTCAGAAAAGTCAGGGGAAAATGATATTTCTTTGTAGCGACATTTATTTTCCGTATAGTCAATGCAAATTTTTTGTCCTCAAATGATCCTTGTGAGAATCAATTCATTCTTCTCATTCTTCACAACGGTGACCTCCTTTCTTTAGTACACAGTGGATAAGACTGACCCAAACACTATTTGAGATGAGTAGATAATGCTTGCATCAAGTCACTTCAGAATCTCCTTCTTTATTACCTTGTTAAGAATGTTGTTCAGTCACCTTTGTGGGTCAGCTCTAAACACAAGTCCCTCCATCAAAATTCAATTATGCACAGAGTTAAACTTATTCCTTTAATGGCAGCTATGATCAACCCAAATGCCCTCCTAAATGCTCTAATCACCCTCATGAGCTTATCCTCTTGCTCCATAGTCAAGTCAGCAGTTATGATCATGGTAAGTTCAAAGGCTCTTCTAAGTAGGCATGCTTCAGAGTGGGCAAAACTTTCAATTCCAGATTCGGGGCTACCTCTATGGATGGTGCTAGGGGTTTGGTGTGCAAAGTCAAGTATTAGGGTTCAAACCTTTCCCTAAACTTCATAGAGTCTCCCTCTACAAGCAGAGTAGATTCAACACTAGATTTCTCACTAACTTCTTCAAACACCTCTTGCTCTGTTGGACCATCTTCCAAAGTTTAAGAAAATTGGCTAGTCACCACCCCATCCACTTCTGAAAATCTCTATATTTTGATAACAGTAGACTGTCATAAGTGGACTGAGGAGTGCACTACCCAATTGTGATGCTCGGTGTTCCTAAATTTTTGAAAAAATTTATTTTAGTAGATCTAGAACACCAAGAGTGATTATCAGTGATGAGAGCAGCCATTACTGTAACAAAAAGATTGATGCATTAATTTCAAAATATGGAATGACTCACAAGATTGCTACTGCATACCACTCTCAAACAAGTGGTTTAGCTAAGGATTTCAAAAGAGAAATTAAGAGGATTTTAGAAAAAACTGTTAACCCAAATCGAAAAGATTGGTCCCTTAGGTTTGACGATACATTATGGGCTTATAGGATAGCTTTCAAAGCTCCCATAAGAATGTCAACCTACAGTTTGATTTTTGGAAAAACTTGTCACTTATTAGTAGAATTGGAATATAAGGTTTACTAGGCAATGAAGAAATTTAATTATAATTTGAAATGTGGCAGAGAAAAGATTACTACAGTTGAATGAATTGAACTAAATTAGATTAGAAGCTTATGAGAATGTCAAGATTTATAAGAAAAATATGAAAAACTAGTATGATCAGAAACTAAATAGAAAATAATTTCACCTTGGACAAGAGATCTTGTTATATAAATTGTAGAAATTATTTCCAAGAAAATTGAAGTCTAGGTGATCAGGATTGTTCACTATAGTAAAGACCCATTTGGAGTTGTAGACATTCGGGACAGCAAAACATGGAATATTTTTAAAGTTAATGGGCTAACCTTACCTAGGAAGAGAGAATAAATGTCATATTGCAGTCATAAGGTTGGAATCATCCTAAATAGTAGAACTGGCATGGTCGGGCTAACAACGTTAAACCAAGCGTTATCTTGGAAGACGACCCAAGTGTTATTTGTTGTGAGTTTTGTTTTTGTTTGTTTGCTTTCAAATTTTGCTTTAAATATCATTTTTGAGGTTTGTATGTTTTTTATGTCCTCTCTGACTATTTTATGTGCTTAAGAGTGTTTTTATGAGGTTACAAGGGGAAAGAATGCATCAAACTAAGTCCAACAAGCAAAATCAGGGCCCGCACTTGCTCAACATTAGGCGTAACCACGCCTAGAACCGTTGTGACCACGCCAACAAATAGTGGATGGCATAATTACATCGCATATGTGGCACGGTCACACCGTCTAATTACTCGCTTTCAGGCATGGCCATACTGGTATTACCTGAGAAGCAGAATGAACCAGCATGACCACGCCACCTTTAGGCATGGCCACACCAGTTCACGACCCCGCTTGAACAGCATGTTCACAAGCCTTTTAATGCACGAAATGCTTCCTATTCATCATCTCCTACTTCGTCTCCCACCTGTAGCAACTGCCTCCTTTTTTCTAGACCCTCTAGGATCACCGAAAAAGTTCATTGAAACTTCACAAGATTTATGGGTAAGATAGATCAGGTCGTAGGAGAGATCCTCGCATTTTTTGCCTCCAATAAGCCTTCATTTCCTCTGATTTCGTTTTTAGCGGGTGGCCAAAATTTTGCTACTCTCCTTGAGATCTTCTTCCTCGCTTGCTCTTTGATCCTTATTTTTCATCTGATTTAATTTTCATAGCTCCAAAAATGCATAGAAGAGGCAGTTCCTCTTCATATGACAACAAATGTTTTGTGAGCTCGGCGGCTCAACAATGTTTCTTGAGTTTTGCAGGAAAGAAAAAGCTTATCATGTGAAGGGCCTTTCAATTTCTCGGGATTGGGGGGTGAGAGGGAGTTATAGAAATAGATATTATGCGTCGTGGGTGGTAGAATTTTGAGTTTCACAGGAAAGAAAAGGCTTATCTTACAAAGAGCCTTTCAATTTCTTGGGATTGGGGGTGGGGGAGTTATAGAAATAAATATTCGGCGTCGTGGGTGACAAAATTTCACTTACATGTTTGAACCCGCCATAGTGACTCACGCCCACGAATTTTACGGGAATGCGAAAGAATCTGTGGATAGAGGAGTTTGTGCGGGGAAAGATGATTCCATTTAATGCCACTACCATTAACCATGTTTATGATGTGTCTGACATCCATAATTGTGGGATTTCTAGCCTCATTTCCCCTTATTACCAGAAGGTAATAAGTTTTCTCATGGCCTCCACAACTACATGGAAGACTCTCTAGAGGCATGACGAGGAAGTGTTGATCAACTTTCCCCTTACCTCACTAAAAAGGCTAGGGTGTGGCACTATTTTATTGTTGTCTAGATACTCCCTACTACTAGTCTTGCCGATGTGACGAAGAAGAGAGCCATTCTGAATTTCTACGTTCAGAAGGGCATTTCTGTTGATGTCTGTCTTCTGATCCATGAGTCCATTGCATATATAGCTAGCGGTCATTCGACCGTAGGCTTAGGTCACCCTAGCCTGATTACGGCCTTACGTGAGAGGGAGGGAGTTTATGGAAGAGACGATGAGGAGATTCTACACCCACAGAAGCTGATCAGTAGATCATCAGTCGATGTATATGCCTCGCTTCCTGCTACTAAAACTGAGCGAGTAGAGAGCTCATCCTGACTCCAATCTTCAGTATCACGTGACTCCACCTTCACCAGCTTGACCAGAGACATGAGGGAGATGCTGACGCTCCAAGGGACTTGATCAGAGATTTGAGAGAGTTTCACAACACCCATGACACCATGACCTGAAAGCTTGACAAACTGCACCGCCAATCTGCCTACAATGCCAACCAGTACTAGCACCAGTAAGAGTGCATTCATGTTTGGCTGGAACCATTTTAGGAGCACTGGAGGTTAGGACCCACACCATCACCACTGTTCACCATTTGGAGCCCAAACTGTGATACTATGGAAGAGAGCGACCGTGAGGAGTTGGAAAATTTGCTTGTTTCTATTGTTTGTACAGTTTGAGTGATTCTTTTTATGTACTGCTGAAGTACTAATGTAATTGTGGACATATTCTTACTAATGTTTATATGAATGCTGATTTGATGCACTGATGAAATTGTGGGCTGATTTTCCAGTATTACATTTCTTGCTTCATTTCTTGACTTTCCTGTACATATTTAACTACACTTTTATTTTTAGCACTCTGATAACTTGCTTCCATACTTTTTACTTGTTATAACTTGGTCTGTGACTCATAAACCTATATTGTTTAATATTCTATCGTTGCATTACTCACATGTAACTAGTAGAGTGTGGAACAAGTTAGGGGGAGGAGTCATTATCTTGTTGGTTGCCTACAGGTAATTCCTTAATTTGCTGAGATTATTTAATGCCTACGTTCATGCATCTTGGTCCATTAATTTTAGAAAGTAAAAATTAATTTGAGGAAATATAAAATCTGTTTAAAGTTAGGAAGGAAATGAATATTATTAATATGCCTAACATGTTTTTATTCCACATAAACACAGAAATCTTTCGATATTTAGAAAGGGGGATATGTGAGAGTACGGACTCCTCATTAGAATGCTTAAGTCTTAACATTTTATTTCAATAAGGGATGGAACTTAACTTGGTTGAATTTATTTAAAAACTAAGACCCATGATAAGGGTTGGTTAAACATTTGATCAAGGTAGATTTAGAATATATAAAGAAAAAAAAAAAGGAAAAAGTGATTTAACGCTTAACAAGATATAGCAATTCTTGCAGCTCATATATATAAGAAAAAAAAATGGATGGTTTTGGGGTGGGGGGGGATATATAAAAATATATAATAAAAAAAATTTGTGGAAAGCCTAAAGATGAGGATAAGTACTTTCAAATTTAAATTTCTGACATTCTATTCTCTTCCTTATACCAAATGATTTACACATTTTTATCAGAAATCTTAAGGAATTTATAAATTCATGAAAAATTAAGGGAAACTTTAGTGTAATAAGAATTAAGAGCTCAATAACTTTTAGTGAGGAAGAATGAAATCATAGTCCTACCAATATAAATAAGAAAGAATTCTTATGTTTAAATAGAAGAAAAATCATGGTTGCTTCATAGGTATAAGATTGTATTATTCAAAGAAATCCTAACCCGAAAATAGAGATCCTGTAACCTCAACAAATTTTTCACTTCATATTGATTAATAAGACCAAGAACTGCATGACAGAAAGGTACTTTATTTCCTTCAAAATCTGAGCAAGTAAAGGGATTACTTGATGGCAAGTAATGGGTAAAGTTTGGCAGATTGACACACGTCAATCTCCTCTCTCTCTAACATGCTCCTCCATCTAAATTCACTATTTGTTTAATCCCTGATTTCAATAAAACTTTACATTAACTAATTAAGTGTACCCTCACACATAAATATAATTGTTTATCTAACAATATATTAACTTAAATATTTCACAAACCTTTTATATAAAAGCTTCAGCCTCTGCCCTAAATCAAGCGCAAAGCTCGCCCATCTTCCTCCTTTCAATCTTGGCTCAACTGCGTGAGCTCCTCATCCTCTGCTACGCAAGCACAGTGTTGAGGATCACACCTCCCTTCCTCCTCGACTTCAACTCAACTCCGAACATGTTGCCTTCGCCTCCTTCCTTCTCATGGTTCAATCCAGGGCAGCGTACGACACTGTTGCCTCCTCATCCTCTGCAATCGAACGTGACATGAATCCCCTTTCCTTCTTCTTGTTCAAATCTTTTCTTCCTCTTCTTCCTCAGCCGACCCGGTACTTCTCCTTCGAACTCGGCAAACTCAACGCATGCAGAAGCTCTACTCCCGGCTTGATGTTGTAGAGCACTGTTGACCTCATTTTTAGTGAGATCTTAGTCTCCTACTCTTTAGAACCTAGGATCTAGCTTTAGGAGTTCTTATTGACCATCCTAGCGGACTAGCGATGGAGCCCACCTCCCGTAGAACTTCAAGTCACTTCTTGACTCTTTTTTGTGAAGAACCCGCATGAGTGGTTCCAAGCACTCAACTTTTAGTTGCAAGGGCTAAGGACCAACATGTAGAGGGCCGAAATTGAGTTCTTATAGGATCAACAGCCTTAGGTGAACCCTTTGTGACTTGATTACTCGCGAACGCCGCTTTTCACGCACTTACTGCACTACACATGATTTTGGCTTAAATCGACTCGCCTGTCGGCAAACTCGTCTAGACGACCGCGGATGACGAAACAGACCGCACCGATGCGTCCAGGATGTCGAATTTAGCTAGGGAGGACACCCATATTGCCGGGGTTACGCGCGCACACAGTTTGCATGGAAATCGACGTATTTTTCTCCTTTAGAGGGATGCGGGCCCGGACTCAACCCAGGTTTGACTCGGGTTCGATTCAGGCTGGACTCGGGCTGAGCACGGGCTAGGCACCAGCTCACCTGAATTTGAAATTCAAATTTCAAAGTTTAAATAAATTATTTAAATTCTGCCTTGATTAAAATTAATTCAGGAGTTAATTATTTCCATTTAATCCTCCCTGGATTTGGAAATCAATCAATTCCCCGCCAAGGTAACGGCTCCTTTGATCAATTTGGTCCGCTCCTATAGGAACGTCGACTTCTTCCCCGGGGAGGGACACGATCCGACTCCATCCTCCTGTCACGACGAGACTCGGCCGAGTCTCGACTGCTCGACTCCCGCTCGCCTTCTCCCCCTCTCTGCACTGCGCCTCTTCCTCCTCTTGACAGACCCCCGCGTCTCTCTTCCAGTCGTGCCTCTCCTCTCTGCGTCGAGACCGCTTGAGCCTGCTTCGTCCTCCGCTGCACCGAAGCCCTCGCTCGCTTGTCCTCTGCTGCACCGAAGTCCTCGCTCGCCTCTCCTTCTCTGCGCCGAAGATCTCGCCCGATCTCCCTCTCCCGAGCTTTCTCTGCTCGATCCTTTGCTACGCCGAAACCTTCGCTCCGCTCTTCCTTCTCACGCCAAACAGCAGATCGACGTTGCTCCTCCCTGAACCGAAGGTCGCGCTCTCTCGATCCCACTCCTCCGCTCGCTGGCTTTCCTTTAAGACTCAACGCTGCGAACCGAGCTCCCATCTCCCGCTCGCCTCTGCTCCTTTTGTTCCGATCCTATCAGAAAACATTTATTGAGGTAAATCTGTTTGTTGGAAATAATATATTAAATTTTGTTGAGGTTTTGGGAGTAGGATTTTGAGCAGGATAACTTGTTCGAGCCTCCAGTTATTTGCTCCTTTCGACTGCGATTTTTTTTTATCTGAGGATTTTTTAGTTGAAATTTGATGAGCTTAATCATAATATTTGAGGATTTATTTTTTGAGTTGAACTTTGATGAGCTTAATCATAATAATTATGAGCTTAATGCTAAGGAGCGTACTTCTGAATGACATTAAAATTTTGTCTGTTATATGTTCATCGTTACTTGATTTTAACCGTTGATTATCATTTCTAGAGCACTTTAGAAGAATTCACTTTTTTCTGTAATTACGTTATTCTAAAATCTATCTTTTTAGCCGCTGCTAATGGTATAAACATTACGAGGATTGCTTACTAACACTTCACAATTTAATGCAACCTTCTTGCTTTGAGAACTATCCACTGTTTTATCATTCATGTTAATGTGAAAAGTTGAAAGTTCTTGTTCATAGATCTACATTTGGATGTGTTATAGCTTTTGCTCTTGTGTTGAAACCAAGCACTGTTATCATTGAAACAATCATATGATTTAAACCTTTATATTGAATCATTTTGAGCTATAGGTTGCTATTCAGAATTGCAAAAATGACTCTTTGGAGTCGTTGAAAACTATAGGTTGTCGTTTGGAATTGTAAAAATGAACTGTACCTAGTTGGAGAGGTTGTCACTATTTTGAAAGGCTTAAAAGTACTTTTTGAAGAGTTACATAATTGCTGTTTGAGTTTGTAGCAGGCCATAAAAGTGTTGTTTGATCTTTCAAATTGTTGTTTGGGTTCCTAGGAAGCTATACAAGTGATGTTTAGGGGTTATTTTGGGGACTGGTTCAGACGGGTTTCGCTGCAGTTTTCGGAGCTTTAAATGTATTTTTTTTAGGGAGACTTTGTCACTGTTTTGGGCTAGTTTTTCTAGCTAATTTTGTAACATTTAAAATTAGTGTTTTGGGCTTACATGAGAGCTGTTCGGGATTAAAAATTACTGTTTAGGGTCTGATTTTAATGCACTGTTTTGGAACCACTTTAGATGCCAATTTGAACTGATTTTATACACTGTTTTGGAGACACTATAGGTGTTGATTTGGACTGATTTTAATCGCTGTTTTGAAGCCACATTATGTGTCAATTCGGGTCGATTTTGTGCACTGTCTTGGAACAAACTTAAGCACTCTTCTCGAGAGTCCATTTAATTACAGTTGTTGAAAAATTTTAAATATTTTTTTTTCGATTGATTCACTTGTTATTTCCTCTTTTGATTTGTTAGTTTTGAAAATGGATCAACCTTTCTTTTCGTTTGTTTTAGTATTTTTGTTAAATGGTTAAGTCATAAATATGAGGATTGGTGATTTAATTAATTGGAAGATATAGAAAATCTTAAATCACCTTAAGTATAAGTTAAAGTGTAGGTTTCCTAGAACTTTAGGTGCACACCTTAGGTGAGAGCCCATTCACCTAATCCTAAATGTAGGTGTCCTAGAACTTTAGGTGCACACCCTAGGTGAGATCCCATCCACCTAGTCCTCAGTGTAAGCTTCTTAGAGCTTCAGTACACACCCTAGGTGAGAGTCCATCCACCTAATCCTCAGCATAGACTTTCTAGTTTCTAGAAGTACACCCTAGGTGAGAGCCCATCCACCTAAACCTCAGTGTAGGCTTCCTAGACTTTAGGTACACACCCTAGATGAGAGCCTATTCACCTAGTCCTCAGTATAGACTTCCTAGTTTTAAGGAGCAGACCCTAGGAGAGAGTTCATCTACCTAATTCTCAGCATAACATCCCAAGGTTTTAGGAGCATACCCTAGATAACAGTTCATTCACCTAATCCTTAAATGCACAATTAAACTTGACACTTGACCCTGATTCACAAACTGATCAAGACACTAGACACCATGATGCACCGAGGCGTAGTCCATGCTTAATTAAATCACTAGTGAAATTCTCATAATGACTTAATCTACAATAAAACCCAATGCATCGGGATTTGAGCTTGAATATTATACTCAAATCCTTCTGGCAATTGGGGAAATTTGTTAATGCCACATATGGATCATCGGATTATGATAAGTTTAGGGTCTAAGTGGCGAGGGCGATGACGACATTGCTTATGTGTGCTTAAACAAGAGATACGAAGTGGAATTATTAGAATAGTATCTCCTACTTCGAGGACCTTCTATAAGAGAGAAGAAAAGATCGAGGATGCTATTCGCCGACTCTTGGTGGGATTGTTGCCCCCGATACTCTTAGGTTGTCAGTAGTTCTAGCACGATTAGAGTGACTAATCTGTGGACTGTACGACTTTATAAAATATTTACGAAAATAAAACAAAAATTTCTTTTGCATGATTAAAAGAATTCTTCATAAAAAATACTTAAATAATAACTTTTGCATGAAAAATCTTCCCATGAAAATTTATAAAGGTCCACGGCTAGTTACTTAGATTGAGGTTAAGAACTGTCTTCTATAGATTGTCGAGTTGGTAACACTTACTCAAGATCGGGAAGCACACAGCCCAGCTCTGAGCCCCCACTTTTACCATTGTCTTATACCCAGTCCTGATCTTTCATATGTGGTTATGTGTTTCTTTTGCTTGTGATTTTTACTACTCATTTTTATGGCTTTCATGCTGGGTTTTCTTGTTTTATTTATTTTTCTTGCAAATTTATTTAAATCTGCTGCAAATTATATTATGCTCGCAACGTTAATCGCACAACAGTAGCAAATGCCCAGTAAGTTTTTACAGTTTATCTACAACATTTTACTTTACTGCAGTTTACATTTCAAGTATATTTTATTTACCTGCAATTTGATTATTTTGTATGCAAAACCAAAACATTGACACCAAAACTGTGAAGCACAAACCACCAATCTCAAACACTTAAACCTGGAGCCGTCGTGACGATAAGATCTTGGAGCCAATTCTGTGGGCAGCACTGCGAGTGATTCAGACCAAGCAGCAAGAGGATCTTCTTCAGCATTATCTCTTCCCAGTATAATAATAACTCATAGGACTTCGAGGTAGCTCGTCTAGCGCGACGTAAATCCTCACACTCCTTTTTTAGACTTCTGTACAATCATGTTGTGCAGCGTAAGTTCTAACCCTCCTTAGGTTCCGAGGTTGTCGTGTGACACTATGTAAACCCACTTATCTCTGCGGGTTATTTGCATAATCAGGTATTATGCAAATGTAAATCCCAAATAATAAAATTGGCAGGATTGAATAATTAAATAACATCGTCTCCAAAAATGTAGCCACACAGTAGGATAGTTTGGGAAGTCACTGGGAATTCTCCTCAGGATCTGTGACATCCCCTACATTTTCTTTTCTTTGGACTCCTGAAAGAATTGTTCCTACTTGAGCCACTCGCACTTGTTTTTCCACGTCCTACCGTGAAAACTTAAACCTTGAATTCTTGAAGACCAAAACCACTGATCATTATCAAGAGTTTTCTCACGTGACTTTCGTCATTTGAGATGTAATTAACTATAGGGGTTTGCCTCGATAGGGAACTTGAAATCCAGGTAAAATAAACCTTATTTAATCATTGTATTAGATAGGGGAACTTGTCGGTCACACATAAAAGGTTCGCAGACTAAATGAATGTCACAAATCTCTTAGTTTGTAGGATCGGGTCTATCGTCGAGGTCTACAGTTATATTTCTGGAGGGTGTAGTATACGCGATATCAGACACGATTATGTGAACTATTGGACGAATGAGATCCACTTGGTCTCATTTTTCAAAAATTAAAACATACTACTTTTAAAACTCAAACTATATACCTCTTATACTTAAATTAAATTTTAAAAATTATTTTCATATTTCATATTTTCAAAACTATCTATCGAAAAAGTTGACCGACAAGCACCCACAATGACCTTCTCTTCTTCTAATTCCTCTTGCAAGAAGAGAACGGAGGTTACCATCTTCCTCCTTCGCTTCTTTCACAAGTATTGTGCTGAGCCGCCTGACTCCTTTCTTCCTCTCACTTTGATTGGCTAAGGCTTTAAAGTTCTCCTCTCTCACTATCTCTCTCAGTCGTTCTCACTAGATATGGTTGAATAAAGAGTAGTTACCATCTAATCCCCACCAAAAGGTGTCTTTCATAACAGAATTTTTATTTTATTTTAATTTTTTTTTACAGAATTTTTTACACAAATGAGCTTTTAGCAAGGTCCGATCACCACGTAAGTGGGGAATACATTAAGTCATTTAAATTTAATGTGCATCCAACAGTGAGAACAATATGTGCTGTTATTTAACTGTTGCTAAAACTTTCTTTCAGTTATCATTCATTGTGAAGAAGCTTTGCATGGACAATAGTATAATAGCGCATCATAACTTCCGTGAGCATGTTAGTAAAGTGATACATAAAATTAGTTTGGCTGCATAAAGCATCATCATGTTTTAAATGGGCAGATTAATATGAGAAGAAATCCTTTTTCTAACAAATTCAACATAAAACAAAAATTTCAAAAAACTCGTCTAATAAAAAGGATCTTAATGGAATTAATACACAAGGAATCACCCAATGCATGGAGGTCCACCAATGTGGGCCTAAGGAGGGTTGATGCACTTAACATTACATGATCAAGATTTGTGGAAAGGATGTTTTCATGGCTCGGACTCATACCTCTAGATCACAGTGGAGGCAATCTAACATCTAATATAGACTAGAATAATTCGAACTTTAATGTGAAAATAATAGAGGACAAGATTGGACCAATAATGAACTCTCCAGTTGCCCCCTCAAAGGTCACAGATTTTAATTTGAAAACAGCTTTTCTACCATGCAAGATACAGGTTGCATGCAAATTCCTTGAATAAAAAGCAAGTAGAATTATTTTCATATTACAAGAACTGCAAATATTTAAAACCTCTAGAGAATCGAAAATAAAAATAGGCCTTTATGTATAATTTATCAATAGTATAAACTTACGGCTAACACAAGAAATGGAATGACTTCCATTATTATTAGGGTAGACTTCACTCCAATAGCACTGTAGAATCCAATTGATCCCAGAACTGAGAGCATAACAACCAAAACTCCTGACAGACCAAGCAATACCTGAAAGAATATTATTTCTATAGAATCATTAATCAGGTTTGAATTTTGAAAATGAAATATTATATTAAAAAACCGAGAGAATGCAACTACATAATAAGCTGCACTAATCATATAATGGACAAAATAATCAGTTTAAAGTGAACTGATAAATTAAAAATACAAAAAAAGTAAAACACGTATAAAGGTAGTTTGTAAAATCGAGATACAAGAAAATGAACCAGCACTGTAGTTTCAGTTGGATTGGCATTGTGACCCACAAATAGAGTGACCCAGACCAAGGCTGAAGAGGTTTTGAGAGTGCAAAGGAAAAAACAAAAAAGGAGAGAGTGAGAGATGAAAAAAAAGAGTGGGAGATAGGATTAGAGGGTATAGAGATAAAGAATGAAGCAAGAAGAGTAAGGAAATAGAGAGAGGCCACACACAGAGGGCAAGATGTGGCTAAGTAAAGAACCGAAAGAAGGATTTCAAGTTTGAGAATTTATTTTCTCTTCCTTATTTGAATCAAGATAAGCCTAAAATAAATTATTTTGATTTCCTTCTATGAACTTGGTTGAAAACGCAGCGTATAATTGTTAAATGACTTATGAAATATTGGTTAGGGTTTTATGAGGAAGAGCAAGAGCAGAGCTCATGAAGGAAGACCGGTGGAAGTATAAATAAGTAATAGAATTTTCATTCAATGAAATCAAACAGAAAAATATTAAACACCTAATTCTATTTAAAGCTTTATGCATGGCTATGTTTATGCATAAAAATGAGATCAAATATTTTTACAAGTTTAAATAAACATAAAAAAAAGATTGTGATGATATGATTATATTTTGTTCTAAGAAAGATATTTTGCTTTACATGAATAAAGATTTAGAGAAAAAGATGCAAATAATGTAAATAAATGTATTTAGTTAGATATTCAAAAATATATGTACTGTGATTATATAAACAAAGACCATATATAAATATTATTCTAAAGAAATTTTTAAGAGAATAGCTAGATTAGTAGGTGACGCAGGGCTCGACTCTCCATGCAGGAGGCTGCCTGGTTTGGTGCAGGCTGACAAGTTTAGCCAGCTGTAATCAAGAGCCGACCGGCCCTTGTCTTTGGGCTAGGGTTGCCACCAAAGTGAGGGAAGGTCCATTTAGTTATCTACTAGTATTTATATGTCACTTTCTCTGATTTAGGGTTAGTTTTTCACTTTTTGGTGTGTTTTCTATTAGAAAAGCCACAATGTCCCTAATTTTTCCACTTCCATTTGACATTCACAACCAGGCCAACCTTGCTCTGCTATCACACCACAGCAGCCCTCATCCCAACTATTGCCATCCTACAGCCACAACCACCCTACCGCACCTCCATCCCGCATAACAGTTAACACCACACCTCTTGGGATACTACCCTAGTCGCATATGTGTCGTGTATGTGTTGTTCTTTCCCCTATTTCACTTGATTGTTTGCAATTCTTTATTTTATTTTTAGCAATAATAATTTTTCCGTTGTTGTTCGGGTTATCTCCAATATAAATTGATATCAGAGCTAGCCTAACCCTAATCTTATCCAAGGGATTTCTAGCATTCATCCCTACCCAAGCGACCTCCGACAAAATTTTTCTACGCTACCCTCAATTACCTCTGCCAATTCCCAAACCCTAGCCATGCCATCAAAGAGACGCATGCTGAAACATAACAGGGAAGAGATCCAATGAGAGATCTGTCGACTCTAGCGGAGACATGCAGAGACTGATGAAGAGACACAAGGAGAAAGTACCCTCAATCGTGATAGAGAAAGTCGAAGAGAATAAAGACGCAAAAATTGAAACCCCTTACTTAGAGAGAACTTCAAGCCTCAGCATTTCACAATTCAATATCTAATGAGGCTGAGAGAGGAGGCAATAAATGGAGGACCAAAGATTTCGAAATAGGGTGGACCTACCGGAATCCGATAGGTGTGGATCCCGACGATTTCATGAAATGGTTGAAATTAGTTGAGAAGACTTTCGAGTACAAAAAAGTGACAGAAGATAAATCAAGTTGAGCGCCTCCTTATGGTGGAAAAAATTGCATAGGAGAAGAAAGAGAGAGGACAATGACAAGATTACCAGGTGGGATAAGATGAAGGAGGTGCAAAAAAAATACCCACCACCTCACTACTATTAGGATATGTTTCTAAGACTCCACCACATGTAGCAAATGAGTTCATAGTACAGTTTGACCACCTATAGATGAAATGTGAGTTGCACAAACTAGAGGAACATTCCCCAGCCCGATATCTTGGAGGATTGAAGTGCGCTATCAGCAAACAATTGCAACCCTATTGGTCACTAGGGGATCTCCAGACCTTAGCGTTGAAGGTGGAGAGACAGCAAAAATTAAGCAGACAACCACTATTGTTCAAACAGCCACCCGCAGTGGGGGACATCAGCAAGAGCATGCCTCAGGAAGTTAACAAGGCGGTTATGATAAGAATAGAACCACTCAGAGTAAGAAGAAGCCTGAAGGCAGCACGCCCACTACAGTCCCATCCAAAAAGTACTTCAGATGCCATGGATTTAGGCACATCACATCCAGTTGCCCGAAGAGTCGAGTTGTGTCGTTTACCGAATAAGGTGCAGTGAAGGAGGTTAGCGACAAAGAGCCAACTAAAGAATACAATGAGGTGCCCACCGGATGAAGATGAGAAGCTCGTGGTTTAACAGGTCCTACGGAATGAGGATACAGAGGAACTGCAGTGGCCGCTCCAGAACATTTTCTACACTTGCATTGTCAAAGAAAAAGATATGTAGTCACATCATCAATGGAGGGAGCAAAAACGTGGCGTCTATGCAAAAGGTGGAGAAATTGAACTTCATGACTCAAAGGTATACCCGACCATATTCAATGACGTGTTGAAGGAGAACATGATCAACATTGACAAGAGGTGCCTAGCAAAGTTTTCGATTGGAAACTAGTTGCAGGATCAAGTGTGGTATGAAGTGGTAACTATTGATACCTGTAAAAATGAGTAATATATGAGGAAATATTTATAGAAAACACGGGCAACTTGAAAGAAAGTTTAATTGTTTTAATTTATTTCCAATTCAATAGTGGCTCTTTCAATTATTTTAGTAATGATTAATCACAACGAAAAAAAATGAGGTGAAAAATTTTAATTTTAATATTCGACCGTCTACTTCTGCCTTGGAAATTTCAAGACCATGGGCCAAGTTGTGACATCTTTAACAAAAAATACATAACATTTTTTTCTCTCAATAGTAAATTTAATTAATTAAAATAAAAGACATTAACTTTCGCATTCTTGTCTATTTAAATTTCTTCTTACAAATTTTATGGCATTATCTTATTATTTGTTAGCATATTTTCCTCTAGAAAAATCAATTTTATGTATTTTTAATAATTTAATCATTATTATTATATTTATTTATTATATTATTTATTTATTTAAAAATTTGTCCACCCTGAAAATAGTGCTAGTTCCACTCTTGTTGCCTTCCTAGTATTTTGATAAGAAGAGCGATATTTGAGAGGTTTCAATTGCAATTGATCCATCTTGAATTGGTTTAATACAATATTACAACCATTGTGTGTCATCCTCATCGCGTTTAATAGATTTTAGTTTTAGAATAGACATAGATGTCAGAAAGTTGAATTTTAATTTGGAATGAAAAATGTTACATAATTTAGCGGATCTTCAAAAGTTTGAAAGATATTGTTCGATTATTTATAATACGACACAAAAAAAAAAAACTACCATCAGACCGTATGTCGATTTCGAGCCGAGTCATAATGTGCATTTCTTAAATTTTAATTTTCATCATTAAAAGATAGCGCACTGATGAAATGTTAGATCACTGTTTTCGATCATAATGATGTTCAATAAATAATCTGTTATTTTTCCAGTATTGGATGTTTGATAAAAAACAGTATGTGATGGTACAAAAGAACAGTCTTGGAAGAAACATTCACAAAGCTGAAAGGTAATAGATACAAAATTTTAAAATTAAGGATATCATATAAAGATGAGTACCCATTAACATTAAAAAAAAACAATAGTAAACAATGCATAACACAAGCATAAAGTGACGGGAAGAAATACCTTAGATGTAACTAAAAAGGAAGGCCACTGCGGAGAATCCCCCAGCGCAAATGATATGTAAGCAAACATTACAAGATAACTGATCTGGACCACGAAAGAACAACCAGAAGTAAAAAAGCGAAAATTAAAGAAGCAGGCAAAAAAAAAGCTTAGGTTGTTGAAAAATAGATACTAACCAATATGGTTACCACATCAGCAGAACTTTCTCTTTCTAGCTCATCTTGGACAGAGCTTTCTGATGAAAAAGAAAGCGTGAGATTTTGTGATTGTACCATAGGCACCAGCTCTTCCTGCCAAAGAAGACTAAGAAATCTTTTGAGGAGAGTAGATGTTCATAAAAAAATTTAAATACAAACCATACAAAAATTTGCCCTTGATTTGTGTGCTAATAATACTGTTCAATGCACATACCATCTTGATTAAATTTTTTTATAAATTATTTGCATACCATCTTGATTAAATAAAAAAATTCTTAGTTAGAATCAAAAAAGACAAGTTGTACCTTTCATTTTTATTGTCATCTCTCATCCTACAAGTAGATCTATCATATGTTTTGGGCTATCAATGTTATACTGGGAACCAGTTTGGCCCAAACTAGCTGAAATGGTCCAATTTGGAACGGGCCTTGTGGTTTGCCCCTGGTCCTGAATTTTATATCAAGAGTAGAGCACCAAGAAGTTTCAAGAGAAGAAAGCCGCTCAGCCGGCAAGCATGCAAGAGGAGTTTCAAGGAGCACGTAGAGAAACATGGAAGCGAAAGGAGAATCCAAGCAATCCTTCATCTTCACTCTTTCCCTTCAAAGGAGGGAGCTCAACCGAACTGCCCTCGATCCATACTCTCTCGGGCGACGGGAGCCAAGGACGATCCAAGCGGGCAGAATGCGAGCTCCGTCGCTTGTTCGAGCTTCTTCGCCGTTCATGGTGATTAGGGCTTAGCTGAAGAAGGGAGATCGACCGAGCTGCCCTTGATCCATCCTCTCACGAGCGACAGGAGCCAAGGACGATCCCTGCCGGCGGAACGCGAGCTCCGTCGTCTCGAGCTTTTCATCGTTCCACGCCCCGCCTTTCCTCAAGTTTGAACATGAGGTTTCCAAAACCATGCTCTTTCCTCAAGTTTTCCATGACTCACTTTGTGTTGGAGGTGAGAAAACTTCATCAGGGAGGCGGGGGAAAAAAGTGGTAAACACGCCATTTTCATATCCGAGAATGAAACTGCTATTTAATTCCCTGTAGTGTCGGTTTCGATTTGATTCCCTGAATTAAAATTTCATTTATTTAATTGTGAGGTATTTTTTTCTATTATAGCAATCTTTGAGAGGCCTCTAAAAACGGACTCTACCACTGTAGTTTTTCTAGACCTTCTGCAGCCACTACTTTAATTGAAAGAGACATTACAAAAGTTGCTCCGAAGGAGGTTGGATTGGACATGTGCACAAAGGTTATTGGCAGAAAATGGTAATTGAACAACATCCTTTAAATTGTACCAATTGAAGAATGTTTGGTCATTCTTCTGAACAATGCTATCACTTGCATCCAGAACTCAAAAATTTACATACTTATTGTGGAAATGCTCTGGTTCCTCCTGTAAGAAATGTCGAGGAATCAAGTTTGAAAGAGGATGTTGCACTGGCTATAACTGTTGAAAATAGCAATTTAGTTGGTGAGGTAGAGAATTTGGGAGAGGTTGTTGGGAGTGGTGCAGTCTGTTTGGGGGTTCCTGAGGTAGAGCTTTTGGAGGGATATGTCAGAATCCCTAGTGGAGAGGATTTGGGAGTTGAGACTCATAAAGATCAGAATGATATGGTAAATAATACTGCTCTGGTTATTGATAACAGTAATGAACAATTTGGGAATCAATTCACACACATGGAGATGAGGGATAAAGTAATAGAGCAGGTTGATCAATTCACATCTGAAGTGGCCGACTTAGAACCCGGAGGAGCTAAGGTTAATGTGGCAGGTTTAGAAGTTGCGGATATACATTCTCCCACTGAGGAGAATTTGGAAGTTGCAAGAAATTTATTAGAGGAATAGATAGTTCAGAAATACAGAAGGAAGAGGATAGGTAGATTGGAGCTCAGGAATTTGGAGAAAGGTAATATAGTGCACAATGTTTCATCTTATTCTGATGGGTAACAAAATGACACTCTTGCTAGGATGAGTACGAGTCTCCATTCTCATTATGATTAATATGGATCAAGGGGTGGTTGAGCTCAACTCCCTTGATAGACTAAAACATTTGGTCATAACTCATAAAATTTGGATTTCTCTCATATTTGAACCTTTGTTGAGCATTAACAAACAAAGAATCACGAGGAGATTTAACATATACAATTTTGCTTCCAACTATGCTAATAAGATTTGGTTATTCAATAGAAAGGAATTAACCATCAATATTTTCATCGATGAACCTCAATATTTGCACTTCTTCTTTGATATTAATGTTTGTAAAGGCTGGGCTACCATTGTATACACAATTTGCATTTACCAGTTAAGGCTCGATTTATGGGTAAAGCTGAACATCTTGAGAGAAAAATCTATGGAAAGGGCATTGATTTGTTAGTTTAAGCTTTTAGGAGTTTAGTTTAGTGATTTGAAGTTGAATGTGGAATTTATTTTTAATTTTATACATTTTTTTAGAAATGACACCGAGAATGAAGAGGAGTAAGGGGAAGGCTCCATTCGATTCAAACAAGTTTGTCAATTCAATAGCTCAAGATCGATACAGTGATGCACTGCAATCAAGAAAACTGATTCTTGAGCGGAGTTTTAAAAGTCCGGGAGGAGCTATTGAATATTTGATTGTTCGCCGCCAGCGGAAGCGGTTTTGCTGTTTTTCTACTGTCGCTGTGATTTTTGTTATGCGGGAGTTCTCTGCGAATCTCCCTGAAGCTGAGGAAGGAGTCATGGTGAGGAGGAAGACAGTGCATTTTTCCCCTCAGGTAATTAATCATTTTTATCAATTGCTCCCAAGTATTTTGTGTTTTTATTCGACTTATAGTCATACGGAGGAGTTAAACGAGATTATTTCATCTTTGACTGCTGGGAGAGGGTTATGGGAGATAACAAATGAAAGGAGTAAACTTTTCTGCTTCAAATTTGGATGTCACTGCAAAGGCATGACATTATTTTATTTATGTTCGTCTGCTGCCTACAAATCATTTGCGTGAAGTGACTCGAGATCGAGCAACCGTGAACTATTGCATTCAGCAGTTCAACTCTATTGATATTGGAGCTTTGACTCATGGAGTTATTACCAGTTCTGACGTTGTTGCTACTACTGCAGGTTTGGGATTCGCATCCTTGATCTTTTCTTTATGCGAGTAGACTGGAGTTAGATTTGACAGCTTGGAGGAGATCTTATAGTCGCTAAAGCCCATTACTAGTGTGAATGTAAAATCCTATTCACATCATTCTATTTTTGGCTGGAAGGGTGGATTCTCTAGTAGTTTTGTTGTTTTGACGTCACGAGCTTCTACAGGGTCGGAAGGGTGGAAATGATATTGAATAATGTTATTTATATCAATGAAAAGGTATTGAACTTAGAACATATTACAGAGCATATGAATGGGTATATGAAGAGACAGTGATTATGAGGGTGAATTCAACTTAGCTATGGAAAACCTTAACTAGTATGTTGTATTTCCTCAGTACCCTAGATATCCACCATACGAGCCTGCAGCTGTTTGGCATAGTGACGATAGTGATGCAGAGGATGAGGATGCTTAGCTTATATCTATAGTTTTGTTTGATTTTTAATTTTTGTTGTTGTGAATTGTTGATAGTGCAGTTGTTCTATACAGTGTTTTCAGTTGTTATTGTTGAGACTGCTAGTTTTTGTTTTGTATTATATCGTACACCTATTGTGATGTATTTGTGTTTTGTGAGTAATTATATTTGTGTGGCAGTAATTGTGTTAAATGTGTTCTTTAAAGTATTTAGTTAGTCTGTGTTGAACTTAATTTTGGGATCTTAGGAAGTTTAGAATCTAGCTAACTTTTTTATTTAAAAGCTGCATGTTTAAAAATTTTCAATTTTCTACAAGTTATTTTTCTTTATGTTGCAGTCATGTATGTTTGTTAGTGTTTTTGTTTGTTTTTATGTAATAATTCACTGCATAGAAGTTTGACGAATCTCTATATGTTAAGAAAATTAAAATTTGACTCCTGTTTTTATATTTTGTACTTGCATATTTAGGATATGAAATTTTTTGCAAGCATGTTATTTTTAGTTTTCATTCCTGTCCATATTTATATGATGCTAAAATGTTTTATTTTTATTAAAAAATTTAAGTTCGGGGAGGAATGAAAAATTTTCTAAAGAACTTAAAATTTATTTGTTATTAATTGTGCTTCAACTAAATTTGATTTTAATTTGAAGAAAAATGATCATGTATATGAAGCTATATTAGAGAAGTAAAATTTTGAATATAAAAATGAGTAAGAGAATTTAATTAAAATTTATAGTAATAAATAAAAACTTAAAAATTTTTAGCATGAAAAATGCTAAATAAAGTGCAACTATTTTTAGTAGGAAAAATTGTATTTGTAAAAAAATTAGATTTTAATTTTCAAACCTTAAATTTATTTTATTGAAAGTAATTTTCAAAATTATTATTATGTTCTTAAGTGAAAGAAAAATATCAACTATGTTTTAGGAAAGGAAGAATGAGATTCAAAATCATTAAAAGTTTATCCCGATATAGTAATTCTTATTTGAGAAGAAAAAAAAAAGAAAAAGAAAAGAAAATTTGAAAAAAATAGGAGAAACTTGAAGATTAGTGTCTAATCAAAAATTGGTTCCACATCTGATTTTTTTAAAGTATAAGACTTGAGAAACTTTTAAGTTTAAGGATATAATATAGTAAGTAAAATTATGCTCAATAAATATTTTTAAGTGGAGATGATCAAATGCCTAAACTCTATATTTGGATAATCTATAATACTTCTAAATTAGATAGAAACTCATATTTTCATATTTCTTAACATAAAAAATTTCTAAACTTTAAGTTTGTCTTATTTACTAATATTTTTGCTAAATTAGACTACTATATTTCTACATCAAAATTTTAGTAACTCCTAAAAAAACTTATATACATCATCAACTTATATCGGTTTTTAAATATTGAATGGTCACTTTAGAACAAGTAACATCTTAAGTTGGGAGATTTTAATACACCTAAAATATATAGTATTTTTATACATATTTTTATACATATTTTTATACCTGTTTTTAATATAATGCGCTTTAATGAAAGATATTTATATGTTTTTCTTTCAGGTACAATCAAATGAATGAAAAATACTAAACATGGTGAAAAAGAATCAAATATGGAGAAAAATTGAAGAAATGTGCAAAAATGAACTAAGACGCCTAAGCGCCCAAGACTGGCGCCTATGCGCCAGGTACCCCGCACCTAAGCGTCAGAAGCAGAATTAAACTTCAATGTTGGAAGAAGTGATGATTTAAAACATTGCACTTCATTTACTTCTTGATTTGACCAATTAATATGTTAATATCTGTTGTGAAAACATGTAAGATCCGAGATATTATTGTCTTAGTCAACAAATTGTTAGAATCACATATTGATTTCATGAATGAGAATGTAGTTCATAAGGTTGAGTCAAAATAAATAAGAAAATAAACTTTTTAAGGGTGTAGAATTAGTGAACTTTAGAGTGACAGATTAAAGCCCCCAATTTGATTTATAGTTTTGGGTTTTGATACAAGATATTAGCCCCCAGATGGAGGAAGAAGAGAGAACTCTAGAGTGAGAGCTAATATCTTCCTTACCTAACCGGTTTTCAAGATTATTCAAACTATAGATTAGCTAATGTTATTTATAGCATCTCTAGTAAGAGTAACGAATATAATTACTCATATTTGGCACAACACATTTAGCATACTTCAACAACATAATTTTCACAATTATTGTTGCTTACTTTATTTTACATAAAACAAAAATTACAAAAAAATCGAAATTTTCATTCTTATTATAGCATCTTAAGTTTAAGTAAGAATATTTTACGAAGTAAATTTTTTGTCATCTAAACTTTCTAGTTTTTTAAAGTGCATATTATTATTCTCTCTATGGGTTCGATATTCGGGGTTTAATAAAAAAGTCTTATATTACTTGATAATAATATGTATACTTGCGTAGTATCTCATATTTAATATTATAATTGTATTCTTATTTATTTCATAATGGAAAACTTACCTAGTTTTTGCTATGGATCAAGTTTTTGACTTTGTTGTAAATTAATAATAACTATTAAGAAAATTAAATATATAATCGCATATATCGCATCTTACATCTATATTGAAGAATCAAGATCACTCTCCTACTTAGTATTGTTATTACAAACAAACCTTCCTTCTCCCCTTTTCGCTTTCACAATAGGTGGTTGAATCATAATGATTATGCTGACTGTGTGAAAAGAAACTGGAATACAAATGTGAGGGCAACCTTAGGGAAAGACTCTTCATAAGAACTTGGCTGCTAGTTTAAAGCAATGGAACTGCAATACCTTTAGGGATTTTAATCAACAAATAAAGAAGGCTGAAGAAGAGGTTCTTAAATTGGAGAATTTGGATATATGCAATGACAGTTACTCTGCGGAACTGGTTGATGCGTATAAGAAGTTAAATAAAGCTATTAAATGTGAGGATGATTATTTAAAGAAAAAGGCTAATTAACTACACTTCTTCGAGAACGATAGGAACACTGGCTACTTTTATGCAAGTATTAAAAATAAATGAAGAATCAACACTATTTTAAAAATTCAAGATAATAATGGTAGTTGGTTGATAGATCAGGAAGAGATTATTAAAAATGGGATTCACTATTTCAAGCTCCTTTTTTCTAAGGTGAACTTTGATGTAGTGTTGGATGCTGACATTACCTGGGAAGTTAAACTACTAACCTCATCTTTATAGTTTGTTGATATACCTTTTGTGGTTGAAATACGGAAGGCTGTTAAAAATAGTGATGAGAACAGTGCTGCTGGCCCTGATGGATTTTTTGTTGATTTCTATAGAAATAGTTGGGAGGTGGTAAAAGAAATGCGGTTAATGTTGTTCAATGCTGCTATGGGGGCACTCCTATGTGCAAATACTTTGCGACCTCCTCCATTGTATTAGTAATGATAAAGCAAAATGGGAACACTTTTAGACCGATTTGCTTAACCTCTGTAATGTCAAAGATCATAAGCAAGATCATGGTGGAAAGGCTAAAGCAACATCTCCCTATCCTAATGTATCCAAATCAATCAGCTTTCATCCAGGGAAAAGGAATGACATATAATATTTTATTTGTACAAGAATAAATATGTGAACTTGACTATAAATGTAGAGGGGGAAATCTTATATCAAACTGGACTTAAGGAAAGTTTATTACACTATTAGTTGGGATTCTATACATGAGGTCATTAAATCCAAGCGTTTCAATTCAAAGTTTTGCAATTTTATCAAAGGTTAGTTGGAGGGCAACTATTATCAAGTGCTCCTTGATGGGCAAGCACATGTCTTTGTCACTTCGTGTAGAGGCATAAAACAGGGGAATCTTCTCTCACCTACTATCTTTATTTTTGTATTTGATTGTTTTTCTAGATTAATTAATTCCCTACAGATTCAACATCCCCATACTCGATACAAAAATATGACTAGAATGGGAGTTAGTCATTTGACCTATGCTGATGATGTGATTATTTTCACTAATGCTTCCAAATTCTCTATCAAAAAAATATCATACGCTTCTATCATTTCAGGAAGCTTCACGCATGAACTTTAATATTGAGAAACGTCGTCTTAATTTTGGGAAACATGTGAGGCATGGGCATATTATTATACTGGCTTCACCGTTGTTGATCTCCCCTAAAAATACTTAGGGGTTAATTTACTCAAAGGGAGAAGAAAACACATGCAATTTCATGTTGTGGTGGATAAAATCAAAAGAAAAATTGGAGATTGGACCAATTTCTTTTTATCCTTTGGGGGCAGGATTACTTTATTGAAAAATGTGTTAACCTCTATTCTCTTATATATTTTGCAGGTGTTAAGGATCAAATCTGGCTCACAGCTAATACTTCAAAGGCTTTTTAATAAATTTTTATGGTCTGGGAATCATAAACAAAGAATTTGAGCCTGCTGGGAGGTGCTATGTAGGCCTATAAATGTAGGTGGGTTGGAATTTCAACAACTAAAGCATATAGTAGAGGTTAATTCTATTCTCCTATGGATATAATTTAGAGAAACTGAATCTCTATGGACTAAATACATGCAAAGCAAATATTGTAGAAATCTTCATACATTGGAGGTTCATTCCAAGATTGGTGATTCCAAAACTTGGAAAAGCATGCTGAAAATCAGAAATACCGCTGAGGACTTTATTCAGTCGAAACTTGGGAATGGTAGCTTACCCTTTTGGCATGATAAATGGCAAGAAGGATCTATCTCCTTGCTTTACACATCATAAAAAAGGCTTAATTGTGGTCTGATCATTACCTTGATGAAGGGTGGAACTTGGAGACGCTCACCAATATGTTAGGTAAGGATAAAGCTGCTTATATCTCTAAGATTCCTTTTGATAAGTCCCAAAAGGATAAAATTTGTTGACCGATACTATCAATTGCTCTATTACTAAGATTATCTATTCAAAATTATACACTTGGGACAAGGTGGACAGGGTGGTGTGATTTGGAGTATAGAAAGATTAAAAATACATTTTTTAGAAAATGATACTTTGACTCATATGATGTAGGCTAATAACAAAAGATACCTCCTGGATTGCTCTTACAGCTCCCTACGAAGTGCAGACGGAAGAAATCTATAAGGCTTAAAACAATCATCTCGAGTCAGTTTAGATAAATTCTTCTAAGTTCTTAGGAATTATGAACACACACAATGTTAAGCTTGCTACGGTTTTTTATAAAGTAATCATTTGAAAAAAAAAAAGAGGTAACAACCATTAAATACATGTAGCCAAAAAAATTTTTGAATCAAGAAACTTGGAAAATTTATTGTAATCCTTACGGATGGAGATTGCTAAACCCCCCCTAAGGGTGTCACTGTCACTTTGGCAAACATTATTTTTATCATTTGAAAGAAGATAGAAAGTTTAGAGAAGTAAAAGAAAAACCTGGAAAACTAAAAAAGGTTAACTGCTGTAACCAAGAGAAATGCTGAAGCAAAATTCAAAGCTATTACTCATGGGACTAGGAAGGGTCCATTACAGCCGTAGATCTATCTCAAGCTATTATACATTCATATGAGTAGCTCAGATACCTAGAGAAGTTAAATGTAACCTGTTGTGATCAAGAGCCATGTTGAAGCAAAATTCGGAGTTACAGCTCATGAATTGGAGGAAGAATTGGTTGAAATAATTCATCAATGAGTAGTCTATCTCATAAGAAAAACCTAAGAAGATTACTATGTAACAAAAAAGCTGCAATAAGTAAGGAAAAAAAACTATCTACCATTACATAATTAAGAATGTGGATGACGGGGGCTATGGATGACCGGCCAGTCCTCAAAGGGACAAGGGCTACCGCTCTTCCCTTTCGCTTCTCCCCTTCCCCTCTTTCTTTAATAGCACCTTCCTAATATAAGTCTTTCCAAATCAGAATTTCTCAATATTTTTATTCCTCTTTCCTAAATTATGAGACCTGATTTTATTCTTCCATCTTATTTTAAAAACATTTCCTAAAATCTAAAATCTGATTTTATTCTCATTTCTTATTTTAAAAAACCTTTCCTAAAATTTGAAATCTTACTTTATTCTTTTTCTTTTTTTTAGTATTACCTAAAATAAATTGCTAGCCCCATTATAAATAGAAGATGATGTGCTTAGAATTAGGGATCTTAACTTTTATATCTAAATTCAGATTTTAACCTTGGTAATTTCCCTTCGAGGGTTGTATCCGACGTCGAGGTAGTGCTCCGCCTGTCCCTCGTCCGAGGCGGTGATTGTCTTCAAAGGATCGAGTGGTGTTTCGGCTGTAGCTCGACCCCGACGAGGCATTTTTCTTATCATATTTTTTTTTCTCTGCTGTCATTTCAGAATTCAGCCACCACATGCCCTTCTTCCACTTCTGACAGCCACCTTCCTCCTCTCGTCCAGCCACCGCAGCCTCTTAAACTTGTTGTCCAACCCTTTCAAGCCCTTCCCGACAGCCCGCCATCACCCCTACAGCACATACCTTGATGTCTCGGCCTTTCCCATCACCGTCAGTGCTTCCTCGCTAACTGTCCACCCTCTGAAAGTGCTAGCAGACCTTCCTAGCTACAATCCAACTTCTTCCACAGCAACCCCCACCTCTCAGCCGCCGATCCAGCATCCAATGATGTTACCGTTTCTCTCCAGCTACAGTTCGATGTCGTTACCATCGCCAATTTGCTGTCCTACTTCTTCCACAACATGCCCCACCACTTTGACCTTCACCGCAGCCATCGATCCAACCACCCCTCACCGGACTCCCTCCTCGTCAAGGGTGTTGTATCTTCTTTGTTGTTGAGTCATTAGTTGTAATCATTTGTTTTGTGTTTTTATTTTGTGTGTTGTCTTTTATAATTTCGAGTCTTCATCTTAACCTTGTTTTAAGCAATAGTAAAATTATGTCTTACGTCGTGATTTGGGTTAACTCCAATATCAGTGGAAGTTGGCAGTCACTTCATAAAGATAAAGTTTAATCTTGAGATAATTTCTTTTCCTTGCATCCAAACATATCTAAAAATTTATACCATCCTTACCAAAGGATTCTCGAGAAGTAACTTAAACAACCTAATCAACATGCCCAGAATGCTAAAAATTTACTATATAGCTTGAGGTTTTGGTGCACAAAGTGAGGTACTGCCGGCCTTTTCTATCTTTAGAGATGGTCAATTGGGTTTAATTTAATGTATATATATAGGATTGTAATTATAAGTTTAGAAAAGAGTATTATTTTAATTTTTAAAAGTGAGACCGAGCGGGTCTCACGTATTTGATAGTTTATGAGGCTGAGCGCGATACCACAAATATTAAACTATCCCGAAGGATATGCATACAACTTATTAGTAGGCTTAACCACCAAAACTAAAAGATTGGTGACGTCCGTTTGGTCTAGGACACCTTTTTTTATAAGTTGACAAGTTCCCTTATTTAACAAGGGAGATTAAATAGGGTTATATTAAGCTGAATTCTTAAGTTCCCTATAGAGACAAACTTCTATAGTTAATTATATCTTAAATGACTGAAATCACTTAAGAAGACTCTCGATTAACAACAGTGGTTTTTGCCTTTCAAATTACAAAGTTTACGTTTCCAAGGTTAAATAAAAGAAAATTAAAAGGGAATGACTCAAAATAGGAACAACTATTTTCGGGAGTCAATGAAGTGAAAGATAGGGGATGTCACATATCTGAGGAAATCACGGTGAATTCCCAAATATCCAACGATTGGACCTTAACTCTAAAGATACATCCTACACCTCGCAGTTGTGCTCTCGATCGGTGCCCTCCGTCCGCTTGCTTCCACGCTTCGCCTTCTTCGAAAGACTACTCTAAGCTCCTTAGCAAATGGATTATAAGTTAAGTATTGTTGTGTGTATAAATGTATAATTATTGGGTCAGTGGCTCACTACGAGGTACCTCCTAAAAACAACAACAAAAAAGCCACCAAGCTTCCAAACACCCAGCACACAAAGACCAAGTCGAGAAGAAATTTCGGCAGAACCTCCCCAAGGCTTCAAAATTCGTCCCCTCCACAGAGAACCCCCCATAGGGTTTTATAGGCGCAAGAGAGGAAGAGGAACTCGCGGAACCTACCTAGAGAAAGCACTCACTCAGCTGAAAGAAAACACACCGCAGCTAAGGCCACAGAGGAGAACTATCGAGAAGGAGGAGAAGTTTCCCCATTCGTGACCAAGGGAACAAACGCACAGGATCAAACTACCGCTAATGGCCTCCCACGCAGAGAGACGAAGCCAAAAGATGTTTCGAGATGCTGCAACTGGGACAAAGAAGAGAACAGAGAGGGGAAGTTAACTTCTCGTCATGCGAGGAAGAGAAATTAGCACAAAGGAACAAGCGATTATGGATCAATCCAAGCCCAGGCACAAAGAAGGGAATCGGGTCGAATGCAGAGGCGAATTAGAAATTTAGGTAAGGTTAAAAGCTCAGCCCCACCCCCCTTAACATATCTTATATTATATTAATAACTATAATTAATAATATAATATAAAGTAGTTAAATCCCCAATTTGCGCATGATTCAACATATCAAAATGGGTGTCTCCCCTAACTAAACTCGACATCCCGGACGCGCCGGCGCAGTCTGTTTCGTCATCCAGGCTCGACCGGACGACTTTGTCAATGGTCGAGTCGAAAACGCGTCAAAATTCAAATTCCTTTGAAATTCTTGCTCGTGATCGATCGTAGAGCCTTCTATGAGTGCGGGGGAAGTGAATTTCGATAATTGTGTGCATCAATGTGTGAATTGTGGTATTCGTGCATCGTGAGTGTGCGCGGACGACACGAAGGATTTCCTAGGGCTTTAAATTCTATGGGTACTCGACTTGAGCTTCGTCGCACTGGTTTTAATTGACTCAACTAAGCGTTGAGAATTTTGAACCGGTCACATGAAACTGCAAGGAGTCAAGAAGTGGCTTGAATCTTTAGTTGGTGCGGGTCACAGTCTAGTCCTCTAAGAAAGTCAGTAGAAAAACCTAAGGCTAAATCCTAGGCTCTAAAAAGAGAAAGATACCTTACCAAAAATGAAGTCCACATATGGATCTATGTGATGTGCTATACGAGCATGTCGCGTCTATTGGCGTTGACCGAAGTGATCCAGAGAACCACTCAAAAGAGTATGAAAATATCAATATCAAGAGTTAGTTTTGAGTTGAAGTGGAGTTGAGTTTCTGTTGGGGATTAGTAGGTGAATTTTCAGTTTAGAGTTGTGAATTTAATTTTTTAAATTTCAAAGATGGATTTAATTTGCTTTGCCACTTTTTTTATTTTTGATTTTGAATTAGTGTTGAGAAGCGAGAAGGGCGAAGGCCTATCCCGAATGTCAAGATTGCTGAGAAAGGAGTAGGACTGCGGCTATCCCAAATGTGCTGGGGAATAATAGGAGAGAACCTATCCCAAATGTGCTGGGGAAGAATAGGAGAGATCATATCCCAAATGCTGAGTGCTGAGATTGCTGAGAAGAAGTAGGACAATACCTATCCTGAATGTTGAGTGTTGAGATTGCTAAGTGTTGAGATTGTTGAGTGCTGAGATTGTTGAGTGCTGAAAAAGAGTAGGACGATGCCTATTTTGATTCCTGAGTGCTAAGATTGCTAAGTGTTGAGATTGCTGAGTGCACGAATTTGCGGAGGTTTGTCGGAGCAGAGATTGTGAAGATTTGCGGAGATTTATGAAGTTTGTAAAATTGTGGAGAATTTGCAAAGATTTGTGAATGCAGAAATTGTGAAAATTTGCAGAGATTTGTAAAGATTTACTAAGACTTTATGAATGTAGAGATTTTGCAATTTTGTTGAAATTCAGTTTATGCAGAGATTATGAAAAATTTACTAAGATTCGTCTTATGTAGAGATCAAGAAAATTTTGCTGAGATTCGGCTCAGGCAAAGAATATGAAGAATTTTTCTGAGATTTGTTTATGCAGATATAATGAAAATTTTAATGAAGTGCTGAGAATGTCTGTAGAAGTTCATGCGGTGCTGAATTTTATTGAAATGTCTGTGCAGAGATTTATAAGAATTTATGAGGTGCGTAGTTTTGTTATAATGTTGACTTTTATTTTGCTTGATATTGAGTTTTATTTTGTTGCATTTATTTAGGATTTGGACCCAGTTTTAGACAAGCGCGACATTTGTGCTTCTAAGAACAAGTCTTTGTTTTTTAAACATGAGGAACAAAGCTTCTTGAAGTATCGTCCACCGACTAAAGACAAGGGTTCGAGAATAACCCACTCTTTAAGGTGCTATCGGAATTATATTATTTCAAGCACCTGTAAACCCTAAGGAAACCACAGCTGAAGAGGTCGCAACTTCGTAGCTTTGTTTGTAGCAGTTGTCGTTTGCTTTGATATTGATTCTGTAAAGGTTGTTCAAGTGGTCTTTGAAGAGTCGCTTTGACGTTCTTCGATTGGTCATTTGAGTTGTAATTGCTGGGCACCGAAGGATACGACCTCGGGGCTGAATTTTTATTAAGTGTTAATATCCTCATCATGTTTTGAATTCTTTCTTCCCGGGCCTAAGCAGATTTTACAATTTCTGCTAATGTGATTAAAACATTTTTCATTTTCCAAAGATATTTCCGAGCCAATTAATAGCCGACCAAAAGACTCAAGATCGTTTTATTTTTTCTTGAATATAGCATCAGAAGAATTTTCTTAAGAGAACACCTCAAGTTTCATTAATTAGAGGAAACTCGGACACCAATTTTTTATTATACGTCCACCTCAAGCTTCTTCTCAGCGAGATTCTTCTTGGTTTGATTTTCTTTTCAAATAATCTTTTTCTTTTTTCCCCCTATTTTGTTGAGAATTAATATATCTGGTAGAGCATAATTTAAGGATTTTAAATGTCTGAACTTAGACACCAATTTTTGATTTTATGCTCACTTCAAGCTTCTTCTCAGAGGATTTTCACACAATATTATTTTTTTTTGCCCCCTTTGTTTCGGAGAATTACTATATCTTGTGAAACACATTTCTTTTAAAGATTTTGAATGTCCAATTTCCACTACTAATAATCCTCAAATATTTCTTAAGACGAATTTTGAGGTATTATAAATCATTCCAAAGTCAGGACTCAGTCACGTGGCAAGAAAATAAAAATCTCATGATATCCAGAGTCAATTACTCGTATTTCAAACGCACTGCTTCATTTTGAAACCAGCTTGGGACCCAGTCCGAATTCTTTAGAATGGATGACTAAGTTATTAGGGCATTAATTTCATTCCTTCCCGAAGTCATAGTCTGATCAAAATATCTTTTTTTCTTGTGATGAGATTTTCAAATATTGAACAATTCTGGACAACAATAAACTTTCTTTTATTTCATTCATTGCGGTGGGAGAGATGGGACAGACTAACATTGATCCTGCTAAAGTCCCATTTACTCTGATTGAGCAATCAAAAGATAAACCCAATTATCTCCTAATAGGGGGAAGGCCTCAAATTATGCTTCAAGCTTGTACTGAAACTATTTGGATTTGGCTCGCCCTTTTCCTTTGAAGTCTTCACATGAACTGTGTTCCATTCGACATCAGCTGTGTAGGGGTCAACTAGGGCAATGAGATCGAGCGAAATCATATTGATGGAATCTCTTTCAGCTTCTGTCAAATATTCTTCCAGGATCATTATGCTCCTATTCTT
Organism: Phalaenopsis aphrodite; assembly: GCA_003013225.1. Lineage (NCBI taxonomy): Eukaryota > Viridiplantae > Streptophyta > Magnoliopsida > Asparagales > Orchidaceae > Phalaenopsis > Phalaenopsis aphrodite. The sequence goes on from NEWO01000001.1 coordinate 4,136,365, forward strand.
AAAATTTTTCTCGAGCCACTCTTTGAAGCTGATACAGCCCTCAATGTTGTGCCCGAGCATTCTATTATATGGGCAAAAGTTGGGATGATTCTTCTTTTCAACTTCTCCGATTTTTTTGGCTAAAGCAATTTAAACTCTGGCTTCTTAATTAGATTTATGAACATCTTTTCCACTGCGTCATCTTTGAAGGGATATACTTTGTTTAACAGTTTGGCCATAGACCGACTCTACCTTTTATCCACCTGGTGTTACTTTTGCTGGGATGACTGTCGACTATGTTGTTGAGATGTTTGATAACTTTGCAGAGATTGTTCAACTTGTATATGCATCGGTTGTTTACCTTTGTCTATTGTTGCAACAGTGTCAGATTCCTTTTCGAAGGTCTTTATTGACTTTGGCTTTTCGGTTTTCTCGAGAAAACCAAGCACCTTAGCTTCTGCTTGAAGACTCGCGGCCTTGCTTAGTAGCTTTTCGAAGGTTTTAATGGTAAGGCCCTTAAGAAGAAACACAACCGGACCGTGAATGCTTTTTAGTAGGATCTAAATTGCATGCTGCTCCTGGAGTTGTGGTTCACACTTCATACTTAAGTTCCTTCATCGTAGAATGTAGTCCACCAGAGTTTCATCCGGATTTTGTTTCTCCAGAAAGAGATTACCGACGGTAATGTGGTGCTGAGCTCCAACGAACCGTTTAACGAAAAAGTTCTAATTCTGCAAATGTCTTTACAGAACCATTTGGCAGCTCGACGTACCAGTCGAAAGCAACTCCCGAAAGACTGCTAATAAATTGGTGGAACAAAAAAGCGTCACTACCCCTGCGTTGCAAAACTTGCTTGGAAGTGTGCAATATGTTGTCGAGGGTTTCATGTCCCGTCGAAAGTCTTGAATTGTGGTGGTACGAAACCCGTGAGGTACTGGACAACATTGAACTCTTCAGGATAAGATCTACCCTTCAAAACTAATGCTCCCACTTTAGCCTGAGTCGGGGCTTCTTTCACCTGTTGTTCTATCATATGTTTGATTTCTTTCTCTAGTACTAGACTTTGAGCAGAATCTTTCTTTGGCTGCTCCTCTTTGTTAACAGAAGTGAATTCTTTCTTATCGTCAGTAATCTGGACAACCTCACCTTCGGGGTCTGAGGTTGACTCTGAAGCGTCATGATTAAGGCCATCATCTCTTCCACCCTTCTCTCCAAACGCTCAACTTGTTCATCTTTCTGTCGAACCTCCTTTTGCAGTGTTTCAATCTCCCCTTCTTTGGCAGGTTATGAGACATCTCCCAAGGATGAATACGCCCTAGTCTCGACGACATTTATTTTAGCAATATCTTCCTCCATCCAATCTGTTAGATCTTCTTCACACCTCAGCTCGTCTCCTCGTTCTTTGGTCATTTGTTTGATGTCTACTCTTAACTTCTCTAAAGTAGCCTCAATTGATCTTCCTTTAGTTACTTTAAGGTCGATAGGCGGCGGTTGAGGAGTAACCTCTTCTGGAGTAATCCATGGGGCAACAGCTGACTCCTCGGACTTCGAGTACTTTTTAGAATCTTCGGCCTCGGGCATTCCATAGTAATCAGCCCAATGGTTCTAGGTCGCCACACCATCTTCTTTGGCACTACTGCTGCGGGGTCAAATGGTCTGTCAGTATCAGTGCAACAGTAAGTGGTGGGCCTCCTATCACATGGGCCAGACACATCAACGAACAGTCTTTTGCTAAGGTTTAGTACTTTTACCTGAGACAGGCACACTTTCTATGTAACAGGAAATGCCTCCCTTGGCCCAAGGCGAGACTTGACCAACAGACGTTCCGTAGATTTTCTGTAAATGGCTACGGCGCTGGTGTGGGTGGCGGAGGTACTCATGAATTCTCCCAGGCGGAGCTTAGCGAGGACACAATGCTGTTCCGTCTGGGAAGACCAATGGAATTGGTGGATCGGTTCGTCTTTCCTTATAATCTCAGCTTGCACTCGCGGTGAAACGGTGCATCCCATCCTTCTTAGCAATGCAGCAACTGAACAATGCTCTTTCCAAGCTAGTCTTTCAAACACCCAACGAATTTCAGAAAAGGGCGGGGGCCTCTTCCTCTTCTCACCCCGACGGCAAGGTGGTGGTGGTAGTGTGGCAGCGATCTTCGAAGCGTTTTCTTCGCCATGGGCAGCTGACAAGGGGTGGAACCTGCTTCCATTTAGAAGAGGTGAGGTCCCGGGTAGTCCAGCTTCCTCTCTCGGAGTCTCTGCAAGGGCAGTAGCTTCGGCAGTTCTCATCTTCTTAATCTTAGCTGTCTTTCTGTTATTGTTTCTCCTTTGCGTTTGAGTTAGAGGTGCGGACCTCGAGCTGGATCAGATTTCAAAGACAGAGGGTACTGAAGTGAAGGTCGAACTACCTTCAACCAATGGTTCATCGACCACCAAAACACACTTCCCTTTGACTAATGTTGGAGTAACAACAAGTGCGGTGACGACCAAACCAGTGGTAGTGGCAGAAACAGTCCTGGGGACAATCCAGACGGCTCTGGCAACGGACTTTACAATGACGGTAGGATTCCTTTCAACCAACACCCTCTTTAAAGGGGAGAATTCTTTGGCGGAATGAGGTTAAACTCCACGATAGGCTCAGCGAGCTCGTCTGCTTCAGACTTTACCACAGCAACAGGGACGCTTCAGAACTTGACTTCAGTGTCGTCGAATCCTCGCCCGAACTTGATAACTCCTCCGTCAGGCAGCTCATTCTTGCTAACGGCGAAGTCCATTCTGATGGCAAAGGAGAAGATCAATTTCGGAGAAGACATTGTCTGTAAATATTAGTCTTAAGGGTAGATTCAAAAATATCAATCTCCTCCCATGCTCCTTTATCGTAACAGTATTTTCTGGGGCAAATACCAAAAGTTGTTGAATTTGTTTGACAAACTGGGCATTTCATTCGAAACTTATCCAAATGATTACTATTATTATTATTATTACTTATTATTATTTATTCAAATCTCAGTTAATTGCATTATAAGAGGAAAAGAGTCTGAGAATGGCAAATTTCAAATCGTTTTAAAGAGTGAAATGCAGCAAATATGGAGCGTAGGACCTAATCCTAAAACTGGAGGAAATCCTACATCAGACTCGCTTCGGTCAACACCACTCGTGGCTTCTAATCCACCACACATATTGGGGGTCCGACCAATTTAGACTCATTCTTAAGGTATGGAGATTTCAGAACCTCTCTGTTTAAGGGTGATTAAGCAGATGGCTCCAGAATCCAAGAAGATTTTGTTATACCTGCTCAAGGAAGAAACGAGCAAGGTACGCTAACAGAAGAATGGTAGTCTGGCCCACTAGAGACATAGACACAGTACTGATGTTTGAAAACAAAACCTCTTGATCAAAATAGAGGAACAGATTCCAGCGGAGTCGCCAGAATTTGTCGGCCGTTTTTATCTTTAGAGATGGGCATTTGGGTTTAAGTTAATGTATATATAGGATTGTAATTATAAGTTTAGAAAATAATATTATTTTAATTTTGAAAAGAGAGACCGAGCGGTCCTCATTTATTTGATAGTTTAGAGGGTTGAGCGTGATACTAGAAGCAGTACATTATCCCGAAAGATACACATACAACTTATTGGTAGGCTTAACCACCTAAACTAAAAGATCGGTGACATTCGTTTGTCTGCAAAATATTTTTTTATAAGCCGACAAGTTATCCTGTTTAACACAGGAGATTAAATAGGGTTTATATTAAACTAAGTTTTTAAGTTCCCTATAGAGGTAAGCCCCTATAGTTAATTACATCTTAAATGACCAAAATCACTTAAGAAGACTCTCGATTAAGATAAGTGATTTTTGCCTTCAATCAAAGTTTAAGTTTCCAAGGTTAAATATAAAAAAATCAAAAGGGAATGGCTCAAAATAGGAACAGCTATTTTCGGGAGGCAATAGAGTGAAAGGTAGGGGATGTCACAGATCTAGGGAAACCCCGGTGATTTCCCAACTATCCAACGATTGGACCTCAACTCTAAAGAGACATCTTACACCTCGCCGTTGTGGTCTCGATCGGCGCCCTCCTTCCGCTTGCTTCCACGCTCCGCTTTTTGGAAAGACTATTCTAAGCTCCTTAGCAGATGTTTTATAAGTTCAGCATTGTGGTGTGTATAAATGTACAATTATTGGGTCAGTGACTCGCTACGGGATACCTCCTAAAAACAACAACAGAAAAGCCACCAAGCTTTCAAACACCCAACAGACAAAGACCCAGCGGATAAGAAATTTTGGCAAAACCTCCCCTAGGCTTCAAAATTACATATCTTATCACATAGCTTCGGTTTGCCAGAATATGGAGTCATAATTAAAACTTTTCCATTTTTAAATTTCCTTATGTCCTACGCAACAATGGGTATCAAATGTTGATTTTATGTATTATTGTTTAATTTCTGTTCAAAGTGTGCATTAGATGCATTTCCCTTGTTTCCTGAACTTATTATATTGTACCACTTTTGTATGGTTTAGAAAATAACAAGAATTACTCTTTCCTCCTCTACTGGTTTCTATTTTCACAATCAAATCAAGATTTGAGGAAAAACTAATTTCACTAAATTGATATGCCAATTGAAATGCCTGGCGATCATATAGGTGTACCAAAACATGCCAAGATATATTAGAAATTAAAATAGACAATGAAAGATCAAATACAAAAGAAAGAAAATTATTCAAAACATTTAAGAGAGTGAGAATGAAAAGTAAACCTTGACTAACTGAATGAAAGCCCTCTCCCAAGCCACAGCCTTCCCATTTTCATTGCCTGCATCACCAACCTCATTGTTGACAGGATATGTAATAATGAAAGCTGATGCCTGGCCAGCAAATAGTGTCAGATGACAAACAAGCATTATATTCATTCTTGTAAAAGTAGAAGAGCATTTACATCAGAATAGTTGCTTCCGGAAAATCCTCCTAACACTGTGCCTGGATCAAGCGGTGCATGGAAAGAACTTCTGCAAGTTTCTTCTGAAGAATAATGCTGAGAATTTCAACCAGAAGGCAGCATACCTCAGAAAAAATATATTTAAAGATACAAAAAATGGAGATTAAATTATGCACACCACAGAACTTTGAAATAATTTTCGACCTAAAAACATTCTGCACCCGAGAGTAGATTGATAATATTGGAGAAGTGTCATGCAGACATTAAATGCAGTAATATTTTGGTAGATGATTTCGATATAATTATAGTGCCAAAAAAAAAAAATCACAGACATTATATCCAAAAAAACCAGAAAACTCACCTCAAAACAATATACAGCATGTTGTACACCACCATAATCATCATATCTCTTTTGATCCATTTTGAAATACTGAGAAAAAAAATTATTTATATAATCATGTGAATGATGCAGGAGTTTTTGAAGGAAAAAAAAAGGAAAACAACACACATGCGTGAACATGCATGCATGAAGTGAGATTTCATCATGCTAATCAAACAAATATTTTTGCAATCCAAACCGTTACAAAAAAAAATTTCTAAGCATTACCACAAGCCTAATCCAATGCTAAAGTTTAATATGTAGAAAAAATGAAATTAAATAAACCACCTCAACGGGGGTGATCAAGATATCAACCATTCTAGGAGCTTGGCTGTCTGCAGGATGCAGGATTTGTCTCAGTCAAACCAACGCTGCTTAAATGGAAACCTAAAATCAAACCAGAGCCAAGAGACTTCTAGTAAACATAGTTATATTTAACAATTATTTCTGCTAAATATGTAAATAGTGCATCACTTCCGTAAAAATATTTATCACGTTGTTCTAGAATTCACAGAAAGTATTTAAGAAGAGGATCTAACGGGAAGATGCTGGGGAAGGTGAAATGATATAGAATATGTGAAGTTTATAGAGGTTGGATGGGCGAAATGGCAGGTCGGCTCCTGTCTGGGAGGAAGAACAGCAAAGGAGTGGATGGTAGACGGCTTTGGTGATTATGTGAACATTAGGTAGGTTCCACCACTCGGTCCCTTTAAGATACAGAGTCACCACTTTGAGAGGAAGAACTGACAACACTCCAAAGTTAGGAGAAAGCAGTGAAAATATCTCCAAATAGCTAAAACCAGGAATTACAGCATATTTATTGGTTCCAAGCGAATTAATCCTAAAGGAAATCTAATTAAAGGGTGAAACATTCCAGAATGGATCGATTCTCACATCCCAGACTCCCACGTGGGGTCTGACATGAGGGCAGTTTGCATCACGAGATGCCCACATCAAGTTACTTATGAAAATTTTCATTATACGCGAGTCAAGTCAGCTATTGCATTTCAAGATTTGCATGCCAAGACATTTGTCCTAGCCTACCATATTGCTCTTTGGCCCAATTATCATGTCTAAAATAAACCTATAAAATATCATTTAAACATGATAAAAACAAAAAGAAATTTTGTAGAGGAAAAAAATTTTAATTTGGTCTGAGTGTCAAGTAAAACTGTGAATTTCAAGATTTGACAGCCGACACATTGATCATTGCAACCCCCCCCCCCCCCCCCCCCCCCCCCCNCCCCCCCCGCCACCCGGGGCCCATTTTGCACTTTGGTCAACTTATCCTTGAAGAGAAATAAAGTCCATATCCTCCTTGAATATCTTAAACTACCAGACGTAGTGCTTCGGCAGCTAAATTGAAGCGTCTAGAAAACTTTTAGTAGCTAACAAACTTACATATTACGAAAATGAATGTCGCTAGCGTTTTACTAATGTGTCCCTTCATTGGGGGTCTAATTATGTTGGACATGTTGGTTCTAAATTGCTAAATGGTGTGACTATGATCAATAGATTTTGATAGCCTCAAGATTAGGAGGATTATTATTTCAGCCCATTTCTATGCCTTTATTGTTGATCAATCGTTCTCATAAGTCATTTATCCTTCGTCTCTATTCCTAAATGTTTACATAACTTCCATGCACAAATCGATGCTTTGCTTTTACATATGCAACTATTAACGCTAATAGTATCACAACCGGCCCAGGATTTAGAATTAAGTAAGGCGGAAACAAACAGTCGGAGTATGAAATTAAAGGTTGTGGTTGTTTGAAGAAGTAGTTGTAAAGTTGTTACAAAAAAAAAATTATTTTCAAAAAGTTGTGGTATATTTTATATTCAAAATATCAGACTGCAATTTTCTGGCTGTTACAACACTTTAATAGGTCAAGTTGGAAAAAAAACAGTTTTCTACCATATAAATTTTTAAAAAGTGGCAAGAGAGCAGTTCCCCAAACAGAACTGTGGTAGCTGCCTGAAAAGCAAAGCTGACAAAAAAAATGTCGCAAAAAAACCCTAAGTTTTCTATTATTCTATTTCATCACTCATAGTTTAAATATCCACATATTAATTGAAAGAACCACTAAATGAAGCAATTAAATTGATCAAATAAAAAGTTATCTTTCAGGTTGTTGTCCTTTCATTCTAAAAACATTATCTCTTCTAGCATTCATCTTATTCAAAAGTTTAAGTTTGAAAAAAATATTATAACAACATAATAAGTGAAGTAATCACAATTTTAATGTTTATGTTGGTTTCTCCTAATACATGCTGGAAAATCATAAAATAATTTATAGCATATACTCATAAAGGTTTGCTCGTGGAAGAAATGTAGAGTTTTTACATGCAATTTCTTTTACTTTATTTTGCAAGATTTAATCCCTTAAACTTTAATATAATTTATACTCTTAACTTTCAAATTTGTGTTATAAGCACCGTCAAAACATAACGTAACGCACTCATGACTGATATTATCTTATCGGCACAATGATTTGTGATTTAAATTACACGATTGTCGAAGGTGGAAGGATGTCTATTAGCCCCAAGTCAATATTCTCCCCTCGGCACAACGGTTAAAGATCTAAACAAGACAATTGTATGGGGTGGTGGAATAACATCTATGCGTGTGAGTAAATTAGTGCTCATGTCTATAGCAAAAGGATGTAAACTCCTCCACTTAGCATGCATATACAAACATATATAAACTATTTCATTTTTCATAACATATAATCTTTCTTATCATACAATTGCATTCATCTACAAATGAATAAATGTACTTTTATTGGGATCAAAATAAGATGCAATAATATAATAATTTCACAAGTAAACCATTATGTAACTATTTAATGTAGGACTCCCAACGTGCATACTTTTAAAGGTCATATAGTAATCTGATATTTTTCTAGGAAAACTAATATAAAACTATTTATGCAGCAATGTTAACACACATATTTATCATCCAAATTTTTCATATCTAATAATATGAAGAAGCTGTTGTAATTTAAATCTAATTGAACTAGAACATAGACAAAAACAAGCATGCATTTAGAGATAATATTATTGAAATATAAAAATATAATCACCCGCCTCAAGATAATTAGTTTATCTCTTTCTCCTTCAAATTTCCTTTTCTTCTAGCAAGCTAATGATCATGATCCGTCAATTCTTTCAATTCATAAGTTCTTCAACATTAGATTTTTGAAATTAAATATTCATATTAATATTAATATTAAAAAACATTAATTTAAATATTACTGGTGAATATAAAGCCTTGACCTTCCATTACTTCCACAAACTCTTCTCGCCAATCCAAAATATTTTTCTTCCTATTGATATTGAATCCTAATTAAATACTTAAAAGTGAAATTAAATAACGAATTTAAAACTTAAAATTAAAACCTTACCTCCTCATTTTTTGTCTAATCACATCGGTACCTAATCTAACATTCCTTTCACCTCTTACTATAGTCACAACTTCTTCCAATCCCTTCTCTTACGCTTCATAATGATAATTGACATAATCTCTTATTAAACTATGAGTGTGAATCATATCAAAAAAATATAAAAATATCTCAAGAAAAAACAAACCATAACCTATTACATAACTCGGTTTGGTTCTCCCCTTGGCCTGGATGCAAACAAAACTAAAGCTGCTCAACTCCCTTCTCCCGCACGCAAGGGCTTCCTCTCTTCCTGCAAGATGCACGAACTGGCCGTTTCTTCATCACGCAGGTGGTGTTGCACAATTTCCCTTTTCTTCCTGATTGCTCGGGTTGGTTCTCCCTCAACTTCTCTTTCTTCTTCATGCTAGATCCACTCAATTGGACCCTCCAGTAGCTCTTCTCCTTCAGCTAGCTTTTGCGTCGCTGCCTTCTCCTCTTCTCCTTCTTATTATTCTTCTTCTTTGTTCTTCTTCGATTAGGGCACAAACTTCTTCCTCTGTTCTTCTTCCTAACGGCTTCTTATCTTACTCCCTTTCTCTCTCTCACCCTCACTTCCTCTGTCTTCCTATTTATCTTTCGTACAATTATTTCGTTTGTGTGGAATAAAGGAAACAAGGGAGATAAGCTTCATTTTGATTTCCCACGAGCATCATGTCTTTTTTTTTATTATTTTGAAATGTTACAGATAAATATTTTTTTACATACGGTTATTACAAATAAGGGTGTTCATATGGCGCTCTTCCACTGGATTGAAACACAAATATTGGTTGTGCAAGACTAGTTAGGCCTATTATCGAAGTCTTAAAATGAATTTCAAAACTTTTTTGTCCCCTTCAAACTATATGTAGTTTAATCCTTGATAGCCAGGGCAAATGTAAAAACTAGCAATTGCACCAGATTTATTTTAGAAAAGTGCAACTATTTATAAGAGAGAGAGAGAGAGGAGTTCCTATGAATTAAGGCACTTTCTGCAAAATAATCAAATGAAAAATATGAATCATGCAACATTTACCTGAAGGACACTTTGCGTGGCGCAGTTATCATCTAGAGGTTTCATGCAAATATCACCAAGAAACACCTTACTTCCAGAATAATTTGCATGCAATGTATCAACCTGACTATCAAAATAGAGTAAGGAATCATCACAATAGATAGGTAGATAGAGACTTAGAAGGTGAAAGTTTGCATAACTTGGTATACCTTCTTTTGCAATTCAAAGAGTAATTTCAGATTTTGATCAGTTACAATGCTGGGTGCCATGGCATTTTTAGAAAGAGGAAGAGTAGCTAATAAAAGCTGCAATAAGAGCAGTTAATATCTATAATATGAAATCGAACCAACATATAAGTGAAGGAAAAATATAACCCAGCCTTTCAAAGCAGTAGTTTTTTCCCGAAGCCATTATCTATAATGAAATTAACTACCTCTGCTTTAAGGTTTATGCCAGCCTAAGTGGTCCAAATTGAAGGTGCAATGACGTGATATTGCATGGTTTCAATTGAACTTAAGATTGCTATATTAGTGTCGTACAGTTTCCACATGGAATCTTTAGTATAGAAGATGACTAGTAAACAATGTTCTAATTATAATTTAATCAAGTAATGATTGGCTTACAAAAACAGCTCAATATAATAAAAATTTTAAGGATGACATGTTAATCATCAATATTATTTATCAGGAACAAAAAATGGAATTTATAATAATTTATTGGTTTAGAGAAAACGATTACATATTTGAGAGTTTATAGGCAGACCTGTTCAATTCTGTAAAAAGGTGCAAGATGAAAGTCGAAAAAGTGTTTATCCTCTGCAGCCTTACTACCATGGCTCACCCAAAGCTGCAACAGGTAAGAATGAAATTAGAAGTATATAAATATCTTTTGCAGGAGAAAGGATTCAGGTCTGATACCGCAGTTAACCCAAAAGGAATAACATAACCCAAAAATTATTGATGAAATTTCAAAGAAATTACAATAAGTTTTTAAAGCAGGAAATAAATAACACAAAGCACAACTGAGCCTAAGGGCGAGGTCAACGATGGTGAATCATGTCAGATGGCTGTGGCAAGGTGGTCTAGTAGTCTGGGGCAAGAGATAGAATAGCTGAGAGGGGAAAGGATGGCAGTTTCTGGAGGCAAGAAGGAAAAGTGTGGCGGGGGCAGTAGGAAAAGATCAGGCGTCCGGCAGCAGATGTCACAATCCGGCACTATGCTTAGAATTAACTAAGGTTGAAATTGTCGTCAGACGGTATTAAAATTATATTTTACATTTCACAAAATATTTCAGACATCCAATAGATATAGAAGAGCCACTAATCCACAAAGTGCAATAAAATCTAAACAACGAGAAACAACATCTGTAGACAACAATCTCAAATCAACATATAAATTATCTATATATAGAAGAAAACATAAGAAAATTAAAATCACAACACAAACTAATACTTATTAGCTGCAGTTCTCCTTCTGTAAAACAAATTTCTCTTACCAAATATATCAACCTAAAGTTTTTCTTCTCCTGAAAGAAAATATTAATTGCGACTATAAGTATGATTTAGTGAGTAATCATAATCTATAATATGTATTAAATTAATATGTTACGCTGTGCTTGAATGACCAAAAGAAAAATGCAGTTCATTGATTTATTAAGCCTTGAAATTTCACTTTGATTTTATCATATTTACCATTTTAACATCTTTAATAGATATAACAAGATTACCGTCATGCCCGAAGGCATCCTCAAAAATATGTCTGAAAACACCCTCAAAATGTATCTAAAGGTACCCTAAAAAATATATCTGAATATACCCTCAAATTACATCTGAAGGTGCAATTTTATCATTTCCTATAACATGCAAGGGTATATCGCATCCACTGTCAGTATCATTTGGGGGTAATCATAGATAACTTAATCATTTACCTAACATTTCATATCAATTAAATTTTTTAAAATGTACATTCACATGTCAATTATTTCATCTTATTTGTGATATCATTTCAGACTTTCAAAATACCATACATCAATGAAATATATGTTTTAAACTATTTAATAAAGCAATTATTTATTTAAAAAATATTAATTTAATGCATAGAAGAAAATAATCACTCCTCCTTACTTTTAAAAGATCTCTGAAATAGTTTAACCCTTCACTAACTTATTTGGACAATCACTTATATTAATGTGCATATCATTTGATAAGAATCCTATTCTTAAAAGAAATACCTAATATATCTATCGGCCGTTATTTTTTGAAGGGATGATGATTTTTTGTAAAAAAATGAAAAATAGTTTTAATATAAATATGATTTTTGAAAATAACATTTTAGTTTAAAATAGATGAGACCAAACGAGTCTCACATATTGAATAGTTTGAATGTTTGAACGCGATACTACAAGTAATACACTATTTCGAATGATAAGCATACCAATTGACAGTAGGTTCAACCACCTAAACTAAGGAGCATGTGACATCTGCTTAGTCTGTGAAACTTTTTATATGAGACCGACAAGTTTCTCTATCTAATATGAGGATTAGATAGAGTTTATTTTACCTGGGTTCCAAGTTCCTTATAGAGGCAAACACCTATAGTTAATTACATCTTAACTCTCGATTAAGATCAGTAGTTCTTCCTTCAAGATTTCTAAGTTTAAGCTTCCAAGATTGGACGCGGGAAATCCAAAGGAATGAAAAGTATGGGATATCACAGATCCAGTAGAAACCATGGTGACTTCTCAACCATCCTATTGTTTGGCTTTACTTTGAAATAATGTTATTCAATGTTTAATCCTGCAATTTATTTTTAGAATTTAGGACTTAAATTCACACGATATCTGATTGTGCAAATGACATAAAAATATATGAGGATTTACACCGTACCGGACGGTAACCTCAGAATATTAGAAGTATTAGGACTTATAATTACACAACAGGGTTGTGTAAAAGCCTAAAAATTTGGCGAGGATTTACATTTTGCTAAGCAAACTGTATTAAGTCCTATGGGTTTTTATTTATTCTACAGAAAGGTTTAGCTGATGTGAACTTGTTGTACTGTTGCAGATATTCATCCTCCATCCGCTACATTTTGGTAGTGCTACCCACGAAGACTTGCTCAATGTCCCATGTAGTAGTAGTTTCAAGTTTAATGTCTTATATGTGGCAGTACAATATTGTTAGTTGGTGACTTACTGTTGTATATCTCCTAAACCAGGCTATATCCTAAAGGTTTTGTAGTTAACTTAAAGCATGCATAAACAAACTATGTTATAATGAATAACAGTAAATGAAAACAGTATAAGTGCGGTAAATAAAAACAGTATAGGTAAATGCAGTAAAGTGTTATAAATGTACTATAAAATTTGGGTACTTGAGTTTCTTGTTATTGTTGCACATTTAAATGGGATCAACGTCGCAGGTAACAGTATAGTAGAGAAATTCAGCTAGCAGGACAAACATGTGTTTATGTATAACAGAATAAATGACGGAGTGACACATGGAAAGCCCTGAGGAAAGCTGAAATCGACCCACAGAGACTAGAAACAAATCGTAGAAAAAAAAAGACAAACAAATAAAATAAAACAAATCACATATAAAGGACCAAGGTGAGTGATTTATATGTGACATTGGGGATATCCCAAATTCCCATGAGGATTTAAGTGTAAGACTCAAGCTCAAATCACAGAACATTGGGTTTCATTTTAGGTCAAGTTATGAAAAGAATTTCATTATTTGATTTAATTAAATCAGTCATGAATCACAGTCTAGTGCATACCTTGTCTATTATTTTAACTAACTTGTGAATTAGGGTCGTGCCTAGTTTCAACGACTATTTAAAAATTAGGTAGATGAACTATCACCTAAGGTGTGCACCTAAAATCTAGAAGGCCTACACTTTAACTTGAGCTTGAAGTATTTTAAAAGTGTTATGTCATCAATTAAGTGTTTTCCAACTAATCATCGAGCATCTTTACATCAAACTTAGCTCACTATCCGACTCTTAAGACTTAGGGGGTAAACCTATAAATTTAACAAAAAAGTTCGTGAAATGTACTTCAATCCTAATTAAAATAATTGGGCTTAAGCCTAACCAATGTCTATTTATCTTTCAATTCATGCCCCTGACTCTTGAATTATTTAAGCTCTTACTTTTGCCCAATTCTCAACAATTCTCACAATTATAACTTTATCTTTCTTATGTAAAAAAATAGTGAATTGTTGGCTATCTTATTTTCCCTTTAAATTTCAATCATCTTAACAGACTAAGTATCATTTTTTTTTATTCCCTCCGCTTTCTTTTTTTTTATTTTTTTAAGGCCGTAAATCAATCCTGAAAATAATTAAATCAGAAATTCTCATTTTTAATTTAATCATTGTAAAAAAAATCAACGAAAAATGAGAGGCCGATCCACTTCTAAAAAAAATAGCTAAGGGACAAAACCGTAAGTGAATCAGCCTAAAGGCATTTTTAAATGCCCAAATCGATGTATAAAAGCCTCAAAATGCAACTTAAACCTTAACGAATAAGGCCTCAAAATGCAACTTAAACTTTAATAAATAAAGCTTCAAAATGCAATTTAAACCTCACTAAAGAGGGCCTCAAGTGCAGCCCAATCATGCTTCAAAACAATGCTCAAAAGTTGCTTCAAAGCAGCACTAAAGTGTTTCAAAACCTTGTATCAATCTCTTCCAAATCAGGCTAAGTTCAACATGAATCCACGCATAAGCTCTAACAGGTGCAATATCAACACTTACAATTGATCAAATGTAGCATAACATATATGTATCCAAAGCTTATCCATATCGAACAACAAAAGACGTGATTGAGTTTCCCAAGTGCACTCATATGAAATGTGATTGAAGGGCAAACATTAAAATTCATTGCACAACAAATGGAGGAAGTCATTGAAATGAATTTATTTCTTGTAAGTATAAAAAGGTAAAGCTTCAATGTCAAATATTGCAAACAAATAGGAATTCAATGGCCTTCGAACTCCTCTAAAAACAAAACTTGTATTTCTTCCAAAAATCAGCGAGATGGGGAGCGAAGAAAAGCTCTTGAACCTATTCCAAGCCAACAATAGTGGATATCAAGTAGCATTTCATAGGCGTCTCTTCCATAACTTACGAAAGGAAAAGCAAACAAGTGAAAAATGGCCACCAACATACCAAGCATGCTCAACATTTCATATTTAAGAGACCAAACTTTTCAAATAGAACACGAAAAATTTCAAATTTTCGCAAATGTAAAGCTTTGAGATTTTCCAATTTTTTTCAAATAGAACATTTAAAGCCTTCAGATTTAGCAAATGGACCACGCAAATATTTCAGATTTTGCAAATACACCACCCAAACATTTCAGATTTTGCAAAAGAACAAGGCAAAGTTTTTTTAGATTTTGTAAAACAAGCCACTAAACCATTTGGATTGCATCAAAATTATGTTTTATCTCAACCTAACATTGTGGAATGTACCTCTGGAGCATAGGCAATGTGGCTACAAGTAACAAGAAGAGGGGTTCCAAACTACTTCCCAAGCATTGCAAAACTGTGGCCCAAGTAGAGAGCCAAGAACCCAACATTTCAAGCCTACAAAAGAACCTCTAGGGGCCCTCCCCAAACCAACAAGGTTTAGCTTAAATAGAGACGTTTGAAACTACCAAATAGTGCTCAGATTTTACCATGACAGCTAGCAAGTGAAGGATCTTCTAAATAGGCACTCCAACATTCCAAAGAAAATACAACTAACATAAGTAAAAGAGAAGCATTGATCAAAGAAAAATATGTTGAGATTTTCATATCTATTTTATACTGTTTTTGATGATATTACAAATTAAAGAAAGATATTTTTGATGTTTTGTAGCAAGAATAGTAAATTAGGGTCATTGAAGAAAAAAAATGCAAAAAAGAGCGAATTTGGAGCGAAAATGCCCAAAATGTGAAAATTTGAACTAGGGCGCCAACGGCGCCATCGACCCCGCCGACGGCGAGATATTCCCGAGACTCCAGAATTAATTCATTAAGAAGATCCGCCGACGGCGCCCTCGAGGCTGCCGATGGCGAACTCGGTGGTTATGACCAACTAGGTTTTGAATGAGAACAAATTTTGAAGGGATGCTTAGGCAACTCTGGGGAAAGTTCATCTACATCTTTAAAGAGAAGACTTTGGCCGAAAATAGGGGGAGACTCAAAATTGAAGTGTGAAACAAGTGTAGAGAGTCTAAATTGTGAGAAATTCTTCGAGAGATTCTAAGAGTTAAGGAAAAGTGAGAGATTTCTTCCTTCTTGTCACTTCAAAGAGGAATTTTGTGTGCTGTAAAGAAAGGAAAAGATTCAGAGGAATTTCGAGGAGTTTTCTTAGGGAGAAAGTAAAAATAAGTTTATTTATTGTTGTAGTTTGTATGACTTCCATTTTCTATATAAAGTCCGAGTTTTGTTGTGTTTTCCCCATGAGATCTGAGTAATTTTCTCTATCTTTCTCCTTGTCTTGAGATTTGTGAAATGGTGATTTGAATTGGTGAAGTTATGAAAATGTTTAAGAAATTGTGATGATTTTTTCACTTCGATCTTAATTTACTTTCAATCTGGTCAATTGATTTGTTAAAATATGTTGAGTTTTACAACTAAAGTGAAGATTACATCCAAGATTCAGTAAGGTCAAAACCCTTGGAAGTTGGGTGCAAATAAATAGGGAAATAATATTATCGAACGTAGAATTGGAGATTTTAGAGTGACAGACTAAAATCCTCAATTTAGTCCTATCGTTTGGGTGCTGAAATGTAGATGTTAGCCCTCATGTGAGGGGAACGTGGGAGCTCCGAACTGAGAGTCGGTATCCTCCCAGCCTAACTGCAGATTCAGTAAACAAGCGTAGGATTAGTCAATGTTCTTTATGTCTAGATCAAAGGGTAAAGAATAGGTATGTTCCTATTTGGCACAATATAATTTGAACTAATTCACTTTATCCATTCATTATAATTTCTTGACAAGAATAATGATGTTTTCTTATATATTGAAGATCACATTCGAACCTTCATTAGTATAACAAGTTATTTAATAGTTATTAAAATTATATATTTATTTCAATTACCTACTGGTGACAGATAATCAAATTGAATTTCATTGTTGTGATTAAAGTATTGATTTTCTAAAATCTTAGTTCATAGTTCTAATCATACTCCTTATGGGATCGATATCTAAGACTTTATTAGAGTCTTATATTACTTGAGCGATACGTAAACTTATTTTGATAAGTGTGTGTTTACAATAATTGAATATTTATTACGTCCATTTTATCGAATCTATAATTGTTATTAAAGTTTTAGTACAGTTGCTAAGGAATTAAATCTTTTAGCAACAGTATTAAATACTTATATTTTTAAGCATATATAAAGTCGCGGTCAACCATCAATATTTATAAAGCATGAGTGTGAGATTTAGCTCCTCCAAACTACCATGTTGTTTTTTCTTCCACATGTCATGCTACCATTTGTGAATATGAAGTGGTTAAAAAAGCAAACATCAAAGCTAAGAAATTAATTGAATGAAGGCAAAGTAACAAGCCCTATCAAACCTCTCCATACCAAGACTAGCCGAAACATCCCCCCATCTTTCTTCCCTTCCTTTTTTTTTGAAAAAAAAAACAAAATAAGCCAGCTTAATGCCCCAATCCAAGCAACGCGTCACATTTTAACATGCAAAAAACCGTGCATTAGAGTTAGGAAGCAGGAGAATACCACACCCGTGCACATGCACCTCATAAAGATGCAAACCCCCAAATCCACCAAGTGGAACACATTAAGCCCAAAGAAGCTTTAGTAAAAGAAAGTATAGCATGCTATTCAAAGCCTCAACCTAAAATATGATACCAAAACCATCCGTATTTGATTTCATTTTCAATAAAATAAGAGATTGTAGAGCTTGTAACAAGAAGGGAAAAGAGACACTAATAGGCTAGCTAGTTAAACTTTGCCACAAAAAGAACTTCCAACAAACCTGAATGTCAAACCATGAAGCAAAATGTTTATACCTCAGTGGTTAAACAAACAACCAAGCAAAAGTATCGAGTGAACCAGCAAGGAGGCCGAGAAACCCAGCAAAAAGTCGAACAAACAAGGTGCTCGAGTGAACCAAAAATCCGGCAGCACCTCCCCCTTACACTAAAATTTTCGACCAACTGTGGTAGTTAAACACAACCAAAAAAGAATATCGAGCCAACAATCAAGAATACCGAGCAGCCCAAAAGGAATACCCAACCAAGCAATCGTGTCGAGCAACTGAACATGAAATTCACGCAAGACAATATTTTGGCAGCACCTTCACCCTCCTTTTGAATTTTCGGCCAACCTCAAAGACCTCCCCAAGGTGGGGTTTTTATAGCAAAGATAGGTGAAAACTCACCTTCACCTACCAGTGGAGAGGTGGTCGAATCAGGTAAAGGGAGAAGAGAAATGCATTTAGAGAAGAGGAAATGCGGCCTAGGGCAGAGGAAGGGTCGGGCACGTGGCAGGCATGCGATTGGCGAGACGTTCGGTCGAGTAGCTCAAGCAGAAGAGGAGTCGAACGATGGAGAGCTTGCGATTGAACCAGGAGACGCGCAAGCTAGGGTTCTGCTCTGGTGCGGCCAATCGCGGGAGAGGAGAAGGCGATCGTGCAGCAGGACCGAGCGAGGAGAAGAGGGATCAAGGTCGGTTAGGCTCGTGCGCGATAGAGGAGTGTACCTGGGTTGCGAATCTACGTGCGTAAGTGGGATTAAGTAGGATCTTATTATTATGATTATTATTATTATTATTATTATTATTATGTTAATATTTGAAAATCTCAATTTGTGCATTTTCGCTCGTGCATGAAATCATAGCAAATTGGATGTCATTTCTAGATAATTTTGACTTTTCGGTCACGCCGGCGCGGTTCGTTTCACCATCCAATGTCATTTTGACGGATTTATTGATTCGCGTGTGATTTGCATGTGTGCGAAATTATGGCAATATGTGTGTCATCTCTAGCTAAAAACAATGTCTCGGACGCGCCAGAGCAGTCCATTTCGTCATCGGGGGTTGTCTGGATAAGTTCACATTTTTCACCCTGTTTAAGTTTAATATTTGTATGACTTTGCGCAACTTAGTGGATTTTGTGTGTGTGTGTATTGATAAAGCCATAAAAGGGTTTCCCTAGAGCTTGAGATCCTATTGGGAACTTCTCTTTGATTTCCCACATGTTGGTCCTTAATCACTCGACCAAAAGATGATGGTTTGAGACCACCCAGGCGAGACACCGCAAGAGAAACAGGAAGTGGTTCAAATCTTTAAAATGGGGTGGGTCCCAGCTCTAGACCTCTAAGGTGGTCGATAGGAAACCTTAAAGCTAGATCCTATAATCTAAGAAGAGAAGAAATTACCTCAAAATGAGGTCGACAATATCAAATGACATAAATGACAAATAAGTAATTATACAAATTCTTACCTTAAAATTTTATATTTGCCTCCTTGCACAGAATTCTCTCTTTTTTATAATTAGAATTGATTCAACCTCTAATCCTCTACTTTATCTGGTTAAATTAAACCTATTATTAGCATTTAACCAGTAAATCGATATCTCCCATCCAAGTAATTAATATAACCCTAACATACTTTACCAATAATTGTTCGACTCGATAGTCCATCCAAAGCAATCATCCATTAATAATACAACAACAACAAAGCCTCAATCCCACTACGTGCGATCGGCTACATGAATCCTTTTTCTCCATTGCGTCTTGTTTAGTGGCATATTTTCATTTAGTTTTGGTAAATTAAGATCATTTTTTATACAATAAGCCCAAGTCTTCCTACGTCTACCTCTAATAATGTCTGATTTAAATTCATAAAATTTAATTATTAATATTACAATCTATTTAATTACGTTAATTTATATATGTAAAACTTAAAAGCATCTGATACTTAACTGAAGATTCAATCCCATACATGCGGCTCGCTTCTGGGTCATATAATATACACGAAAGGTTTCGCAGATCCTTCCCTTCTTCCTCCTCTCCTTTGATCCCGGCTCATCCCCACATAACACGCGCAGGACCTACATCCTCTGCACAAGCTGCACGCAAGGATCGTTGGCTTCGACGTAAATAGCACCTGCGGTCTCCATCCTCTTCTTCCTCGACATGAGCATAGCACTAAAGTCTTATTTGGCCTTGACTACCTCGTGGCTCTCTTATTCCTCTCGATCGTGGCTTACTCTGCACACGAACGCGACATGACAAGTGATCGACGTCGCCATCTCCTTCCCCTGTAAGCAAGGCTTGGCGTCAAAGGATAGAAACGTCGCACGTTCCCTTCTTCCTCTTTCTTCTTCTTTCAATCAGTTAGGGAATACACGAGATCTCTCTCCCAATCTCTCTATTCTCCCTCTAGATTTCTCGTTCAATGGTTCAAATGATGTAATACGACTCTTAAGTCGTAGCCGAACAGGTGCTTAGCTTCGTGCCTATTTGAATTTTTATTATTATTATTATTCTTATTTAAACTTTTTTTTATTAGTGCAGGGGAGGTGATGACGAGATCTATATCAGAGCCTGGCAAGTATGGGGAAGGGTTGCGGCAGGTCAAAACAGTGTATGGAGAAGGCGTGTCAATTTTGGACGGAAATGAAGCAATGACAGCCTGTCTGGACGGGTCGAAGGGGACTATAGGAAGTGGCAGCCTACTATAAGGGACTGGAGGAAGTTAGCTGCAAGTAGGACTGTGGAGGACTAAGAGACTGCAGGAAGAGAAGGAAAGCGCATAGACAATCACCACCTTGGACGAGTTTCAACCAGAATACCTTCTCGCCATCGGATACAGCCCTCGGGATGAAGAAACGCCCGGACGCAGAAATCAGAAATCAGTAAACAATCAAAAACTACTCTCTAAGCAAGCAGATCAACATATATATAATAGTTGATACTAAATGTAATAGAAAAGGAGAGAGATTGAATGGGAAGAGAATCTAAAGGAAAAGGAATATAAAAGAAAGGGAATAAAATAAGCAAACGAGGTGGGTGGTATAATAGGAAAGGGAGAACCCTCACCCTTTGGAGACAAAGCTTCCTGAACCAATCAGGTAAGCCCTAGACTACCTGGCTAGACTCGTCAGTCCAGCCCTTCCACCACAACTGGGCCGCAGCAGGTAAACCCCGTGTCAATTACAAATAAAAAAGATATGAAAATTAACATGTGAAGGACAAACATAAAAAAACAATAAGCAGAAGAAGAATGCATTCAAACAAATGTGTGGAAATTGTTGGACAATTAGAGATGTGTGGTTACCATTGTTCTTGAAGTTGAAGGACCTCAACTTCAACTAGAGTAAATAAGAAGATACAAAAAAGTTCGTTCATCACATTATATATCTCAGATAAAACACCAAATTCGAATTGAGTAGGACTAGTGGAAAGAGCAATAACTAAAGTGTTCAAAATGGGCCTTGAATTATAACTGCTAGGCAAATTCTTCTTAGTTAAAGATGAACTAGCAAAGAGATTTGTTTGCTGAGCCTCAACGCTACTAATAAAACACTCTAAAAAAAAATCAGTCTGTTGACCTCATTTTTAGTGAGGTCTTAGTCTCCTACTCCTATGAACCCCAAATCTAACCTTACGAGTCCCTTGTTGACCATCCTAGCGGACTAGTAATGGAGCTCACCTCCCGTAGAACTTCAAACCGCTTCTTTACACTTTTTTGTGAAGAACTCGCATGAGTGGTTCCAAGCACTCAACTTCTAGTTGCAAGGGCTAAGGACCAGCATGTAGAGAGCCCAAAAATAAGTTCCTACAGGATCATACGACCTTAGGTGAACCCTCGATGACTCAGCAACGCACTCGTTGCACCACAGGATTTTGACTTAAATCGACTCATCCGTCAGTGAACTCGTCCGGATGACCCCAGATGACGAAGCAGACTGCACCGACGCGTCCGGAACGTCAACTTTAGCTAGGAATGACACCCATATTACTGGGGTTACACGCGCGCACAAATGACACGGAAATCGATGCACTTTTTTATTAGCGGTACGTGAGCCCGAGCTCAACCGAGGTTCGACGGGTTCGATTCAGGCTAGACTCGAGCCTGAACAAGAGTTAAGTAATTTGAATTTTGAATTTCAAATTTCAAATGAAAAATTTAATCCAGCTTTAATGAAATTTAATTAGGAGATATGTCATGTCAAATAAACTCCTCTGTTAAAGGAAACAATTTAATTCTCCGTCAAAGCCTTCACGTAACGGCTCTCTTGAATCTACGGCTATACAATTAAGCTTGCTCCTCTTCTTCCATTGATCGGACACCATCCCTGGCTCGATCCCTCTCTCTCGACTCCACTGAAATTCTCCTAGCATTCATCGTCTCCTCCCTGCGACGAAAACTCTACTTCTAGCTCGACACCCTCGCCTGTTCTCCTCTTCCCTGCATCGAGGAAGCCACAGACCCCGCCCTCTGCTCGATCTCGTCTCCCGCACCAAAGCCGCAGACCCCATCCTCCGCTCTGCTCGATCCCGTCTCCTGCACCGAAGCCGCAGACTCCCTATTCCTCCTCGCCTGCTCGTTCCCGCCACCCACGCCGAATCCCCTCACCTCTTCTGCGAACGTCGAAGCCCTCGCTCCTCTCTACGAAGACCGAAACTCTTGCTCGCCTCTCAGCCTCTGCTTTCGATTTTGGGCAGTGACCAAATCTTAGCAAACACAGAACCAAGGTGTCCTTTTATTTCCTCTTGATCGAAAAAGCTCTCCTAAAGGTATATCTTCTACCAAGACAAATTTCTATATGATTTTCTTCTATTTATGAAAGCATGCTAGTGTTTGGTACTTCGAAAATAAAACGAAATGTGTATGCAGGAGATGCTTGTAAGAAATATGATAGATTCCACTTGATTTTTGCTAGTTTATTTCAATATTTGTGTGGGATGTGTCTTGATAAATTCATTTGGACATTCATGCAAAATTTTCTTGACGAATTTCTCTGTCTGATGTATTGTAAATCGTAACAAATCATATATGGGTTTGCCAATGGTAATCGAAATTTCACATTCATGCATTTGCCTTGTAGTTGCATGTCATAAATGATTGTAATAAAAGTGATGAATCTCTTTGGTTATATATATTCGGAATGTTAGATTATTGCAAGATTACATGAATTGTGGTGTTGATATTGTGTTTCTACTTGCATACATATGTATCATTCAGTTCTCACGAATTTATATGTCTTACACTTGAACTTTACTTTTGCATTTATACAACACAATATTTCAACTGTTTTGGAGTTATCGCGAGCGTCGATTTGGGAGCTTTATTTACTATTTTAGGTTCCACTTGATTATCATTTAAATGCTTTTAGATCGACCCACCAACTTTTTTTTTCCTTCCCCTTTCGGCTTTGCTAGTTTTAGAGGTGAGTAGACCTCTTTCTTATTTTGTTTAGTTTATTTTTAAATGGTTAAGTCATAAAGATGGGGATCGATGATTTAATTAATTGGAAGATATAGAAAACCTCAAATCACATTAAGCATAAGTTAAAGTGCAGGATTCTTAAAACTTTAAGTGCACACTATAGGTTAGAGTCCATCCACCTAACCCTCAGTATAGGCTTCCTAAACTTTAGGTGCACACCCTAGGTGAGTGTTTATCCACCTAGTCCTCGGTTTATGCTTCCTACACTTTAGAAGCACACCCTAGGTGAGAGCCCATCCACCTAGTCCTCGGTTTAGGCTTCCTACACTTTAGAAGCACACCCTAGGTGAGAGCCCATCCACCTAGCCCTCAGCACAGACTTCCTAGTTTTTAGGAGCATAATCTAGGTGAGAGTCCATCCACCTAATCCTCAGCATATGCTTCCTAGATTTTAGGAGCACACTTAAGTGAACGTTCATTCACCTAATCCTCGAATGCACAGTGAAACTAGACACTTGACCCTAATTCACAAACTGACTATGACACCATACATGATGCACCGAGACGTGACTCATGCTTCCTTAATTAAATCAACAGTGAAGCTCCCTCAATGACTTAACCTACAATGAAACCAAGTGCATCAGGATTTGAGCTTGAATATTATATTCAAATCATCCTGGCAATTGGGAAAATTTCTTAACGTCACATATGAATCATCGGACTAGGATAAATCTAGGGTCTAGGTGGCGAGGGCGATGACGATATTGCTTATGTGTGCTTAAACGAGGGATACGAAGTGGGATTATTAGAATAGTATCTCCTACCTCGAGGACCTTCTATAAGAGAGGGGAAAGAATCGAGGATGCTATTCGCCGACTCTTGGTGGGATTGTTGTCCCGACGCTCTTAGGTTGTCAGTAGTTCTAGCACGATTAGAGTGACTAATTTGTGGACTGTACGACTTTACAAAATATTTACGAAAATAAAACAAAATTTTCTTTTGCATGATTAAAAGAACTCTTCATAAAAAAGACTTAAATAATAACTTTTGCATGAAAAATCTTCCTATGAAAATTTATAAAGGTCCACGGCTAGTCGCTTGGATTGAGGTTAAGAACTACCTCCTGTAGATTGTCGAGTTGTCAACTCTTACTCAAGGTCGGGAAACACACAGCCCAACTCTGAGCCCTCACTTTCACCAATGTCTTATACCCAGTTCTGATCTTTCATATGGTTATAGGTTTCTTTTGCTTGTGATTTCCACTTCTCGTTTTTATGAATTTCATGCTGGGTTTTCTTGCTTTATTTATTTTTCTTGCAAGTATGTTTAAATAATGCTGCAAATCACACTACGCTCGCAACACTAATAACACAACAGTAGCAGATGCTCAGGTACGTTTTTATAGTTTATCTACAACATTTTACTTTACGGTATTTTACCTTTCAAGTATTCTTTTTATTTACCTGCAATCTCCTCATTCTGCATGCAAAGCCAAAACTTTAACACCAAAACTGTGAAACATAAACTACAATTTTCAAACACTTAAGCCTAGAGTTGTCGCGACGACAGGGGCTTGGAGCCAACTTTGTGGGCAGCACGACGAGGAGCTTGGAGCGAACAATAAGAGGATCTTCTTCAGCATTATCCATTTCTAGTATAATAACAATCCATAGGACTTCGAGGTAGCTCGCCTAGTGCGACGTAAATCCTCACACTCCTTTTTTAGGCTCTTGTACAACCATGTTGTGCGACATGAGTCCTAACTCGACTTAGGTTCTGAGGTTGTCGTACGGTACGATGTAAACCCTCATATCTCTGCGGGTTATTTGCACAATCGGGTATTATGCAAATGTAAGTCTCAAATAATAAAATTGACAGGATTTAACTATCAAATAACATCATCTCTAAAAATGCAGCCACACAGTAGAATAGTTTGGGAAGTCACTGGGGATTCTCCTCAGGATCTATGACATCCCCTACCTTTTCTTTTATTTGGACTCCTGAAATAATTGTTCCTATTTGAGCCACTCTCACTTGTCTTTTTTCACGTCCTACCGTGAAAACTTAAACCTTGAATTCTTGAAGAGTAAAAC
Organism: Phalaenopsis aphrodite; assembly: GCA_003013225.1. Classification (NCBI taxonomy): domain Eukaryota; kingdom Viridiplantae; phylum Streptophyta; class Magnoliopsida; order Asparagales; family Orchidaceae; genus Phalaenopsis; species Phalaenopsis aphrodite. Next base: position 4,161,591 of record NEWO01000001.1, read on the forward strand.
CACTGATCATTATCCAGAGTTTTCTTATGTGACTTTCGTCATTTGAGATGTAATTAACTATAGGGGCTTGCCTCTATAGGGAACTTGGAACCCAGGTAAAATAAATCATATTTAATCATTGTATTAGATAGGGGAACTAGTCGGTCACACATAAAAGATTCGCAGACCAAACGGGTGTCACAAATCTCTTAGTTTGCAGGATTAGGTTTATCGTCGAGGTCTACACTACAAGTTAATGACTTGTTATGATGGTGGTAAATCAATTTCAAAAGCCTACAAAAAAGAGGAAGAACCTCTATCTTAGTCGGGGAGTATAACACAGAAACATCCACAAAATTATGAGATCCGCATGAAAGGAGCAACCGTCAAATGTTTTCATCTTTAAGAGTTGAACGAGGAGACGAACAAGGTCCATTTCTTCGTACCATACAGCAAGAACAAAAATGCTTGTGTGCAGAAAAAAATTTAGGGATTTGTGATAAAAGGAAGAAGAAGAATCGTGTCAAACCAAAGTGGCGAAATCTCGTGCGTCTCATAGACGATCAATAGAGAATAAAAGGAAGAAGAGGAAGGGTCGCGGGTTAAACCCTAGCCGAGTTGAGCGGAGAGATCAAGCACTTATATGGGATTAGAAGTGCCGCCATCCTGTGTGGGTTCTTGCGAAAGACAAATCCAAAGCACAAGGAGAAAAATAGTTGAGTTGTGGCCTTTCTATGCAAGAGAAAGGGAAGAATCGAACACCTCTAGTGCGGGTTCGAGCAAAAGAGAAATCTCGAGCGTACTGTTCGGATTCGAACCGATCTCAAAGGAAGAAGGGAGGCATATCGTGTGGATGCGTACTTAAGGAGAAGGTTAGGCTTCGTGCAAGTAATTAGGTGAAGGGAGTGGCTTTGCTTGCAGAGGTTCAAGTAGAGAAGAATAAGATCGAACCTTGAAGTCGAGTGAGCTGCATGCAAGTTAAGGGAGGACCGAACGAAGTCTATCATGACCCGACTAGGGATTGGAATGAAACAAGACGGGATTAGACGGTTGAAAGATGGAAACTAAATTTTCTTTATTCAGTTACTATTAAACAGAAGAAAAACCCACTAATCGAATTAATTTAAAATAGTAAAATGAAATTTACCTCGTTACAGATTATCTTCGTCTTCCAAAAATATTTTCACTTATATCACTCGTTCTTTAATAACTTAATTAATCTGAAAATTTATTTTTAAAAAATGGTGAGCTAAAAAGAACAGTGAATACGCACATTCATAAATTACAATAATACAAGGGAAAAGAAAACAATATGCATGTCAGTTAAACTTTTAATAAATCATTAAAAACATTTTAGATGTTATTCAATAAGTTTTACTATATAAATAGAATAACAATATTATTGTCTCTACAACTGTCACAAGAGCAGCGTCTAAAAACTGTACCACCTAAGGTACTTCAATATCAATATTATTTTTCATATATATGCACGGATACCTTAGTTTTTTCTTACTAGTATCTTCAAGGGGTGACTCTTTCAAAGCCAAGTATTCAGGCGTATTATAAAAATATTACCTCTTTAATAATAAATATTGCATTCTCATTTAGTAGTCAATATTATTATACAAGAGCCAGTGATAATTGAAGCAAAATTGAAACACAGGTCATTTTACAATATAAACAAAATTCAGTAAAGTCATAAATCATGTGTATGTGGGACCATAAAAAATGCAATAAATACATTTAATCGAGAAGAAACAAAATATTATCATAATATAAGAACATGAGTATTCACATCGATGCCCATTAATTTGATATTTCGTTTGTCTTGACATCAATTCTTCTAAATTGGAAATCTAACATAAACAAGATACTTATATTACCAAACTTTAATTTATTTATTATATTTATAAATTTAATAATTTGTATTACTTATTATATTACGTTATTTAAGTATCAAATTTTATTATTTACTTTGTGTAATTATGTTTATGTTTCCATTCAATAAATATATATTATATTATTATTATTATCATCATCATCACTTAATAAAAAACCACCCATACCACTTTCTGCCACACGAAGGACCTCCCTCTATCTTCCTTGACGATGATCTAAGAAACGGTCGAACACACCAGAGAATATCGCACGATGCTCCTCCCCACTTCTCTGCATGAAGCTTCCCTTCTCGGCGCGTCTTCCTTCACAGAGCAGTGAACTCCTTCCTCCCTCCCGAAGTTAGCTCGGTCGCCTTCCTTCGCATGAGTCACTCATCGCCCTTTCTGTCTTCACAGAACACAGGAACTTTGGCTTCGGCTCCCTCACAAGCAAAGTCGCGGCTCGACGCAACAATGTTGCAATCTTCTTCTTTCCTCGAGCACAACGCATGGACAGCAGCGTCGCTGCTTCTGGTAAGAAGACACAATCCTTTCCTTCTTTCTTCCTTTGCTCTTCAATCGCATGAACGAGAGCTCTTGCCTCTCTCATCTATAGGACGAACTCGTCCGTTGGCTTCCGATCCCCTCGCTTCCTCTTCCCAACAGTTCGATTCATCTCCAATTTCTTCGGCTATCCAACCCTCAAATCGTCTCCCCTTTGCTCGACTATTCACTTCCACTTCTTCAGTTTTCTCGTTGCTTCTTTCTCAGTTACAAAATAGGACATACAAAGTTAAAGGCGAGTTAGGATTTATTTATATTAATTTATGAATTTAAATGCATGTTTAATTATGAGAAGTTAATAATAAGTTTAACTAATCATAAATTTGGAATCATGTAGGGAATAATTGGATTGATCCAAGAATGTCGGCAATATTGAAGGGTATAGTATTTCATTTATGTAAGTTATTTTAGATCACTAATAGAATGTTATTAAGTTACAATAAATTCTATGAAACAATCATAGTGATTATAACTTGTCAAGTAGGTGAAATAAAAGATAACGGGGATTGAGATCATTATTTGTGCAAAAGAAAAGGGGATAAGGAGGTATAGCTTGAGTTTGCTTTTATTAACAATGTTAAAAGAAAATTTTTATTTATCAGTATTTAATTATGAGAAAATGTAAAATATGATTTATAGGCAATATAACAAGTTAAATAATTTGGAAATAATCATTTCATAAGTGAGACCTTTTAAGGCAAAAGTGAGTAATTATTTTACTATTTGTATTAAATTAATGATTTATTTAAAAATGACTTGCTTTCTTATCTTAATAATTCATGTTTTTCTGATTATATGCTCATTGAAAATTAAAGGGAAAAGGGTAGTAGTTCAATGACTTTGAATTGATATAATAAATGGAAATGAAATATAAAGAATTAATTCAATGAGGATTTAGCAACTTATAGTACTAGTTGTGGGATGCTATCATACACGTACACGAAAATGTAAATGGAAATAGTAAAAATGTACTTTCAAATACAAATTTTTGGGAGTACCTATGGGTACAAACTTTCGATGGTATCTACGAGTACAACATTTAAGATACATTCGGGTATGCGGTAATTCTGATATGACTTCTTAATAAGTTCAAAAGAAAAATACTTAAATTAAAACATGACGATTTAATTTAAAATAAAAGCTTACGATTTGATTAATGATTGAATCATAGTTCTTTTGAACATTCATGTATAAAATTTGCATATTAATTTAATGCATAATAAGATTACAACAGCTCACGAAGTTATGTTAAATTTAATGTTAAAATTAACTGTTTGTTTCAGGTAAAACACTAAGTTGATATGGACGGGAAGAATTTGATTTATAGGACTACTGATAATAGGTCGTATGTTGTTGTTATGGTTCTAGTTTCTTGTCCTATTTATTTCAAATTGATGTTGTTTTGGTTGGATTTGATTACATTTTAGTGTATTTTCTGGTTTATAGTCACCCTTTTTATTATTGAAAGTTATGATGTTTACTGTAAAATCGAAAAAGAAAGGTTAGTAACATCCAACTGTAATTCTTGACTTGGTCAATTCTAAGCTATCAGCTTGAGTTGTGATAAAAACTTTAAATCAACTCTCATTAAAAAAGAATCACTTATCTTCATTTTTTTATATGTTGAAATCCTTGTTCCCATTGAATTAATTAAACGGAATGATACCGAAACTAGTTTGGACTTATCAGAACACAAAAGCAAAATTTTATTTATATAGAAATAGGGTTACAACACAAAACAAAAAAAATAAAAACAATGACGGACCAATCCCCTACTAGGGACCGGAAGAGAAGATTCGAGAGAGGGTGGCGTCGGCAGTGTAGTGAGGGTATGAGAAAGGGTTGGTGGTTGC
>NEWO01000001.1:4166012-4201053 GCA_003013225.1 Phalaenopsis aphrodite
TTAGGAAGGGGTTTGGAGTTCGGTAGGTGGGTCTGAAGTGCCCGTTGGTGGTTGTACATCAAAAATAGGCTTTAGAAAAATGGGCAGTAGGGTGTTTAGGGTGCAGTTCGGGTGGTTGGACAGAGGGGAAGGCTACAGGGACGGGACGGCAGGTTGTTAGGGTGCAAGTCTTGTGATTGGACAGCAAGGGTAGATAATAAGGAAGGGCGACGGGGTGTTAGATTGAAGTATGGGACGGCCGGCGACAGAGAAGAGGGGAGAAGGGTAATGGTAAAAGGAAGATACAACAACACCTTAGAGTAGGAAATAACTAGAGCACCACCACATCCTCGAATACAACCTTAGAACAGAGAGAATCACTCCACACAGGAATTTGAAATCTACAAACTGAGCCTTAATTCTCTGATAACAGCAATATATGGACTCTTATTGGAGGAGAAAAAGGAAAAATGTGGGAAAGGAAACTCCCACACAAAATGAAGGGGTGGGAATACTAAAGAAATAGCCAGTAAAGGCATTCCAAAAGGGGAATAGCACATAAGAAGGGGCGGCCAAGGAGAGGCGGTAGTCCCGCCCCCTCTACAAAGCTCTCAAAGCCCCCTTCTCCGGAACTTGCGAACTCTCTATCTAGATCGGTCCACAGGCTTGCGAGCACAATTTCTAGTCGGTTCAGCTGGTCGGCGTTTTTAACTCCCCGCTTCAGGGGCGCCTTTAAGTGCCTCGCAACACTGATATTTGGTAGTGCTACCCAAAGACTTTAACAACGACATGTCTTAGATTCAACCAAGCTCTGAAACTAGTTCATCGTGACATAAATCCCAAAAACAACTCTTTTTAGATTGTCAAATCATAAAACAGAGCGACCAAAAAAAACTAGCACCACACACAAATATGATGATGAAATAATAAAGCGGTCAGAGGCAAATCAAAGTTTATACCAAATCCCTTCCATGAAGAAATAGCTCGGAGAGAGAGGAGGATATCTCACCAAATATGGATGCATTCCTTCTCAAAGAAAAAGCCATAAAGAGAATGGAAATTTTTCTTTCTTGCCAAGTCTCCAACAAAATTAGAAGGATATTCTTAATGGCTCATTTTTTTTTCTCTAACTTAGTTCAGTGGCATAAAGAAAATCAAAACATTAGATTACTCAATATTGGGGACGTAAATGAACAAACTCAGCCTCCTTTCCCTCACATTTTTTTAGAAGCCATCAATTTCCTGACTGATTGCAAGGTGTAGAACCAGCAGATTAAAAATAAAAAACAAGGCTTGTGAGGAAATTGCTTAATGTCCTTGCTCATTTGATATAGTTACTACAAAGATTATCAGAAATGAATATCTTAAAAGACATATTGAAGAGATGAGATGTTAGTAGTGCGAGAATTCAGAGAATTTGTTGCAAGAGAAGGTTGTGCAGTTAACCAAAAAAAAACAGTGCTTTCAAATGTGATATAAAAAAAAAACTTTTGGCTCACTAATCTAGGCAAATTGAGTACCTTCTCAGGCTTTGTCTCCACTCTAAAACGGACAAGCCCCATACAAAGAAGAATCGGAACAACTAAAGATAAAGACAGGACAAGAGTTGGCTTTCTGGAAACAAATTCTCCATATTTCCTACGCCAAAAGAGCATTCAGAAAAATCATGTTATGGAAAGCAATAAAAATTCATCCAAGATAGCTGCAAATAACCTGAAAATTCTGGCAAAAAAATCCTGAATAACGGAAGGTTGAAAATCTTTCCACAAAAGAGGACCTTTTGACATCTATAAATCATTTTAAAAAAAAAAGATTACGAAGAATTAACAATTGGAAAACATAATTAATGCTTTCAAAAAAATTTAAACTTCTTTTTAATATGGCTAAATATTTGCATGGAAAAATTGAAAAAGTGAGTTTAGAATACAAACAACTCGAAAGAAAAGGAAACGGAATGGTCATAAAATTTACATGCATGGGTGGGTTAGTGTCTTGCTGCTTGTAACCAGAAAGAAGCTCATTTTCACCATTGCCGTTAAACAAAGGCTTTGGTTTGGAAAGAGGACGTCTTTCTCCTTTCCTAAGCAAGAATGTCCAAAGCAACAATGCAGAACTTGTTGTGATGTACAGAACGGCTAGAGAGAAATCTATACATTTCACCTGAAGAAAATAAAAGCTGAAAAATCTTCATTGTAATCTCCAATATCTTTTACGCCAAAAGAAAATTCAAACAATGTCTCAAGCCGCAAGTAAATTTTGAACATGCACTTCATATTTAAATAAAATTAAAAAATTCTGTAAGCTTGGATGAGCATTTACAGGGATACTTTCCCAGATATTCTCACAATTGAAACATAAATACCAATTTGCATCATAAATTTGGCATTCAGTAATACCTGAAGTTCCCTAGAGAGGAGAACCAACCATTGGGATAACCAACAACACATAAATACCATAAGATCATCATTTAAATACAGGGGCATTTACATACATGGCACACAATTGTTATGTATTTACATATCTCACACCTAAATTTTCATACAAAAAGCACTCAAATCTTTCAAATCACATCAAAATAACACTTGCCACTTTTTAAAAATGAAATGCACCTTTTCATGCATAGGTATAAAAAACCAAAGTGCTACATATGTACATATGAAAGTTAGGTGTGTGATATGGAATACATAAGAATTGTGTGCTATCTACGTAAATTTCCCATAAATAATTTAATCACGACTTACCCTTACAGAACCCATTGAAATTTTGCATGAACTTTTCTCAAGTAAAGCTGGAGGTGCAGAATCAGAGCATGTAGATGAAGAAGAACAATCACCACATGAACAGCCCAATAAGGAATCACCGCAAGAATAAATAGTTGAGTTAAGGGGCTTCATCCCAGATGATAAAGGAGCATTAGTTTTAAAGTCAATTTTGTATGGTGATCCTGGTGAATTCAGAGCTGCTTGCCTCCCAAGAAAGGATAAAAAATCTACGATTAAGCACCACAACTTTAGAGGTCAAAGTTGAAAAGGAAAATAAGCAAATTGCAATCCCTCAAAAATTATGAGTAATGTAGGGCCGAGAAGGCAATATACAGAATAGTATTTCTATGCATCTTAGAAAATGAGAATTGTAAATACATAAAGATAGATTTTTTAGAAATATAGACATATAAACATATTAATTTTATATAATATTTAAAATAGCGACCTCCCACTTGCCTAGTCTAAGGCCTTTCCTTGTGATACGAATTATCATATGCTTCCGACAATGATTTTGCCATTGAGATCTCTCAATGCAACCACGGCAAAAATTGTTGGAGTTTTGCAACTTCGGGCATTTGATCTTCAGTAGACATGATAGTCGAGGCCGTTATTAGTAGGAGTGCGGCAATGGAGTGAATGAAAAATGTTACACGAACAATTATTCTACCAAATGCAAAGCCACTCAGCAAAATGTCATCTAAATAACAGTGTTATGGACCAAGCCTTCACGGGCTATTTGTTTCCTCAAATATGGATGGTTCTAACTAGAAGTGACGAGGACCTCCCAAGAGTTGATTAGATCTTACAAGGTTCTAAGGAAATTTTTATTTAGGTCCTTTAGGGGATCTTAAAACCGTTGGGCATATAAAATGAATAGCTTTGCACATTTGTCCTCATTTTTAATGAGATTGACTAGGCTTGTGCCTTAAGAAGCCTTGATCTGAGACTGTCTTTGCCCTAGTTTAAAGCCAATCATATTAGTTCTCCTAGGTAGGTACTCTAAGGCTTAGCCTAGCCAAGCCCTAGAAATTTCCAAGTCTAAAACCCACTTCTCCTAGTGGTAAGAAGCACTAAACTTTCTCAGGAGTAAATTTGGTGTGTGCTAGCCTTTTGCTAAAAACCTATTAGAAACAACATCAACACCCTTGGCTTAGCGGTATCTCATGTGAAACCCATAGCATATCCTATTACAAACCTAGTATAAAACCTTGTCTTACCCGAGAATTGGAATTAACTAACACGGGAACAGATAGTTAGAAAGTGAAAATAATTTTTTTTTATTTTATTTCTATTACAAACTATTCAATATCAAAAAAATTTCAAGAAACAGCCAACAAAGCAATTAAAATTAAAATTAAAAATTTGTACATTTTCGGTTGCTATTATTGCCTCCTATACACATTTGATCCTCTCTTGTTAATCTTATTCAAAGTTCAAAGCCTGGAAAAAATTTAAAGGAAACATTGTGTTATATCTATAGATAACCCGGGAATAAGTTAATATGCATAGTGGTTTTTCATATCTTTGTAAGAAATTTTATAATATGCTAGTCTTTCATATTTGTATAAAACATCTTACATATGTTAATGAATGTAGCAATGAATTTTCTAAATGAAAATACTGAAATCTTTTATATGCATTAACTTTACATTTACTCTTATTTTATACTCTTTGCATACACATTTGTCTCTGTTAGAATCACCGTCACCAAAACCTAACACACTTTTGGCCAACATTGTTCAGTTGGCTCCCATCAGCACAATGGTTAACGATGCAAACATCATAATTGTCTAGAATGGAATGGCTTCTAGTTGCCTTCTAATCGATATTATCACTTCGACACAGCGATTAGCAATATAAACAGCACAATTGTCTTGGTAGATAAGCTCTGGGATACTCGCCCCTAACCGATATTATCCCGTCAGCACAACGATTAGAGAACTAACTCTCGCGATTGTCTGTAGTGGTAAAAAAACTTTAATCAAGTAGGTACACTAGCTGCCTGTATCATTAAGGGGTGAACTCTTCTTCTGAGCATACATTATAAGCATTCAGATATAAATCATTTCATTCTGCATAACATATATAATTCTGAGGCATCTTCACGCATCTACTAACATGCATATTTACTCTTATTATGTTGTGCAACTATCATCATGCATATCTCTCGTGTGTGTGTGTATATATATATATATATATATATATATATATAATATCATGTATATCTATGTCTCATGCATATCTCTTATATCTGTCGGCAGCTAAAAAGTTGGTTCGGCGTTGCCCGTAAGAAGTTGTTGGTCGCCGGAATCGAAATCTCATCGCCCGCTTCGGAAGGACGTTTTAATTTACATATATATATATATATATATATATATATAATTTTAGAAAAATATGAAATCAAACTGACCTCATATTTTTTCGCAGTTTAAATGAAAGAGCGTTCTACCTCAAATCATGTATCTATCCCGAGGGATAAACACAAGACTTGAGGATGAGGCTCGATCAAATAAACTAAGAAATATATGACATTTGTTTGGTCTGCGAAACCGTTTTATTTGCCGACAATTTCCCCTATTTAATACAAAGAATTAAATAGGGTTTATTTTAGGCTGGGTTCGGAAAAGCTTCCTATAAGGGCAAACCCCTATAGTTAATTACATCTTAAATGACCAAAGTCACCTAAGAAAACTCTCAATAAAAATCAGGAAATATTGTCTTCAAAGAAGTCAAAAAAATAAGACTTTTCAACGAAATCGGACGAAGAGGTGTGAAAGGGGAAATGCTCGAACCTGGAACAATGTTGAGGAATCCAAATGAAGAGAAACTAGGGGATGCCACAGATCCTGAGGAGAACCTCAGTGACTTCCCAGACTATCCTATGATTTGGCTCCAGTTTTGAGAAGAAATTATTAAAGTGTTTCATCCTGCCAATTTTATTTAATTAGGACTTATATTTGCGTGACATGACCACACAAATCGCCTGAAAGATACGAGGGGTTTACGTCGTATCAGACGACAACCACGGAATCTAGAACGAGTTAGGGCTTAAATCGTACAGCAGAGCTATACGAATGCCTAAAGAAAAAGGTGGAGGATTTATCTTGCGCTAGGCAAACAACCTCGAAATCCTATGGATTGTTGTTTAATTTTTAGGAAAAGGAATAGTTTTGTTAGGGAAGACATGTTATGCTGTCGAAGATGACCGTGCTGCCCACTGCGCTAGCTCCCAGCTCCCCGAAATAACGAGTTTGAGTTTTCTAGGGTGTCTAGTTATAGTGTCAAATCAAACGGCCCTATGGTTGTAGTCCTCTAAACATCCTATGTAAAAAAAAGTAAACATGCTTGAAGCTATAAAATATAAAGTGTGCAATGCAAGAACAAACATTAAAATGCATGTGGAACAGTAGTAGGCAAAAACAGGAGTAGTATAACATGTTATACATGAAGAACAGTAGCAGGTAGAAACAGGACAAGTGTAGCATGCTTTACAGTACGGTAGCAGGTAGAAACAGGATAAGTGTAACATGTTTTACAGTAAGAGCAACAGTAGGTAGAAGCAGGAAAATTATAACATGCTATACAGGAAGAACAACAGCAGGTAGACGCAGGAAAATTATAACATGTTATACAGGAAGAACAACAGCAGATAGAAACAGGACAAGTGTAACATGTTTTACAGTACGGTAGCAGGTAGAAACAGAAAAATTAAGTGTTGTAAAATAAAAAGCAAACATGTACGCCCGTGAGATCCGATGTTCCTTAAGTATAGCAAGCATAAATGCGTCTCAAAAAGTAAAGTCCGGAAGAAAACCTCATCCAGGAAATCCGAGGAAAAGTGGAAAAACTCGAGAAACTCAACGAAAAAGAAAAAAAAAAGACTCAAGTAAAAGAAAATTCCTCAAAACTCCTGGGGAAATCCCGAAAAAAAGGAAAAATAACACGAGTACCCTGTCCCAAAACTTCGATAAAACAAAAAGAAGATTAGGATGAGGGGGACCGCAAACACTCTTATGGGACTAGGCTCAGCTGTATATTTATTCTCAAGAGTCCACGAAGGCTACTCGGTCACCCGAATGTATAGAACCCGCCACTCGTCTAGAAGGGTGTCTTGAACTTCACTTAGAGGGCTATTTCCCAGCCTAAACAGGTATTCGTCAGGTGGACAACCAACATTAAAACGTATTTTAAAATTTATGTTTTTGACATACACAAATTTTAAACATGCAAAGAAAAGTTATCTACTTTTATTTCGTAGAAAAGTATGTTTTTGTTTGGAAATGGTTTATCAAAACTTGCCTATTTTTTTTTAGAAATTTTTGTTGTCCACGAGTCGATTACGCTACCAGGCATAGGACTGCCAACAACCTGAGGAGGTTCGAGCCAACTCCCGCTAGACTTATGTCGGTGAAGGATATCATATCCTATTGTTCATCAAATGTCTGGATCTTGATGTTATAGGATAGGGCATATTTCTGCTCTACCTTCGGTGTGTCTTTATCATCAACACCGTACGCCCCAAAACGACTACTTGCGACCTTGCTTGATGGTTTCACGTATAGCAAAAGGCTATACGTGGACACTTATGCATCGGACATAAGCATTGAAAACCGAACCAAAAAGCAAGGAAAAGAAAAAAACAAAAATGGGATGAGAGAGAGGAGAAGACAATCCACCTAACATGATTCCGGAAAGGAGGTGGATTGTTTCTCAATATCAAAGAAAATCAGAATACGTGTCAAAGCAGTTAAAACTCTCACAACGTGATGCAGGGGTGTGAAGTGATGCAGCATCTGATATAATGTAGAAGGCGGAGTGGGTGAAGTGGTGAAATGTAGTGGTGAAGCGATGAAGTTAAAATAATAATGAGAAGTCGAGATATATATAAGAAAGCCAAAGTAAAAAAAAAACGAAGAAGCAACATGCCCAAGTAAAAAAAAGGGGAAAAAATCCGATCGAGAAAAATCGGGCAGCATAACGACATAAAAATGAATTTTTCACACCTGCAATTTACACAACTATGAAAGTACACAAGCATATGAATGACAACATTCAGTGTTTCCATCAATCCCAAGCATATATGTAGCATAGATAAAAAGAAGGGTGAAGAAATTTCGTAAGATAGGAATATGAGCAATGTGAGCCAACTTCTACACATGTACAAGCGCAAATCTCATACTTAAGCAGGTATAAACATGGTGTAACTTCGTAAGTGCAAAAATGTTCGTTTTGGCAAGTATAGATTGATAGACACCTCTTTTGTGCATGAGAAGAGGTGAAGAGTGTGCAAAAATAAAGCTTATGTGCTATGCATATGAATGATCATATAAATGCGCAAGAAATAAACACATATAACATTTTTCATGAGTGTTTCAAGTAGAGTCATTTCCAAATCCGAGAATTCCATATGATGAAGGCTTCCAAACGAAGCCACACATAAAGCATTAGCTTGCACCTAAGAATGGCTCCAAAAATCTAAGTATGAGACATATAACTTGCACATGAGAAAAGCTTCAAAAAGCCATGTGTAAAACCAACCCTTGGCCTACCAAAATACTTTAAAAGCTAAAAGAAAGTCTCATATTTTCACATGTAAGGGAAGACTCTCAATGCCATGAATAAATCCCAACACTTCAGCACATGAAAGGTATTCTAAATGTCATGAACATACTTCACATTTTGACATAAAAAGAGGACTTCATAAGCTACACAGATCTTTTTTTTTTAAGAAGAAAAAAAAAATCTCCAAAGCTACATATTTCGCAAAGCTAACCATATTCATCACATGTGAGCATGAGAAAGAGATTAGAGAGCCATATAAATCCAAATGTTGATGTATAAGCAACATTTCAAAAATTGAGCACATGTATTGAAGCTTAAATGTAGAAAGAGAGCTTCAAATTCTAACTTATATATCATGTGAAAGAGAGTTATATGTCAAATCCTAGCATGCGAGGAGTGCTTCAAAATTGAATGAATATTCCAAAGTTTGCCCTCAAATAGGCAAATCAGGTATGTCACTAGAGCTTTGCCATAAACATGAAGAAATCAAACCAATCTAGGCCTCTTTTTTTCTTTTCTTTCCTAACTTAAAATAAAGCAAACAGTACATGTGGAGTGATAACACCAACAAAACACAATTCATATGATTCAATCAAACACTTCTATGACTTTAGCATGATGAAAATCCGGCCATCTTAAATATTCCAAATAAAAGGATGTATCTCAAGAAACAAAGCTTATTTTTTCTCTCCCTCTTTTTTTTATAAGCCACCGATTTTTTTTTCATATAAAATCAAACCAAAAAAAAAACACCTTGAGAATTAAAAATGAGGAGAAAAGAGAGGGGGAAGTTACCCCTTGAGGCAGAACTAAATAAAATGCAAGAATAAGCCCCACAAAATTTCAGCAGCACCTCTCCCTTCCTCTGAAAATTTCGGCCCCAAAAACTCCACAAATTTTCTCCACAGCACTTCCAAATGGACTAGGCACACGAGATGAACAGAGCAAGAAAAAAAAATCAAACCAAGGACATTTAGAGGAGATTTTGGCAGAACCTCTACCCTCTCCAAAGATTTTCGGCCAACCCTAGGAACTCCCCGAAATGGGGTTTATATAGCAAGGGAAGAGGAGATGCATTCCCTGTCACTTACCTGGGCGGTGAGCCGAGCCAAGAGAAGCGACAAGAGTCGCGCGGGAGAAGATGACGAGAATCGCAGAGGCGTGGGAGGGGAAAGCCGGAGCGCGCCAGAGGGAGTAGGTGGAAGCTTTTCGCAGGGCGGCAGGCGTACGAGGAGGGGACCGTGGGCCGAAGCTTCGCGATCGGAGAGGAAGGAGGGCTTGGTCACGGACGGGAGAGGGAGGCCGGTTCGCGAACGAGAGGAAGGAGGCTCGGTCACGAACGGGAGAGGGAGGCCGGTTCGCGAACGAGAGCAAGGGAGGCGTGGTGTTTGACTTAGGGATTTAGGGCTTTAGAGAAAGAAATAATTTGGTTTATATAAATTTAATATATATATATATATGTTAAATAATATGTGATTTATTCACGCGCGGCGACGTAACAAAATGGGTGTCCCCCCTAGGCAAAATCAACGTTCCGGACGTGCCGGTACAGTCCGTTTTGTCATCCGGGGTCGCTCGGACGACGTCGTCGATAATCGGGTCAAAAACGCGTCAAAATTTAAATTTCACAAAATTTCGACCCGCGATCGATCGTTTCGAAAAGTTTATTCGAGCCTTCGACAGGTAATAGTGCAAGCGATGTGAACTGTGACTATCGGACGTGTCGACTCTCCGAATTGCGAAGTTTGTGTGCGCGGGAGTGTGAATTGTGCAGAAGGTCACCCTAAGGCTTAAAAGGTCCTATAAGAATTCCTTTTGGGTTTCCTCATGTCGGTTTTACCCTTCTAAGTGCTAGAAGTTGACACCACACACGCGAAACCACAAAAAAGGACAGAAGTAGGTCGAACGTCTAAAATGAGACGGATCTCGTTTCTAAGTTTCTAAGTTTCTAAGATAGTCGAAGGGAGATCCCTAAGGCTAGATCCTAAACCTTAAAAGAAAAACTAGACCTCACTAAAAATGAGGTCAACAATATCATACATATATTTTTCTAACGTGTTATCGCACATATCTTTCCTTACATGTCTATCTTGCATATCATGTTTATCATACATATCATACATCTCATGCATAAGTTTCATGTTTAACAATATGAAGAATATAAATAAACAAGAGCATACATATAGCCAAACATATATTTTGAAATAAAAAGACTATTAAAATTTAGAAATATGATTGCTTTCCTTAGTTGTCACACTAAATTTTTAATATTAGGTAACTAACTGGACGTGCGATAACTTTTTTATAATAATATGAACAACCTATAAAACATGCAGTTGCAGGCGCTGGAGCTTTGCGAGAAGAACTCGAGAATGGGAAGGGGCTTGTTACGACGCCACCGAGAGCAAGGAAAGGGCATCGGTAGGGGAGGAATTTTGAAGGCTCTGGAATTGCAAACCCTCAAATAAAAAGTCATGAGAGATGGTTTAGAACAACGAGGGGATTAGGAAGCGGTTAGTTAAGAGTTAATTAAATTTAATTAAAGTTATAACTTTCAATTTTTATATCTTCTAATATATTAATAATTTAACTATAGTATTATATATCGAATTGATTGTTCTAATGCGTAGAACTTTATAAAATTGATTCGAATGAAATTTGGAGGATCTGTCATTTAGGGTATACTCTAAAGTTGCCAAAATTTTTACTTAATCTCTCAAAACAAATTTTTACAGCCTTGGCCATAAGATGACTCAACTTAACTCAAACCTATGCATAGGGCCAGGTACCCCAATCATAAGGTAGACTTAATACTAAAACAAGCCATTAGAAACCAAAATTGAAAACCATTACAAACAAAATTTAAACTCATTTGAAACCCTTGGGAACGAACCCACGGGCATGTAAATGACCCTTTGAGGTCCTGCACATAGTAAATAATGTCTCAGATGTCCTTGGGAGTCTTCCCTAAGCTAAACCAATCCAATTTTGAACCATGGAAAAATCGTAACCAAACCATAGGGTGCATGAAACACAACTTAGGACTTTACTGAGCCATTTGGGCCAATATGATCAAAGAATGACCAAAGAGATGCTTAGGAACCCTTGAATTCTATCGTAAAATATTTGAAACCATCTCAACCCTTTCAACCAATTAAAACCCATGCAAATAGGATTAACCCAAACTCAAAACCATTGAAAACTAACTGGAACTTTAGATTTACTTGGCCTCAGTCAATCTAAATTTTGGCCAATTGGGTTAGCATTAAACCTTGGATAACCTGATGGACTTAAGAAGCCCCAACCTAGCCCAAATCAAATAGTGGACACACTAGAATTCCCAAAATTGCTAGTTCAATAAACCAAAGAAACAGTTCTACACACAACTCATGGGTCAAGGCGGTTGGGTTTGTTAAACTATGAAGACAAAGTTTCTTATCTAAATCATATAATTTCTCTACTAACTACTCTTTGTTTAACTCCTACAAATTTATCATCTATCATTCTCTACATTGCATCTACATTATAATACCTACCACAATTTACCAAATAAATTCAAGCTTGCTACAAGCACCTCTCTATCATTCTCTACTTTCCATCTAAATTATAATACCTACCACCATTTACCAAATAAATTCAAGCTTGCTACGACCACCTCCAAGTACTATATAAGGAGATGTATCCAGTGTATTGCCCACAAAAGCAAATAAGAGATAGAAAGGGTTAGGGAAGACGGGCTTAAGATTTATGCTATTAACGCTCGTGCAGTAAAAGAGAGAGATAAAGAAGTTCTTGTTGCAGGAGCTTTTTTAAAATATTACCATTGCAGCAGCTTCTTTAAAATATTACCATCTTCCCATTTTTATTACAAGAACTTATTCACTTTTTCTCTTAATACTCTTCTTTTAATATTAAGTGAAATATTGATCTCCATGCATACATTAATGTAAGTAAATATCATTAAACAATAAAAAATTGTGCTTGTGTTTGTGATCTTTGTTCTGTTTACTGTTCATCTTCATTTTATTTTGTCAAATGCATCGCTTAAAATGAATATTGAAACAAGTGGCACGTAAACAGTGGTTAGAATGTATCGATCATGCTCAAAGCCACCCAAAACAGCATCCTATCACAAAATGGGCCATACCATACCATGGCATCTGTAAGTATTCAAATTACCTGGGCCAAACCCCATCTTCTCACACAAAAATTCCAGGCCTTTTGTCGCATCCCTCTCTATCTCACTTATAGGTCTGCTAGACTCTTCCTCATCACAGCTCTTTCCATTCCATCGTGCAATTATTAGTTAATTCCCCTCCAAAAATCCTTGAGGTGATACGATAGAAAATGCCTCGGAAATGAAAGATAAGAAGTGAACTGAATAAAAGATGATAAAATGGCCTGCTTTTTGGTATCTGTTTTAGAGAATGTGAACAACTGCCATGAAGAAAAGGACAAGATCAGTGTGAATGATGCTTCGCTGCCAATTGAACGTAAGAAAATGGGGATGTGCTTCTCATTTCAAAGATCATGGAAGAATAGAATAAAAGGTTCCTAAATGAACGAATGAGAGAAGCTAGAGCACAAATTTTTGGGGCCTCCAATGATTTCCCCATTGGTTTTTATTGACCTATACATATTATTATATCATTGTGAATGATGCTCCACTGCCACTTGAGCATAAGAAAATGGGGATGCGCTTCTCATCTCAAAGATCATGGACGAAGAGAAAGAAAGGTTGCTAAAGGAACGGATGAGAGAAGCTAGAGAGCAAATTTTTAGAGCCTGCAAAGATTTTCCCATTGGTTTTTATTGTACATAAACATATTATTATATCATTATCTTTAGAGGCAGATAACACTAGACACTTTTTATAATTATCTGCTATGTTAGCTCTACCTAATGCAAAAACTAAAATGGTTCACTAACTAGAAGTTTTCCAAAGAATCAGATATCACTCCTGTTTAGGTTATTTGTCCTCAATTTTGTTTACAATACTTCAACTGAAAAATTGTATGCCTTATTAGCTATATTACTGTAATCTTTTACCAGAAGATATTGCTATGGCTCATCTCTCAAGAACATATGTGGTTATAGCTGTAACTAGATGTTATTATTCCTCTAAAAAAGGTGTAGGTTGATTCCTTATCTTGCAGCTTTTAGAATTTGAAGTCATTCCTTCTTATCATTCTTGCAGATTTTTTGGCACAACTTACTTTAAATATTTGAAGTCTCATCTAAAACAGAGAAAATCAAATATGTGAGCACAAGGGAAGCATACAAATTATCAGGTTCTAATTTTAAACATGATGAGTGCACCTCAAATTTCAAATCATGCTTGCAATGAAAATTTGCAACCATACTTTTTACATTGAATCGAAGCCTTCTAAGCTTGCTCCTGCTAGCCCTAGAAACATAATGTCAAATCCTTATTAACATGCCTAAAAACTGATCATAATCCTCATAATGTGTGATTCTCTCCTGTTCTGCCTATTATTAAAGACGTCAAGGACAATGTTTTCAGAAGAATTTTATGATTTTGATGAGCACCTTCAAAATATTAATGTTTTGGTGAATAGAAGTTTTCAAATTTCATTTGCTAGACAGTGCAAAAAAAATAAAATAAATAAATAAATAAAATTATCATCACCCCCTAAGATTCACTAATTTTCATGCAATGCATTGCAAATGAAAATGTATGTAATTTTCATCCTTTTTTTTTCCTCTTTTGTTTGGGTTAAAGGACACCCCATCCCATCTAGGGCTGTAAACGAGCCGAGCTTGAGCGAGCTCAGGCTTGGCTCGTGTTCGGCTCATTCGAAATTGTTCGTGTTCGAAATCGGCTCGTGTTCGAAATTGGCTCGTGAACAATGTGTTCGTGTTCGACTCGATTTAAATATTCGTGTTCTTGTTCGGCTCGTTAAAATTAAGCTTAAAAAATAGATGTTGAGTATTGAATTCAAACCATAACCAAATGTATGCAAAATAAAGTGTTTAACCACATTACCACAAGAACAATTACAATTTAAACTTAGATATAAATATATATAATATATTATTATATAAATAATATGTATAATATATTTTATATAAATAATTATATTTTTTTATTTCGAGCTAAAACGAACCTAACACGAGCGAACATAGAGTTGTTCGTGTTCGGCTCGTTTATAATTCGAGCTTTAAAAACTTTGTCGTGTTCGGCTCATTTACTTAACGAACAAGCCGAACACAAGCTACTTAACGAGCCGAACACGAGCTGTTCGTGAACAACGAGCTTTTTTGACAGCCCTAATCCCATGCCATCATGTTAGTTTAATTTCTTCTTCTTCTTTTTTACTTTACTTATAATAATTCTTCATAATTGCCTCATATCGTGCTCATACCAATTAATTAAATAAACATTATGCTTTTAGGAAAAAGAAAAAAACTCTATCCCAGTCGGATTAAAGCCATCGAGAAATAGCCTTGATTAGCATGCGCCTTCCTCCTGTTGCACAAACTAATGGCTGGTGGTGGCTAATCACAATGTCCCAAAATACTTGTGCTTGTTCTTTGTTCTGGATTATTGGGACTTAGCTTTTTTTACCTTGAATTGCTTCCTTCGTTCAAGTAGCCCCTGTCTGGGACCAAGATGTCGACACCAAGCATTGACCTCTTGAGCAACACTTACATTTCAATCTCATCGCGTCAATCTTGGATGGCCTCCTCATCAATTATGCAATTCAACCATATTTTATTTTGCTCGCTACTTACATTTCCTCGTTCACAATCTCTCAATAACATCCTTTCTTCCTTCAACTTTATCAATTCAATCATATAGATGTTCGCCCATTCTTCACTTTTATTATTTAATCTATATAAAAGTATTCAAAAAATATATTTATAAATATTTGTTATGAAAACTAAACATAAAAATGTACAGTTACAACCTTTTGTGTGTTATGATTATGTGCGCGCGCGTAGGAAATATTGTGTTATATATAATATATTAAGTCGATTTTGAATTGAATCACCGCAAATTTCGTTCATGTCATTTGCATTTAAGAAACCCAAGACTCTATGATGCCATCTATCAACTAACACTTGACTTAATTTTATTGTTTTTGTTTTTCCCTTGCATCGCAATGGTATTAACAATCACAACTAATAAGCTAATGCCAATAAATGTAACTATATAGTGGAAAAAGTACTCCGTCTATCTCTATACATAATTGAAAACTAAAAGTATGATTTGTTGTACATAACTACATACCTTCATAATTTTCAGCACCTGCGCCAATAAAATCCATTACTCGAGTATTCATGCTACCAAATTTTACATCTTTGCAAGAGTCATAAAACTCTTCCCCATAGGTATTTGTGATGAAATAATCAATTCCATTGACAGTCATGGTGTTATTTACCTATCAGTGTGAAGTTGCTTTTAAGAATAACACTCTGAAGAAATCCGAAAAGTTAAATAGTAGTTAACAAAAACCTGCTTAGCCGAAGTCACATTTATAAATAAACTCTGATTTGGAGAGCAGGAGAGTTCGCAGAAAAAATTTAGAAAGTTTCTCAAGCATGCTGGACACCCTACAAGTAAAGGGACTGCCTGCAAGATGCGCGCGTTAGTCAATACGAGATCATGAAAATTTTGAACATAGATATATAGCGAAGCACAACAGAGATACCGAGGACTGAAAACCCTGTTGCTAATAAGCAAAAAATTCCATCAAGCTAGTAATGAGTTAGAACTTTGATTGTGAAATACCGTCCCATTGCATGTAGAATTGAAAAAATTACCAACGAAAATTCTATTGAAGAAGATAAAATCCACCTCCCACACCCCAATCAGAAAAATATAAGAAAAAATGAAGCTTTAAATGGAAACTTGACACTGACTCCAGCTGACAGACTTACTTGCTGAACTTGATCATGCAATGTCTCAAACTGAGCTGCATTGCAGCAGACATTGCTCGTGATTGTAGGGCATAAACTCTGGATCCTAGAAGAGAGCAAACCATCTGGCTGAGAAGTGAAAAGATGCAAACACAAAGTAAGCAATGGAAATAAATAAAGAAACCAAAATCTATAATATCGATCCAGAATTGCCAATTTAAGAAAAGAAAAAAATCTTAAGCAAAAGCACCGCCGATGTAAAATTGTCTAAAATTGAGTGTGAGCACAAAGTGATTAATTTTATATGAACAAAATTGTAAAGCTACACACGCAAGTTCATTTCATAATATTATACTCTCCTACTCAGCATGTCTGTTACCACGAAACAGAACAGAAGCATTTGCGGGAAAGCAAAGCTCTATAGACAAATAAGGATAGCAGTGGAAAACAAACTATAGTTTGTCTATTACCTTAGTAGCAAGGCTGACTTGAGCACAATTCAAAACCTTCCCATCACTGCGTTGTGCACAAATACCATACATAGAACAATAACCCTCTCTATGCATATCACTGAAAAAATGAAATAGATTTAGATGAAAAGCCGTGTAACAAGAAAAAAATGGAAGACATTAGAAAACTTCCTCAGAAAAATGAATGATGCAAGAGAACATAAAGATGAGATATAACATGCAGTGGAGAGGACTCAAGATAAATAGTTGTGTCCAATTCATTCATGAGCCTAGGAGTTGATCTAGTTCTTACAACTCTGCTCCAGGGGAAGATGTCGTCTCCAGTCTCAATCCCTATGGTGGTTCCCATGTTGTTTCAGTTTGCTAACCTCTTATTAATCTCTAATACACCACTCATTTTTGGAGTCATGCTACCTAAGCCTATAGGCTCAAAATTTTATGTTTGGCTCTTCCATGAGAGGGTGATTTCAAGTTAAATTTTCAAAAAGCGGTGATACCTTAGTTAGGGAGGAAATCAGCAAAAATTAAAGGAAACTTTAATTTGCACTGAATTAGGGTTACAACACGAAACAAACAGAAAAGGGAACTACAACAACAAACTAATCTCCGGCTAGGACCGGAAGAGAAGATCCGAGGGTTATGATGGCTTCAGCAAAGTGGCAAAGGAAAAGGGGAAGGGTTGAGGACTATCGAGTATGTTGGAAGGGTGGTTGGTGGCTGGTTTGGGAGTTGGGATAATGGGGCAGCAAGGAAAGCTGCAGGGAAAGTTGTGAAAGGTGTTACGTGATTATGGGAAGAGCCGGACAAGAAGGAAAACTATGGTATGGGGGGCGGCTAGATGCAGATGGGAGGTCGGGAGGGCTGGACAGTAAGGCCAGCAGCAGTTTGGAGAGGAAGGAAGCGAAATGGATTGCTAGACAGCAAGGCTATGGTATGGGGAGGCGGCAACTGAGCTGTTGAGATGAGATGGGAGGCCGGCAACTATGGGAAGTGGAGGAGAAGGGTAGGGAAGATAATAGGGATAGATACAACACTACCTCGAAGCAGGATACAGCCGAAACAACACCCGACATCAGATACAAGAGGAAGGCTCCATAAGATCTCTAAAAACAACGACCAAAACAAAAGCTAACCCTAATTCTCAGAAAACATAAACTAAACAGACTACCCACAAGCGGAAACAAGAAAGGAAATGAGAAAATATAGAGATGGAAGGGAGGAAGGGGTTGGCGGCGTTGCCACCCATCCCAATTAGCGCTTGGGCTCATAGAAATCAGAACCGGTCTCCCTAATTTCCAATTGGCCTCGTATGAGTCGGACCAGCCCCCAAATGTCGCTCGAGGCCAATCTCTTCAAACCAGGTTTGTCAGGTCTATCTACCAGTCAATTCAGCTTTACGTCAGTCTCCCGAGATTGGGGGAGCTTTAACTTTGTTTTTTTAAGCTCCTGATTCTTCGCCTGTAATCCTAACAACACCTTGATCACACTGGTACACTATTTACTACTGAATTGAACTACATGTTTTGCTTATGTTGTTGAACATTCCCAAAGTCATCCACAGTTGGCTTCAACAGAACTGAGGTGGGGGTAACCCGAACCTCCCTGCACAGTGGTGGTACTGGTGGTAAGGTATTGACCCGAATATCCTGAAATGACCTTTTTCGTGTCTGGCCAATGTCATAAGCTGGTGTCTCCATCCCATCATCTGTTGTCATTACCAAAATTGATCCCACTGATGTTGCTCTACTGATAAAGGCTGTCGAGATTTAGTTCTTCCTTAAGTTGAGTTTGACTACAATAGGTCCACTAGTCAGTCCATGGATCACAGTTTCTTTGAGATTATATATAAGCAAACGCCTAGCACACCATTAGAGTTAGTGTTGATACTTTCAACTATCAAGTTTAGTACTAATACAAATGTCAAAGTCAAAAATATAGATTCTATAAAAGCATATAAGGAATTTGCCAAGCAGAAATCCAAATATTCTAAAGCAAGCCAACAAGTTGAGGAAGGATATGGTCTTTAAGGTGACTTGGTGTGAATTAGACTAAAGAAAATATTTCATGCATGTTCATTTGCGAAACTCAAGCTTAGAAAAAAAATCTATTCAAGATTATTAAGAAGATCAATGATAATGCATACAAGATTAATTTATCAAAATTTTACAATATTTTTATACATCTAACATCGTTGATCTAACATCATACTATGAGGTTCCAGATAATTCAATGAAGAGGGCGAAACATCTCCTCCCCGAAAGAATAATGCAAATATTTTCACGTCTATCCCACATTCAAAACTTTTAGTGTATATTTTTTCGCCTTTCCTCCTGTTCTTCTCCCAACCAATTCAGTCTTTCTAGCTTTCAAGAACTGGACTAACTCATTAGGGACTTAATTTTCCCAATTTAGATTGTTATTAGGGTAAGTGGTGTAAACAAGTCGAGTTACCCACAACTTGAGCTTAAACTTAATTAATTTTATTGAGTTCAAGCTCGAGCTTAAGCTTAAGTCTACAAGTTTGAGGAGGCGCGGCTCACAAGCCAGCTTCTTTATTATAAAAAGGAAAAAATAATATTAATTTAAAGTATTGTTATAACAAAATGACAAATAAAATCAACAATTAAGAGAGAAATAATAAAAAATCACTTAATATATGATACGCCTAAAAATGTACTATTTTTCATGCTTTATTTTATAAGGATATTGCACTTTAAAGGTATGTTTTCTTGTGTTTTTTGTTGTAGTTACATAAAACTGAAGAATTTGGAGTGATTGGAGCAAAAGAAACAAAAATGGACCAAAAGGGAGCAAATCGGGTCGAACCGGGACACACCGGAGTTATTGGGGATGAAACCGGACACTTAGGTGTCTGTGCCCGGCGCTTAAGCGCCTAAATATGGCGCTTAAGCGCCCAAATATAGCACTTAGGCGCCACCAGACAAAGAGGAGAGCGCTTAAGCGCCACAAAATCAACGTTTAGGCGTCGGATACGATTTTCAACATATTTTCTAAAATATACGTTGGATTTGAACGATTTTTTAAGCAGTGTTTCGTGCATCTCTTGGGGAATTCATTGAAAATAATAAAAGAGACTTTCTAAAAGAATTTGGGGTGGTTATAAGGAGTTAAGAAGAGGCACTTCAGGCACCATTTGGAAGATTCAATGAATATGGACAGTTTTAAAGAGACACTTAAGAATCTCTTGAGAAATTATAAACAAGGTTCGTAAATGCTTTTAAAATAACTCTTCGACTCTTGAAGTAATTAGAAGAGGAAAAGAAAACTTGGAGAAGAAGAAGAAGGCTTGGGCGTGAGCCCCAAGTAAGGCGACAAGGTTGGAGAGCAAGAGAGAGTGAGAATTTCTTCTTTTCTTTTCACTTTATTCTTGGAGAGGATTGTAAGGAGATTGCTTTTGTTATACAAGAAAAGTTTGATTTTCATCTAAGATAAGTATTTTTATTGTATTTTGATTTGAATCTAGTACTTTGTTTGTATAGTTTCAAAGTCTCGTTCAATGAAAAGCTCTTGTTATTTTCCATGTGTAGTGAGTAGTTTTCTTTGCTCTTCCCTCTTGTAATGAATTAGTATGTATGTGTAGGATATAGAATTATGTATAGTGAGAATATATTGTAATGATCTTACTTTATTCTTCATTTACATATAAACTTGATAAACTTGCATGTTAAAATCTGTTGAGAGAACATACAAGATTCGGGATGGTGTTGTCTCAATCAACTGTGATAGAATCACATGAGAATGTGTGGATGAGAATATAATTCATATGATTGAATACAAATAAATAGAGAAATAATCTTTAATAGTATAAAATTAGATGAATTTAGAGTGATAGGTTAAAGCCCCTAATTTGGTCTATTGTTTTAGGTTTTGATGCGAGATGTTAGCCTTCAGGTGGAGGGATAAGAGGGAACTCTAGAGTGAGAGCTAGTATCTTCTGTGTCTAGTTTGTCTTCAGAACTATTCAAAATTTAGATTAATTAATGTTCTTTATAGCATCTCTGGTAAGGGTAATGAATATAATTGTTCTAATGTGTCACAATCTCTCTCTCTACTTATTTTACTTTTACACATGTCACTAATTCAATTGCAAGAGAAATGGTACTTTTAATATATTAAATCTCACTTTCTTATTTTTCCTAAGTATTTTAGTTTAGAAGTAGAAGTAGTATTGTAGTGATAATTGTAGGATATAAACAAAATCAAACATTTATCAACCTTCCAAGCTAGGGCGTGTTATTCTAGACTAGAACTTCTCTTGAAAGCCGCCGTGATTAACCTCGATCTCCGTGGGATCAATATTTGAGGTTGAATCAGAAAGTCTTACATTACTTGACAACGATACATATACTTACGTAGAATGCCTACAAATATAATTGAAATATTACTTTACTTAGGATCAAGTTTTTGATGGCATTACCGTGGGTTAAAATCTTTAAGTTGTGGTGTCAACTTCATAAATCATTACATATAAAAAAATATCGGGATCAATATAAAATATAAATTATTACTTTTTAAAATATTTTTAATACTTTAAATATGAAGTCTTTAAATTTAATATATTTTCAGTAAATTTTATATTAATATTTTTTCAAAGAGTCGGCTCACAAGCTAATGAGTCGAGTTGGGGATAGCATAAGCTTGCCTTCTTAGTTAATCAAGCTCATTTCATAAGCCACTTATCGAGTTGAGCTCGAGCTGGCTCATGAGTCGACTTGACTCACTCACACCTTACTTAGAATTAATTGCTTCGAAACAATAAACAATTCTTGTTGCAAATTGATTTAGACAGCTTGTTCTTATTATTTTGAGCTATTAGAGATTTTGTCGGGATTCTCACCTTAGAAGTTGTATTATGTCTCTTCTCGAGTGATGTGCTTATATCTTGAATGGGAAACAAATGATGGATCTTTTTTAGAGTTCTTATTTCGCAAAAATTGTCATTTGACAATGTTTTCTTATTGTTTTCACTTAGGACATAAGCCATTAATGATAGTACCAGCTTCCTCATTATTTTGTTCCACATAACAGTAATTCTCACTTTATTTTCTCCCAAATTCAATTTATCTCAGATTTTTGTTCTTTAATATTATCCTACAACTTTCTCAACCCCTTCGTTGATCCTTATACACCATCTGAGAATAATCAACAAGTGTTGGCCAATGCAATACTCTTTTACTTTGCTCCTTTTCCTTTTTTTTTCTTTTTTTATCTCTCTCTCTCTCTCTTATATTCATATATATATATATATATATATATATATATATATATATAGGAAAGTGAGAGAGAAAGAGAGAGAGATAGCAGAAAGAGAGAGGAAAAGAGATGGTAAGTAAGGCTTCCAATGGTGATCTATGTTGGGAAATTTTTTATTTGAAGTGTCCAACAGTTGAAGAGATGACAACAAGGATGTTGGTAGTGTTGGAGAAGAATATGAAGCCAAATAAGTTGTCGGATTTTGAGTTGAGAAGTGTGGACTATAACGACTCGGCCCGGGACTCAGAATTAATAAAGGCGGGTACAGACGGTGGGAATTAATTTTTTTAGATTTATTCTCTAAACTATTAATGAATGAAACACCGACAAATTAAATTCAAATTAAAGCAACATAATTAAATTTATCACATTACAAATTGTCCACGTCTTCTATAAAAATTGTCGTTTTTATTGTTCATATTTTAATAAATTAATTACACATGAAAAGTTAGTTTAAAATAAATATGAGATAACTAAAGTGAATATTCATACTCTTAAACTACAGTAATGCAAGAAAAATAAAACAGCATGTATGTCAATTAAGTTTTTAATGAATCAATACAAATATTTAATATTTTAAGAATAAGATGTCAATTAATGAATCTTACTTCATAAATAACATGTCTATATCATTTTATATATGTGCAAACGTCACAATAAGGTCATATAAAATTGTACTATTCAAGGTACTTCAATATCAATATCTTTTTTCAATTACGTGACTGTCTACCTTAGCATTTCATTGCTAGTATCATAAAAATGTGACTTCATCATAATTAATCATGTACATACAATGCGTCGATAGAGATATATCATTTACAAGCTCATTGCATTCAATATAAATATATATATATATATATATCTCGTACTAACTAATGCATGATAGTAGCTACAAATATATAATATTCAAAATAATATGACTAATAACGAAAAGAACATATCAATCAAAATAAAGCATATACATGTATCATTAACTACTAATGCAAAAAAGTTGATAACCAAAATATTATCATATATTAAAAATATGAGTGTTCACCTCAAGGTTGATTAATTTGTTATTTGATTTATATTGACGTCCACACTTCTAAAAATAAAACTCTAAAACAAACATGATATTCATATTAAAATTTAATTTATTTAATAATGTATATTATTTTAATAAGCTATTAATTTTACATTATTTAAATATAAAACTTTCATTATTTTACTTTATAAAATATTGCTTATTTTTCTATTCAATATATGTGTGTGTGTGTTACTATTATTAAATCACTAAATTAAAACTCCCTTACCTCTTTTTGTTGAAATCACATGAGGGATCTCTCTCTTCTCTTCTTTGATGGCACGGTCAAGCGTCAACTGCACGCGATAGAAAAATTCATTTGATGCTCCTCTCCTCTGCGCGAATCTTCTTCTCGATCGGTTTGATCGCTCGGGTTCTAGCGTCTATGCACGTAGGATCTTCTCCCGCACCCGCCTCCTCTATACAACAGCGGAGTCGTCCTATCCTGTGTTGGAACTCCTTGGTCTTCTCTTTGTTTGGCAATGCAACACATTCGAGGTTAGTAACTCGTCTCTACCTTAGCCGCTCTATCCACCCTTCATTGAATGAGTAAATCCTCCAGGGAAAATGAAACGGAGACTTAAAGCATGGAAGATTGGCATCCTTACTTTCTAAAATATTCGTGAAGGTTGATAGAAAGTTGGCAAAGTATTTTCAGTGAGTTAAATCACATATACAATCATTGAGAGTTGGTGGCATTGGGTTCGGGATCAAGCAATGGCAATTAGAAGAAACTGAGAGCCGATATTTGGACATGAGATTGCCACAGTTGACAAGGTTTTGGGGAAAAGATTAGTAGTCAACGAGAGAGATATCAGGAACGTCAAGTGCTAATCAGTGTTTACTATGTGTAGAGAGAAGCAGTGCGTAGTGGCATAGAGAAGATGTGAGAACACAAGAAAGTCTCCGAGAAGGAGTGCGGGAGAATGACTAACTCTTTGTGAAATGACATTAGGTGAGCATAACAAGCACAAAAAATGTTGGCTCAATAAAATAAAAAATAAATAATAAATTATATATATACCACACAATTCCTATGTATTTACATATCTAAGACATAAAC
Organism: Phalaenopsis aphrodite; assembly: GCA_003013225.1. NCBI lineage: Eukaryota > Viridiplantae > Streptophyta > Magnoliopsida > Asparagales > Orchidaceae > Phalaenopsis > Phalaenopsis aphrodite. The sequence goes on from NEWO01000001.1 coordinate 4,190,073, forward strand.
TTCGTTTTCACATACATGTCACCTTACCTATGCATGAAATAAAAATTTGTATTTCACTTTTTAAAAGTTAAGATGGTAGTATTTTTTATGTGATACAAAAGATTTGTATGGTATAAACATAAAAAACCAAAGTTTATGTGTTGAATATGTAAATACATAGAAATTGGGTGCTATGTAAGTAAATGTCCCAAAAAATAAATAAACAAATCGACCTGGTAATGATTTCCATTATCTAGAGACAAGATTAGGATTTGGCACAAATAGCCTTACCCAGATGCTGCATTGGATTGTGAGAGGGACACCTGAGCTTTTGCAGAAAATACAAAGAATATAACCTGCACATCAAATGTAGCTGTTAAATATATAAATTGGTAACATGGCAACGTTTAATGACAAAAAAAACCTGCAAACTAAAATAATGATGGATAACAAACAAAATATCTCATAGAAGTTTCCTTAGTCAACCATGAACAATTATATGTACGAGTAGTAGCACTAAAGCACTTTTATGGTTGTGAAAAGTCTCAGGATAATATATGAAGCAATCTGCTAGAATTCATTAACACTTTCACAGCAAAAAATGTCACTCTATTGCCTTTTAGGAGTAGCATTGAGCCCAGTTAGATCACACCACAAGAATGGAAATACAGTTGACTATAATCAATAGATAACACCAGGAATACGTGCCACATCATATAAGGGCAGTGAAACAATAATTACAATCTGTTTTGATGCATAATTCTCAGCAAACTGACAACCAGCAAAGAGCGCCAGGTTTTGCAGCTTAGTGACCAAAGTTGAGGCCGTCTCCCCACCCAGGAGGTCCAATGCATTTACTACACTTTAAATTACGGATTAATCCGCTCAACTTTTAAAAAAAAGAAAATTTACATGCATACCACACAATTCCTATGAATTTAAGTATCTAACAATTAAACTTCAATTTTTACATACATGCAATCTTGCCTTTGCATAAAAGGTGTATTTTCCTTTCCAAAATGGTGGTACTTTTGATGTGATATGAAATATTTGGGTGGTGTAAATGTAAAATGTGAAGTATAGAAGTTGGATATGTAAATAAATAGGAATAGGGTGGTATGTATATAAATGCCCCGAGAAAACAGCAAAGAAATGCAATGATGAATTATAAAAAAATTACTATCATGCGAAGGCACACAACAAAGCAGATTTGAATCTTGGACAATTCTTGTGCACAAAAGTTTGTCGTGCTCAATTGCAAGGAGGTTCCAAAATCAAGCTGACCACAGCTTGAAGTGGCTAAATCAAGATTTGAATCTTTGACAATTCTTCATCACATAAAACTTAAATTATCCAATAAATATTCCTCAAAAAGCTGTCATTGTCAACAAAAATAACCATGCATCATTTACTTGCATCGGCAACAGTACAATTAATGGTTACAACCGGCCGTAAACTATCAGAAAACCGATAAAATCAGAGGTAAACAACAGAGTCAACGTCCCTAGGCCAGCTTAATTTCCACCAAAACTTCCGGGCTCACATGCCCCGTGAGTAGAAGATGACAGTAATAAAAACTAATAAGCCCGGACACAAAAAAAACAAATGAAAAAGTCAGCATGCCCTTTGCCCTGTCTTCCATACGAATATGTTTTCTCAAAAGATTAGACTAAAATTGACAACCCCGATAGAAGCATTTTTTTCCTCTTTCCAAGTTATGGAATCAATGAACGGGCAAAAAGACAATATAGAAGAAACAATGTGTAAACAAAAGGAGAGAACCTCATTCATGAAATTGACGAATTGCCTAATCTTTTTCTTAAAAAACTCAGATAAATCTCATAAAGACAATAAGGGTGAAAAACGAATACCTACATTCTCTGCTAAAAAAACTAATAATCCGTGAAGTTAAACTCATCCCGCCTAAAAATACTGTAATCCTGCTTTTCACTGAACTAGAATCCCGCAAGCAATAATCAATGGCGCTCTCTACTTCGATTAAGATAGCAAACCAGCAAATCCGAAAGAAAGATGTTTAAACAATCAAAGGACCGACCAATATCATAGAAATTAAAGGAAAAATAGATAAAGATTGTGTCAGGTGTTGTACCAATCTCCAAGCAAATCCAATATATAGAATACCATCGTTACCATTTTTGGGAACACAGATTTTATTGGAGGAACATGGAGGAGCAAGATAAGGTAACAAACCCTACTCGGCCTTCGTACCTGTAAAAGGAGAACTGTCACCGCAAAGAAGCCCAGACGACGGCCGAGAAGCACAGCCCCTCTTTCCATAGCGAGCTCACCGGAGAGAGTCTATGTGAGCAGTCTCATGAGCCAGCTACACAACTTTTATAGTAACCACGAGCTAGCGGGCAATGGCGACGCTGGTAAAGCACGCAAAAGAAATGGAAATTTACATAATTAGCACTCAATTATTATTTATTTACATATCTTGCACCTAAACTTGCATATTTATATAGACGGCTCCCCGGTTTTTGAAACCTATGCATTAAAAGTAGTATTTGCCTTTTAAAATAATGATATTCTTATGTGATCTTTGTAATAAAAAAATTTAAAAAAATAATAATAATAATAATAATAATAAAATAAATAAATAGCGGATGGTTAGAGAAGACACATCCCATCGTAAGAAATATTACATGATTTTCACGCGTCCCCTCATTTATACTATTAATTGAAAGAGAGGGCATAAAGATCCAAAAATGAGGTTATGCTCTAAGAAAGTAAGGAAGAAGAAAACAAAGAAGAAGTCGAAGGAGAAAGCTTTTGAAGTCATGTAGAAATGTTAAAAATGGCAAATACTTAAAATGAAACAAGAATGAAAATTTTTAATGTTTTACTGAACTTAACTACATTTTTTGTTGGTCATTCATGCACGGCTTAAGAAAATTTAATGCATATTAAATTATAATTGTTTGTTAATTAATCATACTTATAGTTGCAATTAATGTTTTCTTTTAAGAGAATATAAGCTCTATGTGATATGTTTATTAGAGAAGACTTGGTTTACAGGAAAATAACTACAACTAATAGGAACTAGTAATTGTATGTTTGTAGTTTATGTTTATAGTTTCTTTCATTTGCCACTCAGTACTGGTTTGAGATATAATTTCAAATGAGTGTTTAAATTTATTGTATTTTTTAGTTTTAAGGCTCTAATATATACTTGAAGTTGTTGAAATATTTGTATGCAATTAGTTATATGTTAATACAGTCCAGTCGCGTGGACAATATTAAAGATTTGAGTTTGATGTGTGCCAATATGAATTTTAGGTGTGTGATATGTAAATACACAAAAAAGTGTGTGCAAATACACAAAACATATACATACTACATAATTATGCTTTTTTTTAAAGTATCTAAGGCCTTAATTTTAACTTGTATATTCATCACTCTTTCTATGCATGAAAATATATATTCCACTTTATAAAAATTACTAAAAGATATGTTTCAATTATTATATGAAAATTTTTAAGGTTGTCATTATGACTTTTAGCTATTTAAATATCTGACAGAAGCTTTCATATTTATGTACATGTCACTGAAATCTTTAGCATCACGTCAAAACAAATATTATCACTAAATTTTTTTTTTAAATAAAAATATTTTTTTTTTTCATGCATAAGTTTATAACACTAAAATATTATGAATGTAAATGTCAAAATTTAGATGTTAGATATATAAAAACCTAAAAATTGTGTGGTATGTTCATAATTTTTTTGAAAAAAAAAACCAAACTTTTAATGATAAATTTGATTGCAGGTCTCATTGTGTTCAATATTAAGTTTAATTTTTGCATAATTTACTTATATACTACTAAATTCTTATGTATTTACATATTTAACACCCAAACTTATGTGTGTGTGTGTGTGTGTTATGTTTGTGCACGTGTGCGCATTAAAACATAACATATAGAAGTGATGAGATTAGATGTTGGGGCAAGATAATATGGCATCAAGGACATATGAAAGAAATCTAGTTAGTGAGTCATCATGGTAGAGGGCTAGCGAGCAATGTGATACATCACATTATTAAGAGAGGGACATCAAGTATAAGATAAAGAGAGGGAGAGAGAGATAAGCAACCATAAATTAATGAGGACAAGTGGTTGAAATCAAGTGTACATGATAATGGTACGGCCCGACTTAACTTTAGTACATGATGACAAGTAGGGCTGCCAAAAAAGCTCGTTGTTCGCGAACAGTTCGTGTTCGGTTCGTCAATGAGTTTGTGTTCGATTTGTTCGATAAGTAGACAAGACGAACGTGAACAAATATTTTTCGTTCGTTTAGTAAAATGAACCAAACACAAACAGTGATGCTTTCGTTCGTGTTCGAATCGTTATTGTTCGAAATATAAAATAATTTAAAATAATTATATATAAAAAATTTATGATATTAAAAAAATTAAATTTTATAAATTATAATATATAGTAAAATAATAATAATAGTATATTAATATACTATATTAGTAATATGCTGATATATATATTATATATTTATATAATATAAGTTATATAATTAATTTATATATATTAATATTAGGGATGTCAAACTGGCTTGTTGNACTGGCTTGTTGTTCGCGAACAGCTCGTGTTCGACTCGTTCGTTAAGAAACGAACACGAACAGTGACTTCACGAACAATTTCGAACACGAGTTTATTTCAAACAAACTAAATTTCAAACGAACCGAACACGAACACAAGCTCTGTTCGTTCGTGTTCGGTTCGTTTACACCCCTAATGACAAGGGTGGCAATGAGGGAGATGAGATTTTAGGTCAAAATGGGAAAATGGTATGATGATTTAAGGCTATTTTTTCTCCTCTTTTATGAAATTATTGTTTTTTTCTTCTATGTTTTTTAATTCCTCATCTTTAATGTAAACGAGTTAGATTAGAAGCATAAATTTTTTTACAATGTTTCATATGATGTTTCTTGATGATGATCATCATGATTCAATTTTCACATAATAAAAAATTTAAGTGAAGTTCTTTTATAAAATTTAATTAGGAATTATGTGATTCATTGTGCAAATTTTTTGTTTCTTTGAGATAGAAATGAAACTAAGAAATTAAGTTTAGTATGCATGTCTTACAAGCGACATTATGATTGGCTTATACGTATTAAAAATATATGAAATAACCTTGAGCTCAACGTGTCAATTTGCTTCAAGGCATCGACATTGGCGATTATATTTCATTTTAAGAGCTATATTCTATATATATATATAATTTTTTGAAATATATATTGCATTCAAAATTCTCATGTCTATTGGGGCTCCTATTATAGCTTATTTAATATGTTTGAAGTCATGTTATCACTTTTTTGCATTACTTTAAACATTCTTCATAAAACAAAATAGCTTATATGCGACATTATAATGTTTTAGAGTAGTATGGATTATTATGATCACTCCACAATCTATTGTTCAATTATTCAAATGTTATATTGTTGCTTAAATAGACAAAATTTTATTTTAGTATTAGATGAGGATGCAAATATATCAATACATCAATGAATCTTAATCTCTACTAAGAAGAACGGCAAACATATGAGCTATACCTTACATGAGGTGATGGGATATATTAATAAAAATCGAGAAGCGCCTTCTCATCATTGAGAAGCTCAATCTATTTATGCCAATATAACAGATTTATGATGGACTATTACTATTAGGGATACGAAAGTACAATCTATAATTGTCTTATAAGTCAAAATATCTTTCACATGATATATGTTGAAGATAAAATTCAACTAATATGATCTCGATTATTAAGTCATACTGTATATAGCTTCTATAATTACTCTACTATCTATAACAAGAAAAGAATTACTATGTCAATTAAACCTTTTTTTTATATAGATCCATGTAATAGTTAATGATTATCATACATATCTAACATCTCAACTTCAATAAATAAATACACTATACATACATAAATACATATATATATATATATATATATATATATATATATATATATATATATATATAATGTAAATGCATAATGGCATGTATTAATGTGTAAATCTTCCTGAATTCAAGTCGTTCAATCATATATAAAAAAAAAATATTAAAATGCTTTATATGTATTCAAAAGACAGCTTTACCAAAAAAAAATTGTTAAGAAAGACGTCATGCCTTCCTCGTGCAAGTCGCTCATTTATTGGCATTATCTCACTACACGCTCAGCTCTCGCTCTCTCTCCTCTCCGCAGGCAACCATCAGTCCCGGCCCGGCACCCAGACATGATGCATTCAATTTACGTGTCCTCTTTCTCACGTAAATATTCCAATAGGAAATTGTTGGCATTTAATTTGAATTAAACAAATACATTTAATGGTTTATATTAATTTTCCTTGATCAATAATTTTGGTTCAGCAAAGCCACGTGCTAATCATAAGATAAATTACGAGTAAAATACATCAACGAAATTATATATTTTTAAGACGCAAAGTATAATTCATAAAGCTTCACTTATTTTATGTAACTTCCTTCATGTGATTTCTTCAAAAAAAAAAAAAATACATATAATATTATATATTATTAATCACTTAAATTTTGAATTTAATGTTTTAATCACTGAGAAATAGTCTTCACCGATGGGTGAAACAGAGTCCAAAGCTATTTATTTACTAAATTGAATGAACTTTATCAAGTAGTATTAATCTACCCAAGCTCTTGTTTATGGAGGGCAATGCTTCTTCTACAACCCAAATCAAAGTCAAAAGACTCACTTGTCAAAATAGCAATAACAGTACTAGCAGCAACAACAACAATAGAAATAAGAACAACAATAACAACAATAGCAACTATAACAACAACATCATCAATAATAACAACAACAATTAAGCACTTAACTCAACTAAAGGAGGTGCCATTTTCGATGAACATACAATGACTTAATCAAAAATAAAAATAAAAATAAAAAAAAGCCTTGACATAAGGGGTCCGACCAGTCAACAGAGCCATTCTCTCATAATTATCTCAAACGAATGGTTTCATGAGCAGGTCGGCCCCACTCACTGCTAGAGACTGGTCCACGTATAGTGCTTTGAAATTTGACCAATGTATCCGAGTTTATAATGGTCTTGCCGGCGTAGGTCAAAATCCAGCTTATCCCATGGCACCCCAATTTTTTTAAATATAAGATCAACAAATCATTTTTCGAACGGATAGCTAATCAGAGCCCTTCATGATTAATCCTTATAGCTTCTCTCTCTAAAAATCTTTTTCCCTCATTTCTTTTTCATCTTCAAACCTCATAACTATTAAAAGACTTTTGCAAGTTTTCATAGTATAGTTTTGGCATAACATATAGTAACTACTTCGCTTATATATATATATTAAAAATTTGTTGATGGTTGGAGACTGCCGGTCGTCCCCTTCAATCAAGCTCCCGTCAAGTCTGCGAGCCCGCCTGGTGTGCTGAAAATTCGAGAACCTTGCGCCACGGGGGATCGAACCCTAACCCAAAGATCTTACATCGAAGCCGCCACCAATGAACCAAAGTATGTGCTCGTGCGCGCGCTCTCTCTCTCTCTCTCACATCACACATATCATCCCCGTGGCATGGGATTATCGAAAGGTTTGCACATGGCACAAGCTCTCATCACGAGCATAGCACATGAAAAATTCGTATTTGGGTCTCTGTCAAATACCGATTTTCTTTATATATATATATATATATATATATATATATATATATATATATATAAAATAAAAAAGCGGACACTATCAAAATCTCCAATTGATAATCTAAATTACTGAGGCGGAGACATCATTGCTTACCACAGTAGACTTACTAGCTGCATAATAAGTCGGGGGAAAAAAAAATTATGATGAGGCTTGCCATTGAAGCAACTAGAATAACTTTTAAATATCTTAAATTTAATCATGTGAGCCTAATAAGAACACGTTGGCCAGCAAATAAACCTGCAGGTAACTCCTCATAAAAATATATCTAATCAGCATATAAAAAATAATATAATTGATACATATTTATATAAGAAGATTAAAGTTCTGATTGGAGCATTGTGAAGTTGTTGAAAAAAATTTGATATTATAAAAAATTATGGTAGCTATTATAATTTTTTTTAAGAAAATCATATCGTGGTTAAAAAGCTGTCACTTCGTTTAGCCAAGGCCGGAGAGAAAAGACTGATTTTAATGGCAACTTCTTGAAAAAAAATTATCAAAATACAGTGCGGTACCGCACAGCCACCACACCACCGCCCACATGAACCTAATACTTTATCTATTTATGTCTCCAACAGGAGAAAAAATTGTATACCGAGTCCAGTCACAACCATCCGTTTTTAAGTTTTTTTTTTTAATTAATAAAAATCATCTACTGTCATACAATTTTTGTTTGGATGAGTTTTAAAACAACTTTAAAAAAGAACTCATATTATGATTTTAGAAAATACATAGAGAAAAATGATTGATTTTTTCAACCATGTTGCGCGATGATGCTATATTATTATTATACGCTGCTGCTATGATGTGATGCGATGGATGTGCCCCATGTGGACTTAATGATGGCAAGAAGAATCATATTAGACCATAATAATAATTCATTAATGGGTAGCTTTAATTAGGTGGAGACCTAAATTAGTTTAATAATGTCATGATGAAATGATGTGAGAGAAATCATGACGATCCTAGAAAGCGTTTGATCAAATATTTCATAAGAGTTTGTGTGTGTGTGTGTGTGTGAGAGAGAGAGAGAGAGAGAGAGAGAGTTTTAAAAGCTGTTATGAGTTGGTCAATGGAATTTTAATCAAATCAAGATTTAGGAGCATCTTATTAGATGAAGATAATGAGAGTTCAGTTTAGAGTGAAGAGAGAGAAAGAGAGAGGGAGGAGGGGAATTAGGCTTTGATGGTTAGAAGGAAGCTATTAGGTCGCCTAAATGACACCAATTTTTTGGCTGGCAGTAAGGATTTGGTGTATAGATGAAGAACATTTATGGCATTAGAGCTCTTTTGTTGGTGGGAAATCAAAGTTAGATAAAGGTTTGGGGAAGATAATGAGGTAGGGACATGAAGTACTGTACCCTATTTGATTAAGAGATTTTTTTTTGATGAACTGTTTTAAAGCTAATTAGTGCATATATATTTATCAATAGATGCACCGAGTAATTTATATTATGTGTTTTAAGGATGATACGAGCAAGTAAAATAAGTTGATCATTGTGATAAATTTAGTCTAAAAGAATTTTGATTATTTGACTTCTAATTTTGGTGCATCAAGGAATCGTATGACGATAGCTTCGTTCTCCTGTATAGAGTAAATTCATGTTTTAAGACTAGGGTTATGGGGCTTTACATATCTCTAAATGAATTTTTATGGTTATTTGATAGAGAGGATTCATAAATACACTTTTCCCGTAATCAAAGATGTCGGTACATATGGTACTAAACAACTAGACACTAATTGGAGGGAAAAATCACCCTTGCTTGCCATGATACCTTGATTGGAGTGTGGGGCATATGCAATTAATGATTGCTCAATAAAAAGAAAAAGAAAGGTTGATAATTTGCTTATGGAGAGAATTGTAATTAGTTAAGAGTGTCTTTTGGAGCAAAGCATCTACATAGATCATTAAAGAGAAGTTTAAAATTTGGGGATGAATGACTATATAGCAAGGGATAAGTTTAGTGAATGTGCTTCATTAGTTTGTTAGAGTGAATGCTATTTTATGTTCTTCATAAATGATACTAAATTATTGTTTGTTAAAAATACCTTAATTTTTTGGAGAAATACTTAATGTATAGCTAATACTATATGATATGAGATAAATTATGGCCACACAGTCCATAATATTATCTCTCCATTTGAAGAATCCTTGAGAACATAAATTCTAAATTGTATATCAGAATTTATATGCAAAGATGATTTAACCTCCCACTCTTCAAATGAATGAAAGAACCTCACTTTATGGCCATTAAAGCTTTTCACCACAAGGCATTCTTAAGAATTTTGACAAGAAATTATGGTAAAATTTTCCTTCAATAATCATGATCATGCCACATTGGGATCGTTATCTTGCCATAGTAAGCATGCATCTAATGATTCAAATTTGAGTTGATACAACCTCTACTCAAGATCAACTTAAAGCCACTCAATGTGATCATCGGTTGATTAAGGTTTCGCTAGCTACAAAATCTTGATTTGGGCAACATTTAAAAACTTCAATATGATCTAAGAAAAAATAAAATCAGTCGAGTTTTTATGAGTATTCAAGTTGTAGGTGAAATTATTTTTCTAGCCTATATAAAAGCATACATTACTTCAACTAATGAATATATATACATATTCATATACACATACATAGATATATTTATATACATATATAACGTTGTGAACCTAATTTGAATAATTGTGATGATTTGCCAATAATTTGAGAGGCCCCTACGACAGTGATTGGAGACCTAGACATTGCTTTTAGTTACTCAACCTTGTAGATCTCCCCCTAATCCTTCGGAAACTATGAATTGCACTTTGAAAACCAATTTATAAATAAGAATTATCAATACTAATAAACTCTATGGATACATTCAAGATATGATGTTTGCCTTTCCAAGCCCATATCCCTATGCTTTTCAAATTAATAAAAACTACCTGTTATTATTTTTTATATTATATATATATATATATATACTTCCCAAATAAAAATTGTATTAAAAGAAATGAGAAATATTACATTTACTTCTGTCCATATTGCATTTCCCAATGTTTTTAATTTCATTAAGCGCCCACTGGCAAAGACCTCCAGACTAGAAATGCAAATGGATAGAAGTGGTTGGCGTGTGTGGTGACTGATGAATTGCTGCACTTAAATGAGTTTGGCCTACAGAAGAAAGATTTTTGTGTTTTGCAGTAAATGGCTTTCAACTGTTCTGCAAGAATTTGGTCGCAGGTTTCTTTCATTAAAGCAAAACAAGTGGGACAGGGAAAGTTTATTATGTG
>NEWO01000001.1:4225180-4238146 GCA_003013225.1 Phalaenopsis aphrodite
TTTAAATTAATCAAAAAGAAAAATGAACAAAATGAATTAGCTAACAATAAATGAAATACATAAAATTTATTTCAAATTAAAATATTCTAGTATAAGCGTGTTTATAAAATAATACTATCCTTCCCGTCTAAGTCGAGTGTATATCGAGAAGGCGGTCGTAGTAGACAATATCACAATTGATGGTTTTGAAATTATTTATCAATATCATTGTCTTCAGTTGGGTCATTTGTAGCTTTTTGTGATATCCAATAATTTTCTTCATTCATGAGATTTGGTGGTGAATAAATTTGAGATGCACTGAAATTCTAGTCTACAAGATAATGTAAAATATTTCAAAACAAAAACTGGTGATCAAAACGTCAAGCTCTCAAAGTCGAAATTGCATGCACACATGGTATTTTATAAATTTGCAGTTTATTGCACACACGTGAGCAAGTTTCTAGAAAAAGTATGTTTACACGAAATGCTCTTATAATGCATATCAAATATCTAATATTCACCATCAAATCTCATGAATGAAAAAAATTACCAGATGCCACTTCAAACTACGAATGATGCAACTGAAGACTGTGATATTGAAAAAGAAAATTAGGGAGTAAGTAAAACACTTTCATTTGCACTCTTACTTTTAGATATCTATGTGTGAAGACTAGCATCAATATAATGAATACTTGGTTCAAACCGATGTAAACATTTTGATAATCATTTGATTCAATAGATCAATATATTTCAAACTTTAATAACCAAACAATTTTCTCTTGTCTTGATATTTCAATGGTTAGATGGTTATTAGGAAAATTCTATTATTTATGGTCTAATTGATGATAATGATTATTATCCGGCGTAATGAAGTTTCTTTTCCCTCTCCCAATTTCACATTTATTATTTTCAGAATTTTTAAGAAAACTGGCTCGATTAGGAAAGTACTTTTTTTTTCTTACTCAATTCATTTTTTTTCCTTTTTTGATCTATCAATAGAGTTTTTATTGGCCACCATTAGGGGTGTAAACGAACCGAACACGAACGAACAGAGCTTGTGTTCGTGTTCGGTTCGTTTGAAATTTAGTTTGTTTGAAATAAGCTCGTGTTTGAAATTGTTCGTGAAGTCACTGTTCGTGTTCGTTTCTTAACAACAACAACAAACTTTTATCCCACTAAGCGGGGTTGGCTACATGAATCTTTTTTCTCCATTGTGTCCAATCGAGTGTCATATTTTCATTTAATTCTAATAAATTACGATCATTTTTTTTACAATATGCTCAAGTCTTTCTAGGTCTACCTCTGTCTTTCTTAACATAAGTCGAATCTAAAACATTTACTCTCCAATCAGATTATCATATGGTCGATGTTTAATGTGTCCAAATCATCTATGACAACTCTCTAATTTTATCTATCACTGGAGCTACACCAACCTTATGAGCGATATATTCATTTCACATCTTGTCTCTAAGTGTAAAGTCATTCATCCACCTAAGCATTCTCATCTCCACAACACTTAACCTAGTTTTATGCTTCCCTTTTAAAGGTTAACATGCAGTGTCATGGAGCATTGTAGGTCTCACCACCATCATATAAAATTTTCTTTTCAGTCTAAGCGGTACGTTTTTATCACACAATAGGCCTGAAGCATTCCTCCACTTCATCCAACTTGAATTTTATTAATAACATCTCAATCTATATCATCATTAGTTTGAACAATAAACCAGAGATATCTAAATTATTCTCACATTTTAATAATTTGATCACCCGTAGTTACAACTTTGTCACTAAAGCAGTTAGTACTACTAAAATTACATTCCATGTATTCAGTTTTAGTTCTACTTTAGATTTCAATGTAGACCTCCATAATTCAAGATTTTCCAGAGTTTCCTCTCTAGTCTCATCCACGAGAATGATATCATCAGCTAAAAACATACTCCAAGGTATATCCTCCTATAAATGTCCATTAAGAGCATCCATAACTAAAGCACAAATATATAGGCTTAAAGCCGATCCCTATTGTAATCCAACTGAAATAGGAAAATATTTGGTCAATCCTCACTCTGTTTGAATAGAAGTAATAGATCTAGTATACATATACTTAATGACTTAAATATAATTCATATCAATGTCATTCTCTTCTAGAACTCTCCAAAGGATATCTCTTGGAACTTTATCATAAGTTTTTTCTAAATCATTAAAAATTATATGTATATCCTCCTTATTCTCTCTGAACTTCTCTATCAAATCTCTCAATAAATGTATAACATTCATAGTAAACTTGTCAGACATAAATGAAATTGATTATGAAAAATCTTTGTAATTCATCTTAACCTATGTTCAATTACTCTCTCCTATAATTTTATAGTATGACACATCAACTTAATTCCTCTATAATCTGCACACTCCTGTGCGTCCTCTTTATTCTTAAAAGTGGGAACCAAAATACTCTTCCTACACTCCTCAGACATCTTTTTAGTTTTTAAAATAATATTAAAGAGTTTAGTAACCCTAAAAGCTACCAAATCTCGTATATATTTCCACACTTTAATTGGAATACCATCAGGTCCAAGAGACTTTCCACCCTTGGTTTTCTTTAAAGCTTCATCAATTTCTTTTTCACCAATGCGACAGTAAAAATGAAGCATTTTATTATTATTAATGATATTAAATTCACTAATTTCGATCATATTTTTAAAAATTTCTTTTAAAAGTTTAGCAAAATAAGTCACCCACTTTTGTTGAATATCTTTATCTAAAAAAATCACTTTGTAATTTTCATCTTTAATATACTTTACTTGAGTTAAATATTTACTTTTCTCTTTGTTTGGCTAGTTTATGCATGTATTTTTCACCCTCTTTAGTATATAATATATTATAAAGATCTCTAAAAGCAGAACTTTTAGTGTCATATGTTCTTTTAGACTTCCTACATACATACTATTTCATATCTTTCCAAGTTTTCTAAGCTTTTACATTTAAGTTAATTTTTATAACACAACTTTTTGTATTGTATCTTTTACTGTACATTATTATTTCACCACTAACTATTTTTATTTGCAGAAATTTTTTCTTTTGATACTCAAAGTACATCTTTTTTCACTTGTTTAATAGTATTTTTTATATTATCCCACATAGAATTTGCTTTTTCGTGAACATCTCAAATCTTGAAATCTTGAAGTTCACTCATAAAAATAATTTTATCTGTTTTTTAGGCCCCACCATCTAATTCTAAGATAATGATTCATAGTTTTCTTTATTTTACAACTCTTTACATTAAAATCTAGAATTAATAATTGATGTTGAGTACTTAAATCTTCACTTGGAATGACTTTTCTATTCTTACATTCTCGAAGATATCTTCTCATAAAAAAATAATTTTTTGTTTTATCAGATCCATTTTTATAAGTATAATATGCACATCTCTTTTCTTGAATAAAATATTAGCAATAACAAAATCATACGAAAAAGAAAAATATAATATGAATCTATGTTCTTCATTAATCACTATTAAATCGTAGCCACAATGAATATCTCTAAAGTATTCTATCACTTTAGCAATATGTCCATTGAAATCTCTTCTAATAATTTTTTTTTTCAAGAAGTATTATTTGTATTAAGTCTTCTAGGTCATTCCATAATTTATCTTTAGAACCTATGTTTAACCCTACTTGAGGAGTATTAGCACTTCTAATATTTAAAATCTTAGTTTCAACAATAATCTTAAGGGCTATAATTCTATCTCCAATTCTATTAAATTTTACACTATTAACTTTCAAACTCTGATCTATAATTATACCTGCACATTTTTAGTGCGACTCTTACATGAATACTAAATTTTAAAACCTAAGCTATCAATCTCCTTAGTTTTTTCTCCAACTCATTTAGTTTCATGAATACATAAGATATTTATCTTGTTATGAATCATAATATCAAGTAATTTCATTAGTTTATCTGTGAGAGTACATGTATTTCAAGGTCTTATCATAATATTAATTCCATGAACTGATTTCTTTACTCGCATCCATTTGTAACTCTTGTTTATTTGACATGTCGGTGTAGCGGCCTTTGCACCCTTCTCACTGTACCCAAGCTATGCAATATGTCGCTTCTAGGGGATGCCCTAAAATTTATACAATGATTAAAATGATTTATGTCATGTTTTTTTTTTTGACAATTTTACACTGGCTATCGACTACCTAACGTAACCCTCCACATTTCGCATCTGGTACTTATGACCTGGCCATGACAATGAAATCAATATAAATTAAAATTGTTATCCAAATTTAATCATAAGCCTATACTCCAAGGGCATATTTGGGGTAGCTTATTTGGTGCAGTGCATTTTGAAAACGCATTAGAGGGCGTTTGTTTCGTGCGGCACAGGAGCTTATCCTATTCTATTAAATGTAGACTCAGGTTTGACTCCCCGACCCACGCTCGTTTGCATAATAGTTTCCCCACTGCCCTCTACCTTGTGCCTCTCTCGAGTTTCATCAGCCCTAGCATTGATCGCTCTTGCAAACCCTTTGGTACTCTCTCTTGCGCCTTTATCTTTCTTACGCGTAGCGTTTCTTTTTCCTCTTCCTCCTCACTCCGATCTCTAGTTTCTGTGGTTATTCATGTGGTAATTTTTTATGGAATGACTTTTTTCATGCGATTTTTTGCTTTCTCTATTGATGATGTTTTTTAAATTGTTTTGATGTTTTACTGAGAATTTGATAAATGGATGAAAAATGATGCTTGATTTATTTAGGTGCATTGTTTCAGGTGCATTGGTTGTAATTGCCTAAAATATACATTCCCTGTTGTTTTTATTTTTCTTTGTTTGATCATGAATCTTAAAAATGGTTGGAAAAGAGTGCTGATAGTGTTCAAGGTTGGATGGTATCCCTGAAGGACGATATAGCTCGTGACATACATCGTTTGCATTTCAAAATTAATATTATCATATTTTTAATTGTAATTTTAATAATTTTTTTAAAGCAATTTTGATACTCACTGTTAAGTGATGTGTGTTTCTTATTTTTTTGTACTATTATGAAGTGATTTATTTGCTTCTCAAGTATCAAATATATTGTTACGACAGTTTTGTTGCAAACATTATTACTGCATAGGGGCAGAAGAGTCATTTATCTAGAAACAACTACAAAATAGATGTTTTCCAACAACACAAATCAAACAACAAATCAACTAATCTGAATCAGTTGCTGATGAATAATTTATCTGGATCAGTTGTTTATCAACAGCTTATTAATGACCTTCAGCTGCCCCAAAGAGACCCTAAGTCTATACCAAAGTAAAAACTGTATAATTAAAAAAAAACTTGGGTTATATGTCGAGGTGAAACCAATATCTTTTTTCAGGATAGAAAAACTTATTGTATAAATATATAAATTTTATAAGAAAAAGATGAATATCACATAATTCTAAATAAAGTAATGCATGTATTTAATTATTATTGATGAATTGAAAAATATTACATACTTTTCAATTTATTTTTGTTATTTTTTTATAATATTACACAACATTTTCACTAGGATTGTTGAGAACATGCTAAAATTGGTGTTCATTGGTATTTTTGACTTAAAAGTGATTTAACAACATGATCCAAGCTTTATCTAACACATTATATCAATTCTAATGTCATTTAATGTCTCATCAAATTTGTCAGTTTGATTGTAAGTGTGCTGAAATAAGAGTTCTGAATGATTTTTATGCAAAGTCTAAACATTTTTTACTTAAAAAAATTATCTCGATAGTCATGTCATACCTCAACATGAATGCCGGGTGATGAAAAGTTGTTGATGGCGTATCAAAACTAATTAAGATTAAAGCTTAATTCTTCGTTCGTTTTCTCTTTTCTGCTATCAATTTTGCATAAACTAGGTTTAATTTAATAAGCTATTAAAAAAGGACCCCCCATTGTAAGATAATATGCCCCATAATTATTTCATTAAAATCTCTTTTTTCTTTGTCATTAAATTATTTCTTGCATCCCTCTCAAAGCATTTATTTGATCTACTTTTTCACAATGTTGCTTTTAAAAAATTTGACTCTCCACAGCACAAGTTGAACCATTTATTTGGTTGATAGCACGTCCAATAATAAAAAAAAAGGGGTAGATTTCATTCTAATGACCTTAAAGCCCCCTTAAATTTTATTCTTAAAATAGTAAAATAATTTTAATTGAATGAAATAATATGTTTCTATATTACTTTATTTATACTAATTATATCAATAAAATAATATGAATGTTTTAAATTTTTAATATTTCGCTGCAACAACATTGTTTTTGCAACATCCCAAGACCCAGATGTGAAAAGTGGTGAGTTGTGTTAGGTAGCCGATGATCAGTGTAAATTTTGTTATCAAAAAATTATGACATGGATCATTTAAATCATTATTTAATATGACAAAATGGTTAAAAAAAGATTGCTGTTGCTGGCCCCACTTTGTAAGATAAAAGGCTTGTTGTACAGATCTAAGAACAGAGTTTATAAGAAAATGTGTTAGTGCAAAATATACAGGTTTATATAATGATTTATTGCAATAATCTGGAACCATAAGGCAATAATGTTTCATGAGTGACTAAGGCAAACAAAATGATAGTAGTTTTATCATTCTTTGAGAGCAGACTTCCTTACCAATAATAAAATTCAAATACAGTGATTGGACCTAAGCATTCATCACATCGTTTCCAACTCAAACCAAAAGAAGCTTTTTTTAACAAAAAGATAGATTCACACACAAAACTAAGAGCAAAATTGTAGTTTGATCTGCAGCAGATCAAACCAATTAAGCAAAGCAACGCTTTCCATAAACCTGAATCAAGCAGTAAAGTGGCCTCGCCTTTAAAGAAATATTACGTAAAGATGATATAGATGCGAATTTGGTATATTGTGATGGTATTGTTGTGGTATTGTAATATCACCAAATCAGCGCCTATATTACCAACACAATATCACTATAATACCACTAATCCGCACATATATTATCCGTACGTAATATTTCCTCCTCACCTTAACCTTCCTTTCCAATCCTACGTGCAGATAAGGTAGGTGCAGATTTGATGGTATTGCGGTGAAATATTACCAAATACAATCAATCAATCGGAGCTTCACGAGCCTCTTCTAATGGTGGCTTTGCTCCTACATTGTCGTCGAGGAGCTATTCGCTCTTCGCGCTTTCAATCTCGTCTTTATAGATTCAATTTGCTCTAAAGTCTCCACCACTTCCTTCATCGACGGACGGCTCTTAGGATCACCGGCGAGGCATCTAAGAGTGAGCTGTGCCGCCTGAAGCGCAGCCTTTGTTGGATACTGACCCTCAAGCCGTTGATCGATCAAGCGGCTCAGCTTTCTTCGATCAGAGAGAAACGGCTTAGCCCAACCTACTAAATTGTGCTGCTCGCTCGGTCGACTCAAGTCAAGCGCACGCAGACCAGAAAGTATCTCAAGCAACACTACTCCGAAACCATAAACGTCACTCTTGACATACAGATGGCCTGCAAGTTTAATGGAGAATTCTGTTGGCTGAAAAGTGATGTCTGAAGTATAACAAAAAATTCACATTTTATTTTTAGATATTGAGTACCTGAAAGGGCATGAAAATACATACCACCCAATTTTTATGTATTTACATATCTAACTTGTAAAAATCATTTTTTATATTTATATCACTTAAATCTTTCGTATCAAATCAAAAAGACTGCTATTTTAACTTAAAAAAAAAGTGAAATACACATTTTCATATACAGTTATGTTGGCTTATATGTAAAAATTGAAGTTTAATGGCATGCATGTAAATCTTCCTTAACTTAGGGGGCATTTACATATGTGCCACCCAATTTTTATGTATTTACATATCTAGCTTAATTGGTCAACACTTGCTTTAGGATTTCATGAGGAGAACCCAACAGTGCTGAAATGAAATTTCTATCAGAGAATTCTTATACTCAAAGGCAGTGGTGGAGTGACATTGATGCAACTCTATCCCAACAAAATAAAAGCATAAGATATGGCGTATAATCTTTACTTTTTAATATTACACCACTTAAATCTTTCATATCACATCAAAAAGACCACTATTTCAACTTTTAAAAAGTAAAATACACCTTTCTTTGCATAGGTAAGGTGGCATATATATATGTAAAAAATGAAGTTTAGCTGTCAATAAGATATGTAAATACATAAGAATTTAGTAGCATGCATGTAAATCTTCCTTAACTTAGGGGCATTTACATACATACCGCCCAATTTTTATGTTTTTGCATATCTAACTTAATTGGTCAACACTTGATTTAGGATTTCAGGAGAACCTAACAGTGCTGAAAAGAAATTTCTATCAGGAATTCTCATACTCTCAAAAGGCAGTGGTGGAGTGACATAATGCAACTCTTTCCCAACCAAATAAAAGCATAAGATGTGACCTATAGTCAGCTCTAAAAGTGCAAAAAAAAAAAGAGAAAAAATATAATTTTTAAAAAGTTACAAGAGGTAGTGGGAACAATCATTAAATAGATGAAGATATTTTTAGTGGGAGAGTACCAGAACTGTAGTCACTCATACCTGTAGCAACATATTCTGGTGCTGCATAACCGCAGGTGCCCATTATTCTTGTCGTAATGTGGGAGTCCCCACCAACTGGTCCATGCTTTGCTAGCCCAAAATCAGAGAGCTTTGGGATGTAATTCTGAGTAACAAAAATGGAGGAGATCAGATTGAATCCAAAGATGGAACTTCGTGTAATGTTCAGGAGGTTAGGAAGAAGAATTACAGAGTCTAGAAGGATGTTTGAAGCCTTGAAGTCTCTATAGATTACTTGCTTTTCTGATGAATGCAGAAAAGCAAGGCCTCGGCCAGCTCCTAAGACTACCTTCATCCTTAAACTCCATGAGAGTGGCTCAAAAGCTGCACCTCCTGCACAAGTGAAGATGAGGACATGTGAATTTGCAAGTAGAAGATGAGGACATGTGAATTTGCAAGTAGAAGATGAGGACATGCGAATAAGAATCATGTGGGTTATGAAATGAACTGAGATAGAGGAGGCTATTACTTGAGAAAATCATTTAAATAAGAAAGAAGTGTCAAAATCTTTCCTTTACTCTTTCTAGGAGTCTAATTTACTCTAAAAGTCTATAGAAATGTCAATTTAGCTCCGGGCACTTTTAATGAAGGCTAAAGTAGTCCTCTATGGGAACTATTTCAACCCATATTAAAAGATGTTAGGGAGATTATGACAGTTTTATAGACTATAGGACTAAAATGACCCATGTAAATAGTCGGGGGCTATTTGGTACTCCACTCATTTAAATAAATGGTAACTGAAGAATTTGTCGAGATGTCATTAATTTAAAAAGTTTTAAAAGTTATTTATTTACCTAACGAAATTGTGAGGAAGAGTTTATTGAAATTTTGGAACTTACTTCTAAAGAGGTGATTCTCTAAGCTTCCCTTTGGCATAAATTCATATACAAGGAGGAGTTCCTTGTCCTCCCAGCAGTAGCCCAAGAGCTTGACGAGGTTGGGATGTGAAAGTCTCCCTAAGAAGTTTATTTCAGACTGCAATGATGATTACCAAGAAATGAAAAGAGTATAAAAATTTAAAAGATGGAAAATGAGCAAAACTCGGCATTGGGATGTATTTTAATGCAAGAAATAAAAATCTTAAAAAAAAAAACAGAATTCACATGTAAATCATCAGTTATGGCTTATATAACAGAAAAATAATATTAGCTGAATTTCCTAATCTACAAATTCAGAAAATCATCAACTAGCTGAGACTATAAATTTAGGCAAGTTAAGAACATGTTAGTAATTAAAGATGCTTCTGAAATTCATCTCCTCCATGCAATAAAAGCTGCAGTTTGACTTTGTTAAATGAAGAATAGAAAGCTAAGGATGTTGCGAACAGAAAAATCAAATATTGGATCATCATCAACAATGAAAGTGATTTCAAACAGGCCCTCACATTATGTGGTTAACTACCATATTAGATCATCATCAACAATAACATACGAAAAAAAGGAAATTTTCAGGTATCTGATTTGCTCTAACAAAATTTTCAATTCTGAAGAGCTTGAAAAAAAAAAAAAAAAACTTCTCCAATAAACTGAGAGGAATCAAATAAAAATCACAGCTTTTTATGAAATGATGATTCAAACTTTACCTGCCATTCCTCCAAACCTTGCGCGCTTTCAGACTTCAGTTTTTTAACAGCAACCACCATGCCACTCCCACTTTTTGCAGGACTCAGAGTCTTCTCTTCAAGCCATCCCTTATAAACTGTCCCAAAACCTCCTTCGCCAAGAACTGTGCTAGACTTAAAGTTCCTCGTGGCACTCTTCAATTCAGCAAAAGTAAAGACCTTCAGATTTGCCGCCTCTAAAATCCTCCCCTCAGAAAACCCCTCAATGTCAATTGAGTTCTCATTTGTGCTGCTGCTAAAGCTCGGAAGCTTAGATGTAAAACTGCTAGCCCCTCTTACAGCTGAGGTCCCTGGTATTAAACAAATTTTGGTTTTTTTTTACTATAATTAAGAAAAAAAATTCTTATTTTGATAAGAAATATATAGCTTTGAAAGGTTAAAACGAGGCATAAAGCCTGATTGGACGGCTCATCAATGCAATAATGCTTGTTGGATATCAGAATACCTGGGCTGGAAGCTCTCGTTGTTGAAGGAGTCAGCCTTTTCACCGGACTGTTGAGGCAATTCCCCATGATTTCTCTTCTTTGTCGTCTTCTCACTTCGAAGAAGCAGGAAAGAGGACGAGTAGGGGAAGTAAGAGAGGAAACAGGGGGGATTTAAAAAGAGGGGAAGAAGAAGAAGAAATGAGGGCAGATGAAGCTTACGCGGCGCAACTATGGACTTTTCATTAAGCTTCAATCAGAAAAAATATGAACTTTTTGTGAAACACGACGGTGTTGAGTCGGTGAAGATGAGTTCCTAATGGGGGTGGTGGTGGTGTTCTTGATTTTCAAACGATGGCTCATGATTTTAACAACATAAGAGTAATTTATATGATAAATTTTTAATGTAATTATTTTTTTGCCGCTATAATTTAGGCTAATTTGTTTTGATTATTCCGATGTTTTTTTGGTTGGGCATTTACATGCAGCCCACTCAAATCCTATGTATTTACATTAGAAAATTTAGATTTTACATTTGTACCATCTAAATCCTTTTTATCGGATGAAAAATATCACAATTTAATTTTAAGAAAATTAAATATATTTTCATGTATAAATAATATATATAGGCACAAATCTCAAGTTATCATATAAATCTCTTGACAATTTTTCGAGCAAAAAAAAATTAAAATTTTGATTAAAAGTTATCCAAAGCTATGATTTCACCAAACTTATAGTTAAACAGACCGACTCAACGAGATGAATCTAATGATACCAAAATTAGTTTGATATAAACCAAATCAAACCCCAATCAAGCCATTAAACTGTTTTAGGAATCTTTTATGCATGTTTGAAAGTTCAAACAGATGTCGAATATGGTGCACTTATATAGTTTAATTGAGCATCTCGAAAAGATGAATCCAACAAGTCCAGTATCGCTTAATTCTGACATCATTAAACACTCAATGCCTATCAAGCATTATTCAAAAGAATCTTTCTGGATCGTCCAATTATAGTGACTCGTATTTCTTCATTAATTGCAAATAAGACTTATAAATATAACCCCCGCCCCTCTCTCGAAACTGAGAGTGTTTGAAGCCTAAAGAAGACTGAAGTTTGAAGAAGGAGCTGAAGTTACCTCCTAATTCTACAGCTACTGACTACCACTCGCAGGTCGCTGCCGGTCAACATCAGTCGTCGCCCACTTCTTGCGACAAATCATCGTGCGAATAAAAAACTGACATCGCAGAGTCATGAAGTAGCATGCAATGCGACACGTCATTCCGAACTTCGGGAGTGCATCTTGAGATGGGGTAATTACGCACTTGACATACGCTCGTGCAACTCCTGACTCTCGTCCTTTTGGCCGACGACAGTCATTACGACTCACCAATATGGCCTACGTTACCAACTACATTCTACATGATCCACAACTTGTGCAGCTCTGACTCTGGCCCTCACGACTTACGAATGTCATTACTACTCATCACCACTACCAACGCGACTAACTACGACCTAGGTGGTCTACTGCTCATGTAGCTCTAGACTCGGGTCCTCACAACCTACGTGTGTCATTACTAATCACAACAACTGCTGTTTATGTAACCAACATGACTTATGTGATCCACAGTTCGTGCAGCTCCCAACATCAGCCCTCGCGACCTTACGAACGTCATTACTATTAACTACTACGACCTACGTGACCAACTACAACCTAGGTAGTGCATAACTCGTTCAGCTCCCGACTCCAGTCCTCGCGGCCTACTAACGTTATGTTCTTCACTACGATCTATCTGACCAACTACGACTGACATGGTCCACAACTCGTGTATCTCCTGACTCCGACCCTTAAGACCAATGTGGTGCACAACCGCTGCAACTCCCTACTACGATCTCTATGACCAACTGATGCTTCTTAAGCAATCATCTATGAATCATCTGACCAACTACTGTCATGATTATCAACTACGACTTCTATGCCAAACTGACTCTACAACCATCATCTACAAAATTCATGACGGATTAGTACTTATGCAACAATCGTCTATGACCTTTGCAATCTGCTATTGCTAAAAACTACAGCTAGATTACAGATATAAACTTTGTAATTTCATTTTTCCTAATTCAGTAGAAGAGTGAACCTATGTACTCATCGTTCATAAAGATTTATTTTAACTTGGCTAGACCTCGTGGTTGCTTTTACTTTCAAGTTTTCATGTAAAAAGTCGACGTGTCTCATCTTACTTGCTCATTTTTAATTACCTGAGTGAATGCTGATTTTTCATGTAATGCTAAGACTATAAATATTCATTACTCAACTTCGGTGAGTCCTCTAGCACTCATCAATATATATATA
>NEWO01000001.1:4248092-4274361 GCA_003013225.1 Phalaenopsis aphrodite
GAGAGAGATTAGGCTCGTCGGGTAGAGAGAGAGCTTAAAACCCTCTACCTTCTTTACATAAGTCAATGGTCTTCTATTTGTAAAAGTAAGTAAGAAAGAAAGATAATATTGTAAATATCCTTACTTTATGGAGGGCGGTGCAACATATTTCAGTCTTTCCTTGCTCAGATTTGTCGATATAGAACTTTTTCATTATTGGAGCTCATCACCGTCAGGAGGCCGACTAAGAGTGGCTGACCGACCGAAGTCATTTGGTTGACCCAATGTGGTAGGCTGGCTAGGGTGGTCGATCAACTAAATTATTTTGGTTGGCCTAATGTGACTTGCTGGCTGATAGTGGCCAACAGATTGGATTATTTTGGCTAGATCATTGTGGTCGGCAGGTTGGTGGTGGTTGGCCGGCTAGGATGGTTGGTCGACTAAACTATTTTGGTCTGCCCAACAGGACTGACTAGCTGGTGGTGGTCGACCAATTAGATTATTTTGGCTGGACCAATATGGTTGGCAGGCTGGTGGTGGCTGGCCTACTGGATTGTTTTGGTCGGCCCAATGTGGTCGGTCAACTGAAGGTGGTAGGCCGGTTGGAGGAGGATGGCCGGTCCAACGGGTGCGTGGCTGCTGGTGCAACTCCGGCAACGACGGTTCCTTTGGCTCGACTAGGGCAATGACATTTTCAGGCTATACATAAAGCCACTAAATAAATTGCTTTTTGGAAGTGAAGCTAAAATAAGAATAAAAGTCTCATAAATGCAAAAAAAAATAAATGTGATCTCTTGAATCAATATTTGGACTTGGTTTTTAATAGTCATTTTGTTAGCTTTAGATGATTTGATCTTGAGGCTTGATTTTTTGTTAGTTTTCTTTTGATACTTTTTTTTATATTTTTTGAGATTTTTTAGGGTTGATTTCTACCAAACTCAAGTCTTACTCTTTGTTTGTCTCTTTTGCACTTCTTGGAACATCGCCTACAACGGGCGCAACTTTTCGCCGGGTCTTAGGGGGATCTTGTCGCTGCATTCACAGGGGTAACCACCAAGACTTGCAGATGGAGTGATTTGCATCCTACATTGTTGGAGCTTGCGGCTATTGGGCAGGGAACAACCTTTCTAGCTTTTTCCGAGTCGAGTTTCGAGACGAGATTTGGATGCTTTGAGTGTGAGGTAGACTTTGTTGCTCATCGCGGAGGAGAGACTTTAGTAGGAGAGCTTTGTCTTTTTTTTTTTTCTTTCATCTTTCTTCTTCATTAAAAAGAAAAAGAAAACAAATTTAAAGAAAATAAATAATTATCTTTTGAGAAGGGCTTTATTTCTTGTTTTTGGCTCCCATCTTTCTTCTTGCTATTTCCTTATCTTCTTGTTTTTCTTGTTTCACCGTTTAAAATTTTCTCCCTTCTAGTGTGCTCGTCCTCTTACTCCATGCTCACAACACATTTTACGATGTTGAATCCAAATCTATCCTGTGAGTGTCCGAGGACTAGAGCACGATGATCGAAGGAGAAAAAAAGGAGAGAGAGAGAGAATTGCCCCGTCGGGGGCAAAGATGGATGTTCTCGGTCTCCATGACCCTTTTTTATTCCACTAAATTCGAGGGTTACAAGTGAGAAGAAGGGGAAAGTTCCCTTTACATGAGGGTTGAGAGAGAGAGCCTAGAGACCTCTTTACACATGTAAAAGATTCTCTATTTATAGAAATAAGAAAAAGAAAAAAAATATTACAAATATACCCTTACTTTATGGAAGGCGGTGCATGATATTTCGTTCCTTTCCTCATTCGGATTGTAGACCTGGAGTTTTTCGTCGCTGGAGCTCGTCAGCTCTGGGTGGCCGACCAACTGGAGGTGGTCATGGTGGTCGCCTGACTAGAGTCATTTGGCTAGCCCAATGTGACCAACTTGCTAGTGGTGGCCAGCTGGGGTGGCTGGCCGACTGAACTATTTTTGGCTGACCCAATGTGACCGACCAACTGGATTATTTTGGCTGGCCCAATATGGTCGGCTAGAGTGACTGGATTATTTTAGCAGGCCCAATGTTGTTGACCAGATTATTTTAGCAGGCCCAATGTGGTCGACCGGCTGGAGTAGGGTGGCCGACCCGACAAGTTCACGGTTGTTGGTGCGACTCCGACGACGATGGATAATTTGGCTCGACGAGGGCAGTGTCATTTTCATGCTATACAACACCATTATTATAGCTTTTAAAAAAAAAATGAAAAACACCTTCACACTCATAGATAGGATAGCATAATACATTATATATGTTAAAATTATAGATATTATATATGTAAATACATATCTATTGAGTTGTGTGTATGTAAATCATTATTTTTTGATATTATTTTTATTTTCATGCAAATACTTTTTAGGGTCAATTACATAAAAACCACTCGAAACTTGCCATTTACAAAGTCATTAATTTTTCAAATTCACACTCAAATACCAAAATTCACGATAAAAACCCAAATCCATTATCAAATTCTCAATAATTTAATCATGACACATGTAAACACATCAGTTTGATCTTTCAAAAAACTCACCTTTGTGTTAATTTGTAAAATCAACATTTCGGATTGTTCGTATATAATTATCCCAAAATTCTTTTAATGTTTAAAGGATCTTTACATCTATAAATCCCAACCAATAATAATAATAATAATAATAATAATCAAATTTCATTAACCTAATCCCAACTATTTCAGAGTCCTCTCAAATGAATCCCCATTCTTCTTCTTTCAAAACAAATACAGACCATCAAAAAACATTAAAATGAAGAAAAAAAACACTCATCACAACTATAACTGATGATTTGAATTGTCACTAATAAGATGTATAAAATATCATCAGACTGATACATTAATTTAATCTGTACAAACGCTCCACTGTATTGAGCTTCTTAATCACTACTTAATCACAATGGTGGAGTCAAATAATTGTGGTTATGAAACCCTCATTATCATCTATATTTCATCCCTCACCTAATCCTCACTAGGCCCATGATGAAAATGTTAAGCAGAAACCAATAATCAAAGCCTTTATAATTCAATTAGAGTTGTAAAGCTAAATCAGGTTGCTGTGAATCAACCCCCGTGGTGCCCGGAGATCCTGGAGACTGAAATCTAAGATTCAGATCAGGCGGAATGGATTCCAACTTCGCCGGCAATGAAGACGACGACCGCAGCTGTGAATCATCGCAGTGACCTCTCGTCGGTTTGTCAAAAGCAGGAGAGTTAGAAGCTAAGGCCATCTCCGAATTGAAGTGGCTTGAATGTGCCTTAACTAATGCATCGAATGGCCGGGCATCAGTCATGGGTGGCTCAGAACCAAACGACATCGGCGGTCTTGTAGGCTTCATCGAGTTAGGAAGGTTGAACCTGAAGCCATTGACTGTAGGTTGCATTCCTCTACTCTGATTTGCCAGAAAAGGGGGCTTCAACAGGCCGACGGTTTCGCTGTCATTGGTTTCTCCATGGTCGGATGCGGAAGCATTCGAAGTGCTCTTGCTGCAGCCTTTGGAAGACGAGTCTCGGAGGCAAGCCTCGAGCTGCTGTAAAGGTTTGTGGTTTCCTTTTAGAAATGTTGTGCAGGGAGAAATTGTGGCCTGAGAAAAGTGGTTTGAGGGAGGGGAAGACCGGCTTTGTGTTTGAGATTTTTGAAGGATTTCGTCATCCCCAACCCATCCTCGGCCAAATTTTGTTCCGGGAGGTAAAGCCTTTTCGATTTTCTTAGAAGCAATAGCCCAGCCGATGGAGCCAAGATGTGCCGCAAATCGAGCCAAGCTCCTGGCGTATGCTGCATATTCTACAAGTCCAACCTGGGCCGTGTGTCAAAAAGATGAAATTTTTAGGAATGGTTTGCTTGTATTTGTTTAAGGAATAATTTAAAGCCAGTGTCAGTTAGATGGTTTGGACAATTGACCATTTGGACTATAAATAACATTTGGATTTTAGTCTGAAACTTTTCTACAATGGCCCAGCTGAATCCAATGCAACCCAACAGTTTTCATGTGAGTTTAACAGTAAAAATTTTCTGAGGGCTCCTGGATTTTACTCGACCAATTGGTAGCTAGGATAAGGCAAATGTTTATGATGATGATGATGAACCTATTAGGGAAGAAGATGAAGAATATATATGCAGTGATGGTCAAAGAGTGAAAATATTTTCTCGTTCCAGTGTCAACTAAACTATAATTAAAATAAAAATGATCTACGAAGTGTAAAACAATACGAACCGCAGCTAGCTGTTTCTTCTCACCATCAAACAGAGACCAAATTGGCAGCTCACATCCATAGTTGTATTGTTGGAATTGACTGTATGTGGTTCTCCGATTCTCTTCCATAACCGGAGCTTTTTTGCCCAATCTTGTAGTAATCCCTTTCTCAGAACCTGAAATTAAAGGCGAAAACAGCTGCTGAATTGCACTCAACAAAAGAAAAATATATAAAAAACTTCATCCAAGGTGATTAAACATATCCATCACAATTCACAAACCTGGGAATTCCTCACTTGTATAAACTTTATTCGTGTTCATCCAACCAAACGGATCAGAGTTACGAAGACCATACAAAACTTTTCCAGAAATATCAGTCAATCCAGGCTTATCTGTCGCCAAGCCTTTCTTCAACAAAGGTTGGCTTTGATTAGACAAATTGGCAGCACCGCCAGCATTATTTGGGGTTGAATCTGTGGAGAAACCTGTGGAAGTAAACTCAGAAGGAAGCAGGCCGACAGAACGGTTGATGTTCTTGCTTGGTGGTCTTCCTCTTCTTACAACTGTCCTCGATTCGGGCTCCTTGTCGCTTTCCTGCCTCAAGTTCTCAAAATTCTTCTTTGCAAGTTCTTGAATAGATCTTGCCTGTGCGGTTTAATATCAGCTTCAGATAATTCCAATGTTTCAGAAGAGATAGCAAGGAATTTGAATAGATCTCAAAATTAAAATATGAGATAGATTTACCTGCCGATAATAGATAGTGTCAGTTGCGTTGTAGCGCATAGCATTTGAACTAATCAGAAATACATCCTTCTGTTTGTGACAAAGAAAAACAAACAATATTAGGCTAAACAAGCACAAACCTGGATTATCTGAAGCATAACTACTGAAATGACAATGTAACTCATTAAAAATCGATTCAATTTAGATTATATCAGCCCATCTAAATTAGATTGCCTGATGATTAAGACAAAATGAGTAGCTATGTATTTCTAAACATCCTCTGCAAATGTGGTACGCTAGCATTTTAGCAAAAAGAAAAAAAGCTTCCTGATAGCTTAGAAAAATAACAAATGTTAAAAGAAAAGAAAAAAAAAAAAGCGGAACAAAATGGCTGCAATATTCAAACACACATAAAGACAAAGAAAGAAAATACATTGGGATTGAATGGCAAAAAAATTAATGGTTCAAAACCTTAAAGTAAAATTAACACTCTATAAAGTAAGCATGGGGAACCAGGAATGAAACAAATACATATGAATGGCCTGATAAGATAAATAAAAGACAAAATTGCATTGCAATGATAGGCAGCTGCTAATGATTAACATACAGCTAATATATTCAATATCAGGTCTTTCTAGGCTACAAAAAAAGCTCATTGGCCATCATCATGATTTGAGCATGAAATTGCTCCGATGGTTATGTATCAGGTAATCATCAAGGTTCTGAATTTCACACGCCAAAGATTTTTTTTATAATTTGAATGGATACTAAAAATTTGCTCAATTATGTACTAGAGATGATGTGGGTGCTCGCTTGGACCTGACGTGATTGGAGGCGGAAGAAGCTTCCTGTTCAAGACCGGTTCAGTGGGGAAGTAGAGGGACCGACCGGCCTCTTAGGGGCTAGGGTTGCCACCACAGAAGAGGAGCGGGACCCTCCCTAGTTATTTTTTGTGTTCCTAGGGCACTTTTTCATGGGTTTTATATCGGAACAACCATTCGCGTTTCCAGGTTTCCCCTTCTAGGGTCGTATCCAAATGCGAGTGGTGCTTTAGTTGTATTTCGTTCCAAAGTAATGACTATCTTCGACTTTCCCATCCTCCACAACCTTCCCTTCGCCATAACCTTCGCTGTACCTGCTGCAGTCACCTCCGGAGAATAGTCTATGTGCTGTTTCTGCAGCCCCCAGCTGCCACTCCGGTCAATACTCGCTGTTTTCCTATAGCCGGCAACTCCTTAACAGCCTTCCGTCCCTACCCTGCTTACCCCTTACCACCCCAGCCGCAACTGCTCCAGACTCCTTACGTTACAAAAATTCAACCGCAGCTCCACCTTCCATCCTGTTGCCAACCGCATCCCTTAACTTCCTGCTGCCTGCTGCCTGCTGCCTGCTGCCTGCTGCCTGCCCGCCCTCCTACAGAAGCCACCTTTAAGCCTCCCTACTACCCTCTTTTCCTATTCCAGCCCCACCATAGCCACATCATTATGAGACTTGGAAAACTTCGACTGAAAGAGTTGGGGGGCTTTAAAGCTCACATAAGTCCAGCATCATTTCCATCCTCTTAACTTTAAGATATGGTATGAACTAGAAAATAAAAAAAATTCTCTCCCAAACCTCCTAATATCAAGGACAGGGTGATTCCCAGTTGCACCCTAAGTATTTTGCACCACCAAGTACAGAAATTTTCATAAAGATAAACAAATAGTTTGATAAGGCTGACTATAACGTTGATGATTTGTCCATAAACTCTGATATTATCAACTTATACAAGTCCCTGAGCTTTTGGCAGCATACAGAGTAGGCCCTTTCTTTATACCATCTGTAAGCAGTGGTTAAGGAATTCAGAAGTTTCTTGGGGGTGAAATTGATACAAGATATACTCTCTTTTGCCTCAAAAACCATGACATTCGCCAAAAAAATACAGCAGATTAAGCATACCATACTATCACAGACTATTTTAAAGATCCAGTAACTCAAGAGGGCAGCATTGACTTGATGAAAATGATTGGAGTGACAACAAGAACAACAAAGCCTTAATCCCACTACGTGGGATCAGCTACATGAATCCTTCTTCTCCATTGCGTCCTAGTGTCATATTTTCATCTAGTTCTAGTAAATTAAGAACATTTTTAATACAATAAGCCCAAGTCTTCCTAGGTCTACCTCTTCTTTTCTTAACACAAGTCGAATCTAAAACATCTACTCTCCTAATCGGATCACCAGATGGTCGACGTTTAATGTGACCAAACCATTTAAGACGACTTTCTCTAATTTTGTCCGTCATAGGAGCTACACCAACCCTATCACGGATATATTCATTTCACATTTTATCTCTAAGTGTAAAGCCACTCATCCACCTAATCATTCTCATCTCGGCAACACTTAACTTATTATTACGCTTCTCTTTTAAAGGCAAACATTCAACGTCATATAGCATTGGAGTGACGTTAAAAAATAATCACACAACAAATACCTCAAAATGAAGCAGAAGTTATCAATACATAAATTCTGATAAATTAATAGCTATACATTTATTGAGAGGCTTGATGAAAAATTATAAAGATTGTAAGGAAGATCTACATATGATTTTTGTTGATTTTAGGAAAATTTTATGATAAATTCCAAGAGAAAAATTATTGAGAGTTTCAGAAAAGAAAGGGGATAACATTGTGTATATTCAATTCATTATAGATATATAAACTAGAGTTGTGACTTGTGTTCAAACATGAGGAGAATTAACAAAGTATTTTCCTATTTCAATTGGATTAC
Organism: Phalaenopsis aphrodite; assembly: GCA_003013225.1. NCBI lineage: Eukaryota > Viridiplantae > Streptophyta > Magnoliopsida > Asparagales > Orchidaceae > Phalaenopsis > Phalaenopsis aphrodite. Next base: position 4,255,786 of record NEWO01000001.1, read on the forward strand.
ATCAGATATCGATTTTACGCCAATAGCTTTCTACTTTAGTTATGGATATTCTTATTGTACATTTAAAGGGAAATGTACCTTAGTGTATGCTTTTCGCCGATGATATCCTTCTTGGGGATAAGACTAGAGAAAGAGTTTAGGAAAAACTTGAATTATTGAGATCAACTTTAGAATCTAAAGACTTTCGTATGAGTAGATCTAAAACTAAATACATGGAATATTATTTTATTAATAGTAGATCTAATTGTGGGGTTATAACAATGGTTTATTAAGTCATTAAAAAGAGTGTATGTTTTAGATATCTTGGGTCTATTATTCAAAGTGAAGTTGATGTAGATGGAGATGTCATTAGTAGAATATAAGTTGGATGGTTGAAGTGGAGGATGCATCAAATCTATTGTGTGACATAAAAGTAGCATAAGATGGTGATGGGATACCTACAATGCATTATGGCACAAACTGTTAGCCAGTAAAAGAGAAGCATAAAATAAGTTAAGTGTTCCTAAGATGAGAATGCTCAGATAGATGAGTGGTTTTACACAAAGATATTGCGAAACAAATATATATGTGAAAGGGTTGGAGTAGCCCCAGTGGCAGACAAAATATGAAAGAGTCGTTTTAGATAATTTAGTCACATTAAACATCAGTCATCTGATGACCTTGTTAGGAGAGTAGATATCTTAGATTTGACCTGTACTAAAAAGGATAGAGGTAAACCTAAAAAGACTTGGGCATGTTGTATAAAATGATCATAATTTGTTATAATTAAATGATAATATGATACTAAACGGGACGCCATAGAGAAAAAAGATTCATGCAACCAACCCCACTGGTGGGATAAAGGCTTATTGTTGTCATTGTTGTATTCAAGAAACTTAATATTCACTAAATTAATCAAAGGAAAAAACCAAGAAAAGTATAAAAGATGGGACAGAGAAAAATATTACCAATTTTAATGGGCTTTAATAGTACAACAAACTTATTAATTACTGGGACAATTTACCAAACCATAAATCCGGCCAAGAAACATTTGTGTTGAGGAAAGGACAGAGACCACACACTGTAGCACCAAAAACAATAAATATTGACATCACTTAGTATTTGGCATAGTATGTCTGAAGGCCTATAATTTATTAATAAAATATAAGATTAAATGCATAAATAAGCATGTGATGTCATAATTTATAAATGGTAAATTTCATTTAAAAAGAAAATCAATCACTTTTTTATGCAAAATAAAAAATCATGTAATATTCATTTCAAATGACAATTTAACAGGAAAAAATATGAATTTTTATAAGAAATATGAGAATTAAAAATAAAATTTTGCAGCTATTTAAATTCACATTAAAAAAAAAATCAGTATGTATCATACTTGACAACACTTTAATCACATAGAAATTACTAAAAAGATTAGTAGAAAGAACAAGGATATAAATCATAAAATTTAAGATTTAGGCTTCACATTAGTACAAAAAAACATCTCAAAAAGTTGTCATCAAGACTTAATGATGAGTTCAAAAAATCTACATCCAACAACAAATGCATAATAATTGAAAGAAAAAAAGAATTTTATTTCACCGCACAAAAAATTCTACAGTTATTTTGCATGCCTCAATGGGCTTATATTTGGTCCATAAAAAAAAAAAAAATTCAACAATTCCTCATAATCTTGAAGGATCTATAAGAAAATCCAAGTGTCATCTCAACTATGGCGGTCAAAAAATTGTTCGCGAACAGCTCGTGTTCGGCTCGTTCGTTAAGTAAAGGAGTTGAACACGAACAAATTTTTACAGCTCAAATTATAAACGAGCCGAACACGAACAGTTCTTTGTTCGCTTGCATTCGGCTCGTTTTAGCTCGAAATAAAAAAAATATATATAATTATTTATACAATAATATATTACATATATCATTTATATAATAATATATTATATATATTTATATCTAAGCTTAAATCATAACATCTCATGTGGTAATGTGGTTAATCCCTTATTTTGTATATATTTGGTTCAGGTTCGAATCCAACACTTTACATATATTTTTTTCAATTTAATTATAACGAGCTAATTTCGAGTCAAAAACGAAACGAACACGAACACAAACGCACTGTTCACGAGTCATTTCAAACACGAGCCGATTTCNGATTCATTTTCATCTGAGTGTGTGCTGAATTTTCGTGCAACGCTAAGACGATAATCCATTACTCTACCGCCGCGAATTTTCTAGCACGCATCAGATATAAATCATAAAATTTAAGATTTAGGCTTCACATTAGTACAAAAAAACATCTCAAAAAGTTGTCATCAAGACTTAATGATGAGTTCAAAAAATCTACATCCAACAACAAATGCATAATAATTGAAAGAAAAAAAGAATTTTATTTCACCGCACAAAAAATTCTACAGTTATTTTGCATGCCTCAATGGGCTTATATTTGGTCCATAAAAAAAAAAAAAATTCAACAATTCCTCATAATCTTGAAGGATCTATAAGAAAATCCAAGTGTCATCTCAACTATGGCGGTCAAAAAATTGTTCGCGAACAGCTCGTGTTCGGCTCGTTCGTTAAGTAAAGGAGTTGAACACGAACAAATTTTTACAGCTCAAATTATAAACGAGCCGAACACGAACAGTTCTTTGTTCGCTTGCATTCGGCTCGTTTTAGCTCGAAATAAAAAAAATATATATAATTATTTATACAATAATATATTACATATATCATTTATATAATAATATATTATATATATTTATATCTAAGCTTAAATCATAACATCTCATGTGGTAATGTGGTTAATCCCTTATTTTGTATATATTTGGTTCAGGTTCGAATCCAACACTTTACATATATTTTTTTCAATTTAATTATAACGAGCTAATTTCGAGTCAAAAACGAAACGAACACGAACACAAACGCACTGTTCACGAGTCATTTCAAACACGAGCCGATTTCAAACACGAGCTGTTTCAAACGAGACGAACACAAGCCAAGCCTGAGCTCGCTCAAGCTCGGCCGTTTACAACCCTAATCTCAACACACTTGAACTACAATAAAAACTTCTTCCAATCTTGGTTTCAAAAAAAGAATTTGAAATCACGTTTTAGCAATTTCTAATATAATTTGACATCTTCCTATAGTAGAATACCAGTATAAAGGAAGGAAACTAATAATTGTGCTCTGCTACAGTACCCATAGATGCCAAGGCCACAGATGGAAAGCTACTGAAAATAGCTACAATGGCACGTATATAAATATTGAAAATGAAAATAACTGCCCAGTATTGTCCATAAAATCCAAAGTGGCGGAAGGCAAGGAAAGCACATGAAACAAAATCAATGAAAGACCGCTAGGCGAATCCAAAAAGCAGTTTCAATCTGCCCACCTCGAAAATATTCAAATCTGACAAATCAATTATCTGATATTTGCAATGCAAGCCTGAGAAAAAACTATTATGCTTTCTGCAAGATATTCCATAAATCATGACAACAAAGTTTGTCATCCCAAAGTTTTTTTAGATTTTGCTATAGTGGTCACAATCAGTAGTAGGTGTTGGATTTGAATTCACAATTTATGCATATAAGAAAGCTTTTGAAATAATATGAATAGACCCATACCATTAGGTGTTGGATTTGAATTCACAAAGAGAAGAAAAATGAAAAAAGTCATAATAATGAAAGTAGGCTCAAGAAATAAAGTCAAACTAGACAAATTGTCTAGTTTCAAATAATACCAAATGTTCCCAAAATTTTCATTTCATAAAAAATTATCCAGATGCATTATGTTCTTTAGTATGGCCCCAACTTCCTCACAGTTATTTTCTTAAAGGCCCAGATAGGAAGCTTTGCAGGATTCTCATGTATCATTACCTTATCACTAAATTGAACTCTACAAATCTCATGTTCACATCAATAATACACTTATAGTTGTCATAATAAACAGTTAGATTTTTATTTCATGCAAAAAATGCAAATGATATAAAGTAGCGAAAATACTAAAATGCCAACATGTGATAATCATCATGATTTATAACCCACTCTTAGACGATGAGATAATAATAATATTGAAACAATAATCTAACTATGATATCAGTATAGAAGAACAAAATCATTAAAATAAATGGCTTAAATATAACGATGGTGATTTATATTTTAGATTCATGTTCATAGTTTTCATTATGATAATTATTAACAAATTTGCTGAAATAGTCATGCAATGTTGTTCTCTACAAAAGTACCTCCTTATTAGTAAGTAAATCAAGAATCTGCGAACCAAAATCAAATTGTTTCAGTTTATCTTAATGAAATGATCTAGTTAAGAACTTTAACGTGACTTAAATCATCAGAATCTTTATTTGAATTACTAATTTTAATAAACGCGGTTCGTTTACTTTCAAAAAATGGGTCCAAATTCTAGTGAAAGCTCAGGATGAAGTTCACATTTAGGAGCAGATTTAATTTCACATACGTACTTAGATTTTTAATCATTATGAGATTCAGGTTCGAACTGCAATTTAAGTTTATATTTAACTGTAGATTCAATTTCAATTTCAAGAATATTTTCATATATTCTAATGCAGGTTTAGATATACTATTTATCTCATGCTCGAATCTATTTCTCAGTTCTGGTCAAGAGTAAGTTTATGTTCATCCTTTTGTGGTGATGGAGCTACAGATTTAGATTCAAAACAAGCAGATAGAGATTCATACTGAAATTTTAGATGTTCTTTTGATATTAAAATATTTTATAATATAGTCGTTCCTTTAATTTTTCAATAGGATCAAGTTTGACTGCACATGATATTTTCGTCATTGCTTGTTTAAGAGGCCTGAGAGGAAAAGATAATTCATTGCAGAAATTTTACTTGATTTATTTCATTGCTTAAATAACATGTACTGAGAATAATATCAAGTAATATTTGTAAGAAGTTCTGATTTTAGCATGTAGTAAAACTAATATCCACCTTGATCTTTCTGTCATTAGTTTATTTATAGTTAATAAACTTCATTAACTTAATATTTGAAAATATTAGTGTGATTCAGTCTTAAGTTTGATTAGTTTTACAAAAGAAAGACCAAATCAATAAGTAAAATTAAAGAAAGTCAAAATTACAACTAATAAAATCAATACTTCAACAAGTAAACCAAACCAACCAAATAAAATCGGTTTGATTCAATTTTTCAGTTTTATTTAAGCAATACACACCACTACAAATAGTAGATTTATGTATTCATTGAATAATAGATATCCTCCTTCAAAGGGTATGTTTTTTATCTGCCCATGTAGATGTAATTTAACTTAGAATAACTCCCCAAAGCCATCAAGCAAGAACCACAAGTAAAGATTTAGTTCATTCAAGTTTTCCAAAATCAAAGATATGATATTACTAAAAAAAATATACTAATCTATTGATCATTCTAAAATGTCCCCTTGGCCACGCCTCCCACCGAATGTAGGTGTATAAATTTAATCATCCTGATAGTAACAATGTTTTGTTTAGAACCATGATTTACCCAATTTTACATCAATTATATCTCTTATTAAACTTTTGATTGAGCGAATTATAATGTCCAAATTTTAGTCAATGTAATGATGAAACAATAGAACCAAATACCCTTATTGATGTAGAACATCTTAGGGTATAGTATTTATAAGTGAAATCTAAGACAACATGCACACAAAAAATCAAAAAGCTACAATTCAGAGATTCTCAGTTTTAAATTTTAGGAAAGCTTCATCAAATTTTTATGCAAAATCAGAAATTATGCTTTATTCATTCCAAATGATAATAAGCAGTTGCTAAAATATAAAATGTTACAAGAAATATGATAACAAATATAAAATTTTACAGCAATTATGCACACAACAAACATGACTTTGACATGTATCACACCTGATACAATTCCAATAATGCACACGCATCAATCACAAAACAATTCAGAAGATAACGATAAAAAACACTAAGTAATATATATAGACATCAAAATGATATAAGGAGATTTGTCACTGGAAGGAGTCATCAAAAATTGCAAAATACTCGATAGAAATGCATCTAAATGTACAAAAAAAAATCGAAATTCAAACGACAGATTCTGTAAAAACAGACATTTCCAAAATTAAAATCTCATTTCTGGAATTTCCAGCATAACCGGATTTCAGCTACAGTAAAGGGGAAAGAAATCAACAAACAACGCCCCACAACAGCACCTGTTGATCGAAAGTGGTTACAGATAGTTGAAGTGTCCTATACAAAAACATCGCAAATAAAAACAAGAGCCTAGAGCTACAGTCTCAGAAAAATCAAAAGCCGCAAAAGGCAAGCAAAGCATGTGAAACAAAATCAGTTGAAGTGCGCTACAGCTAAAATATGAAAGTGCAGGTACAATCTCAAGGGCTGCATGAAATAGTGTAGAAGAATTGGCATACCTTACTTTACATAACTTCAAAAAAAAAAAAAAAAAAATAATTTCATGAACATTTTATACTTGTGGAGTAAGCCACGAAACTCATTTAGCTGGCAAACAATTCCTTAGTAATATTCTAGGACAAGGACTCTGCATGTCGGATTCAACCTAGTAATGCAAAATATTGGGAGAAATTGGGATGAAGTTTAGCTCTATTACTTCACAAAATGAAGTCAAAATAATGTTGTAATGATTATGAAAATACATACAAAGAATATTATAGTTGACACAACCATCGAAATAAATGGAAAATTAAAAAAAAATTATTTTGAGGATAGAGAGCTTAGAATTAGCAAAACAAAGACTGAGTATGTGATGTGACCGTTTAGAGAATTTGATATCAGCAATTATCAGTTAATATTTTTATAAAGTAATACCTAAATGTGGCAAGCTCAAAAAACATAGATATTAAGAAAAAAATAAGGATATAATATTTTGAGTTAAAGTTCGATAGTTAAAAAATTGAAATAGAGAAGAATTCTAGGAGTATTATGCAATAAGTGTATATCATGAAGATTCAAACAAAAATTATCTTCACAATTAGGCCGGTTAAGTTGTATGAGCCCTAGTGCTTGGCAATAAAAAATTGTTTAATGCTAAGTTAAGGGTGGAAAAAAATGATAAAATTAAAATGGATGTATCACAAAAATAGGCAGAATGAACTGAATAATGATTCCACAAAAGAGACTACTAGAGTGGTTTATTAGAGTGGTATCTACTGAAAATAGACTTCACTGATTTTGATATACAACACGAGGAAACCTAAAGTTGCCAATTAGAGTGGAAGGAGTGGTACTTACTCAAAATAAACTTCACTGATTTTGATATACAACACGAGGAAACCTAAAGTTGCCAATTAGCAAAATGGAAGGATCAAAAAGTACAATGGTAATCAAGCTAAACCAATAATTAGGATAATTTTAATGATGATGATGATGATAGAGATAACCCAATCATCTAACTGAGACAAAAATAAGAATAGAACAAAATCTATGCAATATAAAGCAAACATGGATCATTTAGTGCTGCAATTTTACTTTGGCTATGAATTAGAAAAAAGTTTCTTCACTTTATCAATATGGAGCATGGGAAAAGAAGCATGGATGTAAAAGGCTAAAAGCACCTTTTGCCTGCACATTTAGACAAAAAGTAAGAACATATGTAGTGTTGAGAATATTTTGGGTAATATGGGACCGCTTTAAGGTCTATGATTTCTGATACAACTAAATGATACAATGAATGAAATTCAAGCATTCAAGATATAGCATTCGTTGATGAAAGACCACCAATAAAACAATTACTCACTCTGTTTTGAAGCAAGCTAAGAAATACAAATAATCAACTTCAAATTATAATTAGTGATTACCCAAATCAAGAAAATTCTATCAAACAATTGGTAACATACAAAAATGTTTTGATTAAAAATCACATCATAAGAAAAAAAAATTAGCTAGAGTGCTTTTGATCAAGTAAAATCAATCTTGATATGTCACCAAAAAAATCCACACGATCACGAAAGAATCTTGATGCATTTTGGATGAGTTGACTTTTAAAGTCAAATGCAAGATTATCTAAGCTCCATTTTTAGCAAATTTATAGTAAAACTCAGTCTCTCAACAATATGAACTCAACAACATCAATAGTGGTTCAATCCGAGTTCAATCAGTTAAAAATAAAACACTTCAAATATAATTGAAAGCTTCAAATCATTAATTGAAAGGTCAAATGATCTCAAAATTTGGTGTGCTTATAATCGAAGCTAATGTCTCAACAAGAAAAAATCATTGAGCTTAAGATCAGTCAATTATAAGGTTGTTAAGCACTTAAATGTTGAAATAATAATATTTGATCAAAGAAAGCAACACATATCATCTAATAGTGTTTTTCAGATTATAACTAAATTTACTAGTGCTACAATATAAATAGTACCGATTTTCAACAGGAACAAAGATTGTAGAGTGAAAACTAAATCTGAAGTCATGAAGAGAGCTAAAAACCAATGATCACCAACAATGGCCACTGACCAACATTAAAAACTATTATGATCCAACTATCGTCATTCGATTATTTTAGCCTGATTATTCTCTCGAAGATGTTATTACATGAACAAGCATTCATAATTTAGTAACCTCATATTCTCCGGTTGAGAAGAAAATTGAACTCGGTTACTTCAATTATATGATACACTATTTTGGTTGAACCATACCCCATTATTTTCCCCTTTTTAGGGTTTTCACTTAAAAGCTTATTAAATCTTATCACTTTTATCTGGGTGTGCTAGAATTCCTATTGAGCTAACAATTATTTTTTTCTACTAAGAAAAATAAAATTCAAATATGTAAACAAAAAGAATAATAATGTAGGCAAAAAGAAAAAAGTAGGAGATTATTAAGTAAAGAAATGTAGCTTCAATAACTTCATTTAAAATAAAAGATGACACAAACTGGCGTGGGATGGGTAGCTAATATTAGTATTGCACAAGTTGTTAAATCGCGTAAGACCCTAGTGTGCAACTTGAAGTAAAGCTTGTGAAGGAAGTAGCCGCAAAACATTACAATGACGTGAAGGATCACTTATGGGATTGAGTTTCACATCAATCTACCTGGCTTAACAAAAGGTTAAGAAAAAACACAATTATGACAAATTGAGCATTTGGTATTTATAAAATAAAATTTTGATATAATTATTGAGTTTTCTAGAAAGTAATCCATTAATAATTTATGTAGTTCCACTTTATTAAATAGCTTTGGTAAACCATCATCATTGGAAAAAATGAAAATATCACCGATAATAATTTTAGAAATAACATTACTGCAAGGGTCCAAGAATTATGTAAATGATTTGTTGGATGTTAATGTATCTAAGACATTAGTTGATATGATACCAATTCAATGCAAAATGTCTTATGGTTCAGAGCTACTAAAGCAAATAACTGATACCATTAATAAAATTCATGTGCAAAAGCTTCAGATTCCAAAGTCTAAAAACTACCAATTAAAATAAAACCTTTTCTTAATGCAACTAGAAAAAGACAAACAAATCACTCTAAATGATAATTTAATTATAATTTAACTTGAAGAAATTCTACAGAAATTTTGAATACATCTAAAATTCACACTTTACCGCAATTAATAAAATTAGTTACAGTTATAGCAAATTTATCTAAAATCAATAACACCATAAAAATTAAGCTCAAATTATGTAGATGAAATGAATAACATAAAAGATACAAAATAACGATTTATAAGCCTCAGAAACAATATAAAGAGAAGAGTTATCTTGAAAATGCGCAGTCAGACTTGCAATAAGCTTGAAGTATTCAACAACCAACAAACTCACAAATTTGAAAAGCTAGATATTTCTTCAAGCAAAACCTAACATATATGTGCCTTAAATATCGCTGTTATAATTACAGGAAATCCCTAATCATAGTTGGTTGCTATAGATTCTCAAAACAAAATAATGCAGAAAATCAAACTCCAAGGTCTGAAATCAAGTGAATATAAAAAATAATAGATAAGAAAGAACGAATAGGCACTAAAATAGCACCAAAGAGAACACAGGTGAATAAGAGAATACCAACTTCAACAATTCCATTGGGATCAGCAAGTTTCGGGAGAAATAAGGATCACACAAATTTGCATAAAATCGGGGGCTCAAATAAGACTCGCACATATGTTTTGTAGAGGAAGCTCGGGAACTAAGCCAGCACAAAACTTGACATTAGCGCAATGGATCAGGTATGGAAAAGAGTTCCTTGTCATTAGGGCAGTAAGAGTGCTTGTGAAGAGCGCTGGTCAATCCTTGATAGATAATTATGAATAAAATAACATATATATAGGCATAGAGATTCTCTACTAGTATAATATTTCCATCTTCATCCAGATCTTTTAGGACTGTCATAAAGACTAACAAGGTGTTTAGTGAGTTTATTGTCAGAAATATTGTCTTCGAAATGAAATAATGCAACTTTAGAGATCATGCCCTAGACCTTACACTATCAATAACAAGTAGTTTGGTACTGAATGATTCTAAAAGAGAGTATTGATAATATGGCTTTAAGCAGTATCGCATAACTCCACTCCCCATGTAAATGGTGGCAGGACAAATAAAAGAACAAGAAAGTAAATTATGGAGAAGACAAAATTAAGCATCAAACCATCCAAAATAAAAATTTAATCAAATGTGACAAAGCATTCCCGGAATGCAAGTTCAAACATAAATTAGCTAAGTTACTGATAGCCAAAACAAAAGATAAATAAGGGCCTAAAGCTATCGCAGTATCATAACGAGTTTGTAAAAAGAGGGAAATTGTTCCATATAGTTCCCTTTCTAACCATAAATAAGAATAAAGTGAAATTAGACGCTGACTTCAACACTCATTAATTGGAAAAAAAATCGATGAAATCAACGCAACACAAAAGTCACATGCCAACAAAACTAACTAAATTCTCAACATTACCTCAGGATATATATGCATTTAGAGTATCATTTGAACCCTAATCATGAGACCAAGCTAGTTGGGGAAAAGTAAAAGGATGTTTCCATTAAAGTTTGCCCGTCACCAACCTCAAACTGTTCCAAATTTTTGTAGGCTCCACTGGATAGCTTCTTCCGTACTGTACTGAAATCCATAGGATGCTTGATGACTTCATGATAATCTGGGAGCTGGAAACAGAGAAGTCCCCACCATGTCAATAAATGAAATCGCAAAAAGACAGAAGATTAAGCAAAAGGAAAGTATGACTCAGCAGCACACCTCCTCAGGATCAACGGGCTCTGAGAAGACTCCATATGTATCCTTTCTGAAGTTAAGCAGTAATATCTCATCCAAATCAGTATAATTATCAAAGACAACAAAAGCTAGAACTAGCTAAAAGCATAAAGCAAACTACAAAGGGCTCTATGAGTAAAAAAATCTCAGGAAAGCAGCCAAAGGACGCACTTCTGCAGCATATCAAGGATGAACAACAGCAACTTTTTGTCCGGCAAAGTTGTCGCGGGCCCCAAATTCGATGCATCCGCTGCGCAAGGCACAAACAAATCGCTTAACAACCACAAAAAAATCATTCGTATTGATTTTTTCTTCGCTCCAGTAGAATTAAATGCATGAGCATCAAACCTCGAAGTAACTCCGTCGTTTTCAGTGAGCTGTGCCTGTCAACCTGAAAGAAAACAAAGGACCATTTCCGCAAACAAGTTAAAGGAAACAGCCTAAAAGCTAGGAATATGAAAACGAAATCACCAAAGCAGGAGACTGCGTCTGCCCCATACCAATATAAAATGAGATCAGAAGAAACAAAACTGACGCAAGGAGAGAGGGAAGTGAGCAGAATGTGAGATTTTCCGCCAAGGAATAAATCAACAGTAGATTATTTCTGCGAATTTAAAATTAGGAAATAGCCTCCAGGTAATTGGACTAGAAAGATTCGACAGGAAAAATAGTCGGGCGTAAAACGATCAACGCGTTGACTAAGTCAAATCTGAGAACTCATGCAGCCCGGAAATCCACGAGAAAAAATCCAAGTGAAATCCAACCGACATGGACGCATGAATTACCGATCCGAAGACAAACCGTACCAAATACCATATATAAATAACTACCGCCACGGAGTCCCCCGATCTCCGCGCCTCCGCACCCAATCAGCCCGAACCAGATAAAACCAGAGTAGTACTGACCTTCAAGCGATCCCCACCACCATCGAATGCCTCGATCTTTCTCTTCCTGCGTGAACCCGATCCCTCTTCTTCCGATTCGGTGCCCGACGGCCCCGAATGCCGCGGTGAATTTTCTGAATGGTCTTCGATTCGGAGTACGAGCTTAAGTTTCTTCTCCCTCCGCTTCCCGATGTTTCCTTCATCCTCTTCCCCATCAGCATGCAAGTCTGACACAGTCTCGATGATCGGATTCCGGCGGGTGCTCCGGCGGCCAGTGCCGGCGCCAGTGTTGGGGAACCGGAGGTATGGATTGGGATGGGGGTTGGGGTTGGGGTTAGGGTTAGGGTTTCTCTTCTGCTGTTGCTCCTGGAGTCGGAGACTACGCTTCTGGAGATCCAAGAGAGAGGGACGGCCCTTCTTCTTCCTCTTCCTCTCCACTGTCTTTCCCATTTCGGACCCGCCGCCCTCCTCTTTCTCTCTCCTCCCACACACTCTCTCTCTAGAAACAGGGTCGAATTTTCGCTTTTTTTTTTTAAAAAAATATTCTTTTTTCTAGAACGGAGGCTTTGAGCCCCGTCACACGTGTCGGGCGATTGGGGGGTACTTATAGCAGAGGCTCGACCGCGTGGGGAGATGCTGACGTGGTAGAATGGTAGGGTGGTGGGCTGCTGGTGTAGTTTAGTTGTGACTTTTCATTGAGACGGTGCTTTGCCATCAAAGCAAGCCTCATTTTCTAGAGGATTTTAACTTCAGACACAACATCTTCGGACGACCAATTATCCGGCACGATATAGTCATGCACATAGGCGCCGGGTGACTTTGCCTCCGATTGTTGGTCGTCTGCCGTCTGGACATTATGTCCGGACGTAATATTTTTTCCTCATCCTCATATATAGCACGACTTTTTGAGTATTAAGAGAAATCATTTAGAATTTTGTTTTTTAGTATATGCATAATAAAAATACATGTAAGAAACAGAAAGAGTTTGACATAAGACTTCAAAATGAAAAAAATAAAATCATGTTTTAGGTTATTTTTATTTTACTTTAAATAAATAGGAAATAAATAGTGAAATGTATCTAGTTAAATGCATCTATTTTGATATTTTTCCAAATAAGTCTTTTTAAGAATTTGATAAGCATTTATAAGGATGTTCTCACTTAAAATCCTATTTTAGTAAATCATAGTTAAAACATTGCCAAGTATAATAAAGATAGTGTTTAAATTTTGATAAAATATGATAAATATTAGTTTTTTTTTTCATATATGTATGTATGTATGGTCATTTGATTTTCTTCTTATTTAATTATTCATTATAAGTTGGTATGATTCAATTTGAAAAAAAAAAAAAAACAAACAAGAAAAAGAAGAAATTTTTCAACAGTAACCTCTTAAAACAGGAGGCAACTGATATGTTCTCAAAAAATTTAAGCCTACACAAATCTCAAAGCATTTTGAATAATAAATGTCTCATATTTAACTTTAAGATCATCCAAAACTCCGATCCCAACAATCTTATTGTCAAACTGACCATCTCGGCAAGGCGAGCCCTATAAAGCCAAAATTTATTTGATTTGAGTATGATCAAGTCATTTAAGTGCAATTAGAGACTTTAGATGAGTTGTTAAATGATTAAATGAATTTTAAATCTGACAAAATTATAGACAACTCGAGCATCTCGTCAAGCCAAATCCAACGATCCTGAGATCACTCGATTTTGACATAATTAAGACACTCAAATGCTCATAGAACATCATTCGATCAAAGATGTCTCTCTGGGTTGTCCGATGGAGTGATTCAAATTCATGTGGTATTTATAGAGGATATCACTCAAAAAATCTATACATGGACCCTACTCTCTGTATGAAAATGGACTTTGGACTAGGAGTTGGAGTTGGAGGAGAAAACTAAATGTGTCCAATCTTTCGAGTGTTTTTAAGCTCCACTAGTGTCGCATTGTTGCAAAATGGTCGTCGTTGTCGTCGTCGGATCACTGTTTTTCTAGTCGACATTGTCAAGTTGCTACAACCAATAGACCATCATCGTGGCATCTCAGCCACTGCAGACCAGCCTTTGCCACAGTCGGAGCGCAATTGCCAAGTCGCTCCCACCACTGGACCCCTATTATCACTTCCTTTCCACTACCAATTGGCCGCCTCCAACATGGGATCAACTATTAAGCCGGTCATATCGTCGAGCTGTTGCCACAAACAGTCCACCATTGGCGCTTCCAAACCACCTCCAATTAGCCGCCACCACTACCAGACCGTCGTTGTCAAGTTGTCGTCGTCGAGTCGCTGCGATCTCCGAACCACCATCCCCGTTGTCGTCGCCACCGTCAGACCAACGTCATTGCCACTTTCGGACCACTGTCGCCTCTTCCATAATATTGTCGACCGACCACCACCATCAAGTTGTCACCACCACTGGACCAACATCGGTCGCCACCATCAAGCAGTCTCCACTGCCATACCACTATTGTTACTTCCTAGCTACCAACGACCAGTTGCCACCATCACCAGATCTCCATTGCCTAGTTGCTGACTTCAAGCCGACGAACCACTGTTTTTCTGTTACCTCCGTCAAGTTTTTCTGTTACCTCCGTCAAGCTGTCACCACCGTTGGACCATTGTCTCCGCTTCTCGGCCATCGCCATCTGGCCGCCACACCAAAGACATTATCATCGGGTTTTCTTCATTGCAACCAGATCACTGTGACTTCCTCAGCATTCTCTGCCTCTTCCCTAGCGAAAGTCACATCCCGCTGGTGTAATATTGCTTCGAGCTATTCAAGGCCCAATAAATTTTTGTAATATGCATCGATATTGTAAAACTATTTTAATTGTGCTAGACCTCATAGTTTTTGTTCATTCGGGTTTTCCATGTAAATACTCTTGGAGTCTTTTCTATTAATTTTTTTTTTTAGATGTGTACGTATATCTGATCTTTGTACAACATTAAGATGTTAATATATCACTCTATTACTATAAATTTATCGGCACTCAATAAATCTTTTTCATAAATTGGCTGCTAATCATTTTCTCTCTCTCTCTCTAAAAAGGAATGGTCCCCACTCTTTATTTACATACTTAAGGGCCCTCAATATTCTCTTTTATTAGTAGAGGAATTATCCTCACCCTTCGAATTCAAGCATTTAGTTTACTTTTAAGTGGCTGATTTTATGAACACTTTCAATTATTACTAGCTTCAAGTTATGCCATCGATACACTTGTAGGAGAAAAAAGCCATTGATCCACTTGTAAGAAAAAAAATAATGCGATTTGGACATTTTCACTGGCCTCTACTAAGCTTCGCTATTGCATGGATTGTTGCTTTTTAATTCTTACAAATGTCGTCTCCTGGAAGAGAAAATATTCTATTCGGACAGTCAATCACTAGCGGTCACCTTATCATACATGTTATCGGGGGTAACGTGACCGCCAGTGATTTACCATTCGAGCATACAAATGTCCATATATAATATTTTTTCCTCCTAGAGAGTTTCAACATAATTATCTTTAGTGATCTCCTTGGCCTTCCAACATCATATTTCTCTGCTCGCCCAAATGATACGTCCTTAACTTTCAAAAGATGAATTGTTAGGACTAATCTCAATCACCAACTAGACAATTTCTTACATGACTTTACATGCTACATGGAATCATGCCACCTCCAACTTTAGGGAGAAGACTAGCACAATTGGCTACATTTCTTTCATTGATTTCTTTACATCATCATTGAAGATATACTACCAATACTTACTACCTCGTATTTTGCATTGAAACCATCTCCAAGTTGAAATCCTTAGAAATTCAAAATTACCATCAATATGAACTATTTTAATAAGATTAGGCTCTATGATTTATTCCATTTTTTAGTCTTTACATGTAAATTCTTTTTGTTATATGTTTATTTATTTATTTCTTTGACTATGCTGAGCTATCTCTTCAAATTAAAGTGACTAAAATCTTTCACTATTTTGTGATTCATGCCATGCAACAACATAATCTATTTTCTTAGTAGCTTGATTGCATAATAAATTATGTTTAATTTTTTGAAAATAAAAACTATTATTTTGAAGCGATAAATATTATGGATAACATTTTAAAAATAGAAATGCAAGTAATGATATACTATAAATAAAATCCACTAATCAATTTATTTCATAACATTTCACAGTATATGTTGAATTCAAAATTGTTCAGGAATCGCGTCAAAGGAATTGAGCGGAAATACCACTAGTCCTATGTAGTCGGCTGGAGATGGTCGACTGGAGGTTGATTGAGTTTATCAGGTTACATATTAGTTCAATGATTCTCTTATCTCTTTGAAGTACATCTAGAGAAAATAATAAGAAAATGATAAATATGAAACTACGTATCAACCATAGAAGGGATAGGAGCCGATTTCTGAAGTTTGTATCTAAAATCACAAGGATATTTACCTACATACCACACAATCTTTAAGGATTTACATATCTAACATCTAAAATTTAATATTTACATTTATAACATTTCTGTGCCCTAAATATATGTGTGAAAATGTTTATTTTTTTTTTTAAATAATGATTATGATATTTTGATGTGATGTTAAAGAATCGAGTGGTATACATATAAATATGAATGCGTTATGGTATGACTCATATACCATATAGGGACATACGTTGAATCGAAACGGAGCGGAGCGAAAGAATATGTCCAAATCGGGAAGTTACGTGGGTTGGGGGTACGGGGACAACGCCTTGCGGTACGGTACATGGGTAATGTTGTAATTATGCATTGTACTTAGGGTTTACTCCTGAGGTTATAAATAGACATGTTAGTATCCTCAGGAGGTATCCCTGATTTATGTATTCTCTTTTCTGAATAGTGGAAAAACTCGCCGCTCTGTTTCCGAGAACGTAGGCATCTTTGCCGAACCTCGTTAAATCTTTGTGTTCTTCTGGATTTGTGTTGATTCCTGTTTTCTTCGCCCTAAATTCTCAACAGTATGCTTAGGTGTTAGATATATAAATGCATAAGAATTATGCAGTATGTATGTAAATGCCCCCATAAATTTTAAAGAATTTAAAAAGATTTAAAAATGTCAGTAGAGTAAATTTCAGAAATCTGAANCATATAGGGACATACGTTGAATCGAAACGGAGCGGAGCGAAAGAATATGTCCAAATCGGGAAGTTACGTGGGTTGGGGGTACGGGGACAACGCCTCGAGGTACGGTACATGGGTAATGTTGTAATTATGTATTGTACTTAGGGTTTACTCTTAGGGTTATAAATAGACATGTTAGTATCCCCATGAGGTATCCCTGATTTATGTATTCTCTTTTCTGAATAGTGAAAGAACTCGCCGCTTTGCTTTCGAGAACGTAGGCATCTTTGCCGAACCTCGTTAAATCTTTGTGTTCTTCTGGATTTGTGTCGATTCATGTTTTCTTCGCCCTAAATTCTCAACAGAATGCTTAGGTGTTAGATATATAAATGCGTAAGAATTATGTAGTATGTATGTAAATGCCCCCATAAATTTTAAAGAATTTAAAAAGATTTAAAAATGTCAGTAGAGTAAATTTCAGAAATCTGAATTTTTTCTTAATTTAAACCAAACTTTACCTAGAATTGATTTTAGATTTAAATTAAAAAACCCCTTATAAATTTCTTGAAAAATTTTAGGCAAAACCTTATCTAAATCTTACTTAAAAGTTAAAGGAGCACACGAATAACCTTTATTGCTACGTAATTCCTAAAGTGAAAATTAGGATCCGTTTGGGGTAGCGATGTTGCGTAAGTTGTATTTTGATAGTTTTTTTTAAAAAAAACTATAGTGAAATCTGTGTTTCCCACAACTCCTGGCTAGGTGCGGTGACAGCATTCTAGCTGCGATCCGAACTTAAAAGAAGATTTGTAATAGCCACCGCAATTTTTTGAGAACCAGATTATTATTCAGCAACTTCACAACTACTCTTTAATAAATTACAGGTACCAAAGCGAAAGAGGCTTTAATGTGCTTTTGACTAGTGCCGAATTAATTAAATCTCTTAGAATATTTATCTCGCGAGTCGGAATATTTCAACAATTTTCTTTTATTCAAAAATCAGAACGGTATGTTTTGGGGTAGCTTAATTTATGGGCATTTAAATGGTGGGCCATCGTTGAAAATGACCTTCAAATACCAAATTATAATTACATACATACCACTCAATTCTTATGTATTTACAAATCTCACATGTAAACTTTCATTTTACATTTATACTACCCAAATTCTTTGGAGTATTTATAAATTATAAAAAGGGATTTACATCTACATTATTAAATTCTTATGTATTTATTTATCTAGTATTTAAATCTTTATATTTATTTATATGCCACTCAAATTGTTAAATTGTTAAATTGCAACAATTATATGGTTAATATTAATTTATCTAAAATATGATATATCGGTTAATGTTAAATTTCAAACTTA